>OY720448.1:49716429-50113929 GCA_963082715.1 Harpalus rubripes
ATGAAATACTTTTTTTTAAAACTTACAGAAATGGTCAATGATTAAAAACGGTAACGTGGGGATCCCCCATATGACCCAATGGAGATAACAAATTGAAATGTATTAAATATATTGTATTTATAAATATATCAAGTCAAATAATTTTAAGCTGGAACTCAAAGAAACCTCAAACAACTTTACTAAAATTTTTAAAACGTTCTGAATTTGAGAAAAAACGTGTGCTCAAAGATGTAAGAAAAATTTATAACAAGGACAAGCAAGTAAAGTTAAGTCAAGGATTAATTAACATTGTCCAATACGAAGGTTTTTTTTTAATAGAGTACTTAAGTTAACAAGAAATGAACTATTAAGATAGACAAATTACTAACATACAAGTGTTGTTGGAAACATAGTAACACTGTGAACATTTGTTATGGACTATTTTTGTAATAATTTATAAAACTGTGGTAGATTACACTTAAATTGTCTATATCTGTCTGCTGATTAATGTTATTTTCATCGGATTTAATATATAGCATTTCTAAAGTGAGTATTTTGTGTAAGTTGGATTCTTTTTTAATAATGTTGGCGTTGTCATAATCAAATTCATGTTGATTGTTTTTCACATGTTCTACTAGGGCACGTATCTTTAAGTATCGTTTAGTTTGACCGGTATATAGAGCGTTACAATCCTTGCATGGTATTTTGTATATCAGGTTTGATTGTTGTTCTTTACTAGTTGTATCTTTAATTTTACTGAATAAATTCGAAACAGTTTTTTGTTATCTGAATGCTACTTCCATGTCTAGTCTGTTTTTGATTAATTCTTTAAATTTTGGCGCTAATTCTTTTATGAAAGGCAATGACACGTATCTCATGTCGTTGTTGTTATTGTTCCTGCTTGAATTCACATTGTCAGCTGTGGATGAGTTTAAAATTTTGTTGGTTAATTTTATTGGAAAATTATTGACAGTGAGCAGATGTCGTATCTTTTGTTTAATTTCAGTATGGTATTCTTGACTGGTTAATTTCAGTGCACGGTGCATCATATTTTTAGCCACATTCACCTTTTGATGAGTGGGATGGTATGATTTCAAGTTTAAAAGCCTGGTGGAAGCACATGGTTTTCTAAACCATTTATGACTGATGGAATTGTCAGTATTATGTATTAATAACACATCCAAGAATGGAATTTGATTTTCGGTTTCCAATTCCATGGTGAATTGTATTTTTAAATGAAAATCATTAAATGTGTTAAGTAATATTTCCAAATGCTCTGACGGGGCTATTAATATGATGTCATCTACGTATTTTTTTATGTAGGTTATTCTAAACGGGAGTTGCTCAATAACGGAAGATAATACGTGGTCCATGACGAGGTTGGCAAGAATAGGAGATAAGGGGCTTCCCATGATTGTTCCAGATATCTGCTTGTAAAATTCAGAGTTGAAAGAAAAATAGCTGCTGTTGTACCAAAAATGAACAATCTCTAAAAACTTATCTAAGGGTATGTCGGTTCTAATGCTGATGGTATCCAAGTTTTTTGTGATAACTATGGTGATGAGTTCTAGTGGTATGTTCGTGAAGAGGGAGATGACGTCCAGGGACAATAATACATGACCTTCGGGGATTATTGTATGTTGGATGGTTAAAAGAAAATCTTGGGAGTTCTTTACTAAATATTTATCGTCATCTAGATGCTGTAAAGTGTTACTAAGATATTTAGCCAGTTTGTAGGTAGGGGAGTTGATCCCAGAAACAATCGGTCGTAGTGCTAACTCTTGTTTATGATCTTTCACTAACCCATAGATTTTCGGTGGAACCGCATTTTCTATTTTAATTTGATTATATGTGCTAGCATCGATGTAGTTGGCTTTATACACTTTTTTAATTAATAAATTATTTTTATTTTGTAATTTTTTCGTAATGTCAGTATCTAATGTTTGGTATGTATTATTATCACTTAACATATTGGTCATCATTTGGTTGTAAAGCTGTTTGTTAAGGGCTACTGTCTTCTTAGTTTTATTTGTTTTTAGTATCAACGTATCCGGGTTATTTTTTAGAAAGTGTTTTGTTTTTTTATTTAGTTTATTAGTTGTGTTGTTTGTTTTGGGTTGTGAATTCTGTTGATTTAAATAATTGGTCAAAATGTTGGTAAATTCAGCTCTGAAACTATTTTTTGTGTCAAGGTGACGTGTGTTACACAATGCCATTTCCATGTCAGCTATGAGATCAAATATAGGAATATCATTCTTCTCAAACGGTATACTAAATTTAGGTCCAAGTGATAGTAAGTATTCAATTTCTGAAGGAAACTCTGTATTTGTTAAATTATTGAACCAATCTTCATTCGCAGGGGACACAGGAGGTGTAGTTTGTGTCCTTTTTAGGTTAAAAATTTTATTATGATGTTTATTTTTTTGTTTTTTATTTAATGTTGTAAAATTCTTATGTAAAATATCATAAATACTTTGTAGATGGGTCTCATTAATATGATTAGTCAGTTCATTTAAATGATAGTTGTATTCTTCAATGCCTTTTCAATCTTCCAACATGTGATTTTTATTTCTATTGAAAGAATTTGTTTTTGAAATTTGTGAAAAATATGTGTTATTTGATTTTTGTAAGGATTATTATCAATTAACGAATTATGTAAGCATTTTATGTTATTTATGATATGTGTTGGAATTAAATTTTGTGTTCTACACGTTAATAAAAAAATTCTCTGATTTTTTTGGTTGGTCAATTTGTTGTTGATATTGAATAGTTTTTTTAAATGATATTTCATTTCAGTTCCATATGTCAAATATACCTGGTGGATGATATTGTCCATGATGTTATGTGGGGGTGGGGGAACTAAGTATGTCAACTGTCCTAGTTTGATTTAATGTGGAGTACGATGATCGACTGGTAGCAGAATGGAAAATTGGGAAATGATCGGACACGCAGTCTAATGTAAATAATTTATTTCCTGGCCTACGTTTCGACTGTACTACAGTCTTCCTCAGGGCTCTAAAAGTATACATGGACATACAAACATGAAATTTACACTATTAACAAGGTACACTTATTTACATAAAAATTTACAACAAAATATATGAAATACTTTTTTTAAAAAACTTACAGAAATGGTCAATGATTAAAAACGGTAACTTGGGGATCCCCCATATGACCCAATGGAGATAACAAATTGAAATGTATTAAATATATTGTATATACAGATTTTCGAGGAAAAACAAAATATAATCTAAAATTTGGTACTACAGACTTTTCTATTTATTGGAACAACAAATTAGATTTTGTTTACAAATGATCAACCGAAAGTGATACTTTACTTAATGCTCATTGCTATTTCAAACATGGAATTGACGGGAGGTCATGTGTTGGCCACATCAGATTTTTTACAATAGATATGTTGTGCTGTATTTTGTTGGTAATTTTGCAAGTTTCGATGTTGGATTCGTTATTCTCAACCTTTTCGAGAAATCCATTAACTATATTTTAATTTTTGTCATTAGTAATGATATCCAGATTTTTCATTATTTTTCATGAATTAGGATAAATTTTAAAGTGTCAAACTTTTAAGCTGTTTTCATAAAAAAAACAGGATAACCAATCTTTTATACTTCTACACGTAGTCATTACATAAACAAAGTAGAGAATTAGTCAATGTAGAAAAAATAGAAAATGGCGTCAATATTCATATTTGAAATTAGTATTTCGGTACCTATACTCCGTTCGCTGAAACGAAAGATTGTGAAACTAATTATTAGATAGAGACAAGAAATTCTATTGGTTGAAAGAGGATAATTTTGGAACCGAACCTATAAAATGACCTGTTTCTCTTAAAGAATTCTCTCATTTCAGCCAGCGGAATATAGTTGTTATTTACAAACTAGAATTATTGAACAATGTTATCTTTAACTCTGTTATTTAATTTTTGTTTTCTTTTCTCAACTAAATTAATATTTTTAACTTTCATTTTCTCTTATTTTACCTTTTCATCCATAAATTTTACATAGCCGATACATATTATTAACAATTTTTATGGCATAGATTATTAAAATATTTACAAGCAAAAAATTAAGTAAAATAATCCCATTATGGTGAATATGAAAATTATTGGGTTGTATCAAAATAGTACATTAAAAAACAAGTATCATAAGGCAATCTGTTAACATACGAGTCGAGTTTTACAAAGGACGAGTGCGTTAACAAAGGTAATTTTACAATGAGTTAGTTTTTTAAATAATGCGACTTGTCAGAAGTATGACTTGATATTCTCTTTGTCAGTTCTGTTGATGACGCAACCAGCTAAAAATTAAAGTTTCACATTTTCGCAGTTTGTGTATTGTGACTTTGTGTAATTGTATCAAACAGTGCGCGTAAAGATCTTCTTAACGACGTGTTTTCATTGCTTTTATATTATAAGAACACCGAAATAGAAAAATATATTTAATACACTTAAAAACTATAAGAATTAGAAAATGTCATTACTATAAACAATTATTTAAAATATGTGTTTAAATATTCGTTAAGTGACATGTGTGATGACCTAACATAAAATATTACAAAATTAAACTAATAGTACATACTGATAACCTGTTCCTACGTTGGATGTATGATGTGTATAAAACAAAGAAAATAAATGTTGGCCACTTTATATTCTTTGGTTTTATTTTTCTTAGAATATGTTGAGAATTCCAATGATAGGTAGGAGTGAGTATGATATCAATAGGGGCGGATGTCTTTTTTCACAATCAATCTTACATTAAATATGCTGGGGCTTCTATAGCGTGTAATACTACAGAAGAGCAACGTGGACTTTTTTAATAAATTCATATTTTTCACTGTCATTCTTGTAAAGCACATCGTATTCGTAGCTTCACGTCAGCCCCTCGCCACGGCTCGGTACTAACGTCGTTTATCAGTTAGTGCATCACCAGCAGCAAATCACTGCCTTATATTATTTTCCTTGTCACTTATTTTCCATATCCGAGATTTATTTTTAATAGAAGAAGCGATGAGAATCTAAGAGATAAATTATGTTACCCACTTAAAAATATAAAACAGAATTTAATATAGTTAGCTGAAAATACAGAGACAACACAAGTCTTGGAATTTTAAGTAAATCTTTATTTTTCGTAAGAGTTGGAAGTTTTTATAATAGAATTTTTAGTAACCTCTCATCACATTATCATTTTTGAGCTTCTAATGAAATTCTTTTATGAATAAAACATGTACAATTTTCATTTGCAGTTATCATTTTATTTATTTTTTCGCTTTACAAGATCCATTTAGTAAGTGTTATATATTAACAGTAAATGTAATATTTTTATATTGTGTCGCTATTGAACCACTGAAGTAGGGATATAGGCATCACTAGGCAAACACGAAACACACATTTTTTATCTACCACGATAGTTTATTAACGACTTAAATTTAAATTAACTAAACGAATTAAAAATAATAATTTTGTGATTTTCATTGATAATTTCCTTGTTTAGTTCTCAAAATTTTATAGTCTTAATATTTTTGTATGTACGTCATAGTAGGTAATAACATATTTATAACGAAATTTATAGAAAAATATTTAAATTTTATGTATATTAAAAATATTCAAGAAAATAAAAAATTCAACTAAAAATTAAACAAATGATAATATCTGAGATTATTTCATTTGTTTCATGGCAACAACTACAGTTTTTAACCTATAATTTAAATAATTTTGCATTATCTTTTCAATGGTGTAACTTTCCAGTACGGCGTCTATATAAAAATTAAAACTTTGATATCAATTCTCAAAACCATCAGTAACGGACAGTCGAAAGAACATAAAAAAGTGCCCAAAAGATGTGCAAACCAAAATATAGTATTGTTTCATACAGAAGTTATTTGCAAAAAAAAACTTTACAATTTACATTTTTGCGTATGTCTCGTGACCTATGCATTTTTTTCGCAAATACCGAATCACTATTAAATATTAAAATGGTCTCCCAATGAGACAACTTTTGTCTAATTTAACCGACTCCATATCTCTTATAGTTCTCGACATGCCCATGTTGGAAAAGTTATCTTGGGCACCCTGTATTTTTCAATGATACAATATATTTCACAATCATTCATTATACCCTACAGTTGATTATTAATATTGTACATACAATGTTAAATACTGTGCAATATTATTGAACGTCTAAGGGTATCTTTCGATACCTCAATTCACTGATTTCGTGTGAACGATTATTTTCTTTCAGCTTTCATTTTTTTGCTGCTTTAATATAATACATGTGTATGAAATTATACAAATGGTGTGAGACTAAAGGGATCTCTAGAGATCATGTTGATCTCTATAACAAATGCATACTGACTTTTACGATACCTCACGCTTTTTACATGAAACAATGCTGCCCACTAAATATCATGTGGACTCCTGACATTTGGTATTATTTAAATTCAGCGGTTTACTTAGAGCGGTTACTTGTTTTCTACGTAAACAGCGTTTTAAAGCATTTGAAAACACGACAATTCGTTATTAGAGGAACAGTGACAGTACGCACTTTAGATTTATCATAGGAAACAGGTGAGTGCAATTTTACTTTTACGGATCTTGGTAGCATGCACTTTAGAATTATATTATCGCTTTTTGTTTTGAGAATTTTCGGGGTTTTATACTATTAAAATAAAAAAATATTATGACAGTAATTTATATATATATATATATATATATATATATATATATATATATATATATATATATTATATAATAAATTGAGAACTCGAAATTATATTTTTTAAAACTTTATTTAAAAGCGATAAGATAATATAAGGTTACAACATGTGTCGTAGTTACACTAGGAATGACTTACTTACTACACAGTACCGTATTTATACTAAGATCGTCTTCGTTTGGAGTCTTTTCTCAAGATTCTCAAGTTAACTTTAAACTGCTGAATTTGTGGGAAAGAAAGTGATGCAATACTTATCTACGTTGTGAAATAAGGGAGTCGTCTCTATATAATTTATATATATATATATATATATATATATATATATATATATATATATATATATATATATATATTGTAAGAGCAAGAGTAAATAGTGGGGGGTTCTTTTTAATAATATTTATTAACAAAATAAAGTGAATTACAATCATAATACTTGTATATGATTGACACGACTTCTGTCTAACTCGGCAGCCTTGGCTTGACTGCCGTTGTCGTTAGGGCAGCGGACTTGACTCATGCTGGCGGCTGGGCATGCGTGGAGTAGGGCGCGTTCAAAAAATTTTCCGAGGGGTCTGTTACAACCTCCCCCTTTGGACGACACTGGCGTCTCGCGTGTTATCCAATTTATTGGTGTTTGCGGGGTCGGCCTCGTTTTTGGAGAGGTCGCAGCGGTGGTGGGTCTGCAACAGCTGGTTGAGTTTTGTATGGGGTTAGAGAAGAGGAATGATAGGTACCAAGGAAAATATTCTGTTGGAGATGCAATTTGGTAGCTGGTGGGAGATATTTTTTTGGTTATGATATAAGGACCATCACGTCTGGGTGCAAATTTGTTAGTTTAGGATTGTTTACCCTTACTTAAAGTATGAATGTCTACAAGGACTTTATCTCCAACAGAATAACTAGGACCTGGTCTTCGGAGGTCATCAGCATTGGCTTTAGAAGCATCTTGGCGACGTTCAGCTACTTCTCTGGCCTCTGATAAGACTTCGGCAAGATTTAAAAGAAAAGGAGTAATTTGACTTACGAATGGTGCATCTTGTACTATCGCTCGCAGATCTTGTCCAACATCGTCGGGAGTCCTCAGCTCTCTACCAAAAGTTAGGAAAGCTGGCGAAGTTTCAGTTGCAACGCAAATAGTAGAATTCATTGCGAAACGTATGCTAGGCAAATGAGTAGCCCAGTCAGTGTGACGTTTTGCTGTTAATATAGCCAACTGCGTTTTTAGATCGCGATTCTTCCTTTCTACTGGATTTGCTGCTGGGTGATAGGCTGGAGTGAGATTTTGCTTGAATCCTAGTGTGTGGGCTACTAGTTGCATTACTTCATCGACAAACTGTGGTCCATTGTCGCTTATCACTCGTCGTGGAATCCCGTAACGGAGAAATACTTCATTGCTGAGACATCGTGCACAAGCCTCTGCCGTAGCTTGTTCCAAAGGGAAGAGTTCTACCCAACGAGAACTGGTGTCTTCAACAACGAGAATCCATTGTTCATTGTTTATGGTTTTCGGTAGCGGACCAAAAAGATCGATAGATAAAACTTCAAACCGTCGGTTCTGTACAGGGGTTTGCAATAATCCTGCTATCTTTTGATTACTTGGTTTGAATCGTTGGCATTCGATACAATTTCTAACATGCTCTTGTATTGCACGTCTCATACCTGTCCAATAATATCGTCGTTTGATTTTCTGATAAGTTTTATCAAAACCGTAATGTCCAGCAATCGGGGCATCATGGTAATCGTAGAGTATCTTGGGTACTTCTGTAACTGGCACAACTTGTACTGCGTCTTCTTCATCGGAATCAGGTGGGTATCGATACAACACTCCATTTAGCAATAGGTATCCACGTTCTACTGCTTGTTTTGTGCTAATAGGATCATCCTTGTTTTCGAGATTATTAATTATTATGTTGGCAATCTCTGGATCAGACAGTTGTTGACGACGTAACTCATTATAATTGGTTCTTGGTAAGTCAACAGTGGTCATCAAATATGTTTCAACAACAGGTTCGTGTGCATATGGTAACCTTGAAAGAGTATCAGCTAATGAATTTGACTTACCAGGTGTATATTCAATTTGTAGGTCAAAGCTTTGTAACTTTAACGCCCATCGAGCTAAGCGTCCACTGAGAGACTTTATACACATTAGCCATTTCAGTGGTTGATGGTCACTAATGATTTTAACTGGTGATGATTCCAAGTAACCTCTAAACTTTTCAGTTGCCCAGACCACGGCTTGAGCTTCCCGCTCTGTGGTACTGTAATTTCTTTCTGAGTCGGTCAGTAAGCGACTAGCATATTCCACTGGTTGATCGTTTGGAGGCTCCTCCTGGAGTAAAGCTGCATCAATTGCATACGCACTGGCATCACATCGTAGTACGTAGGGTTGCGTATGATCGGCTTGACGTAAGACAGGAGCACTTGTCAATAGGAGTTTCTGAAACACTTCGTCTTGTTTAGAGCTCCAAGTCCAAGTCGAATTTTTCTTCGTAAGTTCCGTCAGTGGTTGCATGATTCCTGCGCAATCCGGAATGAATTTGCGGAACCACGAAACGGTTTGCAAAAATGTTAAAAGTTCTCGCACATTCTTTGGTTTCGGAATTTTTAGGATTGCAGAAACTTTTTCTGGATCAGGTTGTATCCCATTATTAGTGATGATATGACCAAGGTATTAGACTTCGGAGGCCATAAAAACACATTTTTCCTTGTTCATGCGCAGTTTAAAAGTTCTAAGCTTCTCAAAAACTTTCTGTAGATCACTGATGTGTTCTTCAAAACTTGCTGATAATATGATGATATCATCTAAATAAGTTAGAATTGTTACCTCGGGCAGGGTTGTTTTAAAACGATCAATTAGCCGTTCGAATGTGGCGGGAGCATTTCGCAGTCCGAATGGCATTCGCTTGAATCGGTAATTACCAAATGGGATAACAAATCCTGTTTTATCACGGTCTTCGGATTTTACAGCCACTTGCCAATATCCGGAACGTAGGTCTAATGTTGTCATAAACGCTGTTCTTTTGGCTTCATGCAAGAGGTCATCCAATCTCCGAAGTGGGTACCGATCAGGAACAGTACGCGCGTTTAATTGGCGATAATCGATACATACTCGATATTCTTCTTTCTTGTTAGGTTTTGGCACCAATACTACTGGAGATGCGTAAGCAGAATCACATTCTTCAATTACGTCATTCTTGATCATTAGTTCTATTTCCTTTTCTAAAAATTTTCTCTTTGGCTCAGACAATCTATATGGTGGCGAAGCTATCGGTGTATTGTCAGTTAATTTGATACTGTGTTCGGCATATGGTGTTGGTTCAGCGCTTGCTGAAAACAAATCAGAATATTTACTCAAGAGGGCATTGAGTTGAGTTTTCTGTTCAGGTGATAAATGATTCTTTACTGTGACATCAGGTATATTCAAGGTTTCAAATGTCATTATTTCTGAACAATCTTCTTGGAAGAAATGGTACTTTTCATTTGGCTCATCAGCAAAATACCAATTTTGTTGCGGAATATTAATTAGAATACCAGCTGATTTGATAAAATCAGAACCCAAAAGCATATTACTGTTCACATGTTCTGGAACGGCCAGTAGGTTTAACGCAAATGTTCTATTTCCAACAGTAATAGTCGTTTTGAATATTTTAGTATCTACCAATTGTTCTTTTCCGTTTGCGAACTTCATCTTCAAACGTTCTGTGTGAAATGGTACTTGATCTTCATCTAGTATTTGATGTAATTTAGTACCTGCTAGACTTCTTTTTGCACCTGTGTCTATGCAAGCAAGTCCAGTATGTCCTTCAATTTTAACTTTAATAATTGATCGAACATATTGATTACTGGGTTGGAATTCATCAGCAATCGTTGCCAGATTAAATTCAACGTGTTCTGTTCTCGGGTTACATTTTGGACAATTACTTTTGATATATCCTGGAGTTTGACAACCAAAACATTTTAATGGTGAATTCTCACTTGATTCTGCAGCTTTTGCTGTAGTTTTTTGGCTAATTAATTGAGTACTTCTCTTTTTTTGTGCTTTCCGGCAATCGCTCTCAAAATGTCCGAAATTTTTGCAAAAATTGCACTTAGGTCTAGGTTTCTTATCGTTTTTATCCGAATTCTTATCCGAAGACGACGATTTCCGTTCATCACTTTGTTTAAGTTCACGAAGATAATGTTCTATATGTCGCGTACGCGTTAATAATGTTTCAAACGTAGTAATGTCTGTAGCGGTAAGACGTTGCCGAATTGTTCGTTTTAGAAGACCGTACACCGTGTCAATTTGCATTTGTTCAGTCACTGCATACGGAAGTTGAGCGACTAATGACCGAATGCGACACACAAAATGTTCAGTAACTTCGTTTTCTTCTTGTTCATGCGCGAAAATTTCACGAAGAATAAGATATGGTGGTAACTTACGTGAGTAGTTTTTACGTAAAGTTTCTATCGCTGTTTTCCAATCATTGATTTCAGACTTTACACCTCTCCACTAGGTGGCTGCAAGACCTTCAAGTAATAATGATAATCCACGATAAGCATTGTCATCAGACACATTTGCACACTCTTTGAATGTTTGAACGGCATCCAAAAACACGTCAATATCTTCATCAATTTTTCCACTAAATCGCAAAGTACAATTAAGAAAGTTACCAGATGTTTGGACTGGTGCGGCTGCAGGAGTCGAGGGGGTTGGACTTCCACTTCTTGCAATTTGTTGCAATAGTTGGCTGAATTGTTCCGGTGTGAACATGATTGGAGAAGATGTAGAGTCAGCAGCACTTTCCTTAGCTTTAGGAAATTCGTCCTTCTTTGGTGGCATCCTGAGCTACGGTGAATTAACACTTGTAAGTCACTAAACTCTATAACTTCTAAAGTTATGAAAGTTACGTTTCACTGCACAGAAATTGTGTGAGAAGGTTATCAAAACTACCTTTCGAAGCGAGAAACAGTTACGACAGTGCGAAGGGGTGCGGTACCACGTGGTACAGAGGTTCTTTTTAATAATATTTATTAACAAAATATAGTGAATTACAATAATAATACTTGTATATAATTGACACGACTTCTGTCTAACTCGGCAGCCTTGGCTTGACTGCCGTTGTCGTTAGGGCAGCGGACTCGACTCATGCTGGCGGCTGAGCATGCGTGGAGTAGGGCGCGTTCAAAAATTTTCCAAGGGGTCTGTTACAATATATATATATATATATATATATATATATATATATATATATATATATATATATATAGGTAAGGCTAAGGTTTCTAGTTTCTTCGCAATTTAATAAAAAATAAGATTTCGATTTATTAATAGCTACAGCCATGACACGAGTTTTATTTTTTTTCTGGTTTCCATAAATTATTTATAAACATAAATTTGACTTATGGGAAAGAAATAAATTAAATAATGAATGTTTATTCGAATGAGGAATCTATCTATATTATGATGGAGATAGTTACAAAAGAATACGAAATTTATTTCTCATAACTTTTAATTCTGAACACGCACAGTTTTTGCCGTAAAATAAATAAGAGAGAGCTGGATATTACATTATAATATATATATATATATATATATATATATATATATATATATATATATATATATATATATATATATATATATATATATATATATACTAAAAACCATACTGGGATATTTTAATGTCCCTATTATATTGTTATTCTTTTATTTTCATCATCTGATTAACATTTGTTATAACAACGACTCATTTTTATCGGACTATGGAATAACCTCAATTTTTTGCTTCATTGTTTAACAGATTTAAATTCCGTGTGTAAATGTAAGTTCTTTTATTAATGAAAAGACGACATTTGTCACGAGAAAAAATGTTATGTGCCGTTGGTATGTTGGGGACGTCAAATTGAAATTGCAGTCGAATTTGAAGATAGAGAAATTGTCGTAAGGTGATCATGGCATTGTTGCAAATATACTGAAGGTATACGTAACCAACATCTTGGCAAAACACAGATTACAACTGTAATACCAAACCGTTATATCCAATTTAGTGATCGACGAAATTTAACCTGTACTACAAACCAACTTCTAAATCGATTAAATCGGAAATATGTCGTATTCGTTAGCGACCAAACTGTACGCAATAGGTTACACAAAGTACACTTAATATCTAGGCGACCCATCACAGTTTCACCTCTAATGATAGGAAATCGCAGAGCAGAGCAGTGGTCACCTGCATGGCTCTCCCATGTATCTCGCTATGGTATTTACAGCGATTCAATAAGAATCCGAGTAAGGAGCCAGCCAGAACGCTTAAATCGCTAAATTACATTCCAAAAAGTAATGTTTTTAGAGGTGATACAAACATTATGTGAGATGGCATAAGCAGTGTAGGAAAAACTGATCTCGTTTTGATCCAAGGCAATATGGCAAGTGAAATTTACAATAAATAGATCATTTTACCTGTCGCAGTACTATATGCAGCTGCGGTGGATGAAAATTTTGTTTTAATGCAAGATAATGCTAGTCCATATACTGTAATGCATGAGTTAGATCAGCAGCAAATTTCATTATTACGTACCATAGACTCATTAGTCCCTGGATGTGAATTCTTTAGAAAATGCTTAGTATATGTTACAGAGAAGGCTGAAAAATGAAACTGGCTATATTAATAATCCCCGAGACCTGATCTCAGTTCTACATAGAGAATGGAAAGCTATATTACAAGAATAGACTGACAATTTAACCCTATTAGAGGAGTTTTAAATAATAGTAATGGTTATACTAGTTTCCACAAATTATATTAACTAACATTTATTAAATTTATATTACATATAATCATCTTACATTTTAGGCTGTTTCTTTGTTCACATAATTTATAATTAAATACTTAAGTTAAACTAATTTGTTAAGTTCTGATTTTTGTACCAATTTAGTTAAATCATATTGTAAACAATCAAATTTGTTTAATAAATACATAGGAAAATCGAAAGTAATTTTAAACTTTTAATTTTATAAAATATTCTGTACGGTTTTGAGTAGCCGTATATATATATATATATATATATATATATATATATATATATATATATATATATATATATATAAATTAAGTAATACGACTACTCTTAGAAATGCTGACTAAGGGTAAAGTCATAAACTTTCCACAAAGTAAAGCGTAAGATAGATAGACAGAATAGTCAGTCTTAAGGCAGCTCTTCAGCTGAAAACAAGCTTGTATAACTTTGTATTCGCAACAAATAAACTTTTTTAAAAAACAATATAAATTCTTTAATAATATAATTGGCGCAGTCGGTAGGATAGCCAACAATAAGTTTGTAACAGTGAAAAACACAAAAAGTTACTCATCTCATTGTCATATTTTTATATGAAAATTGGCTATCTAGAACAACTTTAAAAGTGCAACGATTTGAAATATATAAGGCTATATCAATAAGACCTTATTCGTCAGTCCATCTCACGGCTAAACAGTGCCCATCAAGGACTATTCAAACGTCCCATCAGACCATCCAAGGGATCCTTCTTGCTGTCCAATCGACCACAAGGACCCAGACGACAAGCTTCAAGAACTTCACATCTCGTTTACTCCTGTCTACGAGAAACAGTTCGAAAACCAATAGAAGACTCCTTACAATGAAAGCCATAGCCATTAGTCTATTCTTGTAAGTAAAAATATTGTAATACACAGGGTACTGTCTAACTAGTACTAGTAATAAAAAGTACGAGTCCCGACACAAGGCAATCATACCAAAATCTATGTCAGATTCTGAAAACGAAGAATTTGTAAATATCGCTCAAAATAATATTAGGCGAATTATATTAAATCCAGCTAGATTAAACTTAACAAAGAACAATATGACTTCTTTGCAAGACATTAAAAGTTACGTCGAAATGATCCCAACATATGAAGGGGACATAACGACGCTCAATAATTTTATTGAAACTGTGGACGAAACATATGTTATTTTTAACACATTAACATTGTCAGCAGCACAAAAAGTGTTTGCTTTTAATCTAATTAAAAATAGATTAAAAAATAATGCAAAAAAGATTGTTTCACAAAAAAAAATCACAAATTGGGAAGATTTAAAGTTATTTCTAAATTCTAATTTCTCAGATAAAACAACACCTGAGACATTGTTAGGAAAATTATTTGAAACCAAATATAAACAAAATACAGAAGTCACACTGAAAACAATGTTAGACGAAATTTATAAATCAAAAATACTTGCAAAAACTTACACCTTAGAAGAGAAAAATGCTATTTTCCAAGAAAATCAGAAAGCAATCGTAAACAAATTTATATCATTGTTACCACCCATAAAAAAAGGATCTTTTATTGTGAAACAACCTTCGACATTAGAAAAATGCGAATTATTATTAAAAAATGATTTTAGCTATGCCAATTCCATACATAATAGCCCATTAACACGAAATGATCAAAAACAAAATGTAAATACTCCAAAAAAAATTACCTTTAGCCCTGCACCCAAAAAATTCCCCGGACAATATTTTCCTTCAAATCCAGTCAGCATTTACAAATCGCCAACTTCAGGCCCTAACAGGTTCAAAAGATAAAATTTAGTAAACAGATTTGAAACGCGCAAACTACCACCTCAACCAATGTCTTTACAGACACGAAGTACTCAACCCATGTCTACATCAACAATTAAACAAAATTACAACAATGAAATTGAAAACGAAAATATCGCAGTTGACGAACAAAGTACCGAGGAATATGAAGAAGAAAATTACGATAATAACGACACCAATTCTTTTTTAGAAGAGACCCTAGAAAAAACAAAACAAAATACGTAATGACCTCAAAACTAAAATCCATTCCTTTAATAAGATTTAATGACTATTTTATTTTAATTGATTCCGGCTCCGATATAAATTTAATCTCACCAAATATCGTTAAACAAAAAAATTTAAAAATTATTCAGAAACCAATTACTTTCAAAACAGCCCAAGGAAAAGTGAAATGTAAAAATTGCGTTGAAATAAAAATCCAAAATAAAAATTTCGAATTTTTTTTACACGATTTTCATAAAGAAAGTAACATGTTATTTGGCGTAAAAATATTAGAACATTGTAATGCTTTAATGGATTTTAAAAATAAAACTATAACGCTCGGGAATAGAAAATTCAAATTAATATCTTCACAAACATTAAACAACTCATTTAGACACGAACACCTCACTTATGACCAAAAAGAAAAAGTAAAGAACTTATTAGAAAAATATTCGAATTTATTTCCAAAACCCGATGAAGAACTATCCGCTACAAATGTCACTGCTCAAAAAAATCAGGACAACAGATGACATACCAGTTTTCCAAAAAAACTACAGACTTCCACAAATTTATGAGAAGGATATTGAAGAACATATTCAAAATTTATTAAAAACTAAAGTAATTTCAAAGTCAAATAGCCCATATAATTCTCCCATACGGATAGTGCCAAACATAGCGTAAAACAAGATTAGTGATAGATTTTAGAAAATTAAACCAAAAAACGATCGAAGATAAATTCCCATTGCCCAATATCGACACACTATTAGACCATATCGGGAAACCAAAATTTTTTACAACATTAGATTTGTATTCTGGTTTTCACCAGATATTAATGGATAGAAATGATAGAGAAAAAACAGCCTTTTCTACGTCCTCAGGGCATTACGAATTCGTCCGTATGCCTTTCGGATTAATTAATGCACCGGCATGATTTCAAAGAATGATGAACGAAGTACTTTCAGAATATATTAACAAAATTTGCCTAGTCTACATGGACGATATTATTATACTCGGAAACTCACTAGAAGAACGTCTACAAAATATAGAAAAGATCTTTTCAAAATTACAAGACACAAATCTTAAAATACAAATAGATAAGTCAGAATTTCTGAAAACTGAAACAGAATACTTAGGTTTTATAATATCACAAGAAGGACTTAAACCCAATAAAAACAAAATCGAAGCAATTGAAAAGATTTCTAGGTAAACTCTCTTGGTATAGGCGTTGTATTCCAAATTTCTCGAAACTCACCAAACCTTTTACAGAATGTTTAAAAAAGAATAAACAAATAGACATAACTAATAAAGAATATCAAGACTCATTTAAAACCGCCAAAGAATTGATTAGTAACCCACCAATTTTAGAATTCCCTGATTTCTCAAAAAAAATTATCCTCACTACGGACGCGTCAGATTACGCAATGGGTTCAGTAATCTAACAAGTTATAAATGGACAAGAAAAACCAGTCGCGTATGCTTCAAAAACATTTAATTCTGCAGAACAAAATTATAACACAATTGAAAAGGAATTAAAATCAATAGTTTGGTCAATAAATAATTTCAATACGCATCTATATGGCAGAAAATTTTCGATTCGCACCGATCATAAACCCCTCACGTGGTTATTTTCCATGAAAAACGCAAACCAAAAACTTATGCGATGGAAAATAGAACTGGGCGAATATAATTTTGACATCGAATATTTGCCAGGAGAAACAAATAAAATCGCAGACTTTTTATCAAGACAAAGAGATAAATTCAAAATTATAAAAAAATCAGGTGATGTAACAAATACTAATATCTTCGCACATTGCATATCAAAAGATTCTTCAAGACCAAAACGAACAAATAATAAAAAACGAAAAACACTTAACAGACAAATTTAATTCAAAATTAGAACAAATAAAGTTAAACGAAAACAAATTATCAGAAAGCCTTAATTTCGTAATAGACATCTTAAATAAAAAACAAACGTGGTAAAGTTTAAGTGACACGGAAGTAAAAATTATTAAATTATTAATAATTATTCAAAATCTATCGGAATTCTGCAAACATATAGAACTAATGTTGGTAATTTGTTCATTAAATAAACTAGACACCACTATTATAAACCAAGACGATTTAATTCAAATCACAGGCGACAAGGATATCTGGTTACAAGTAGATAAGATAACCACATATTGTAGACTAGAGAACGAACAAATCCATACATTGCTAATAGAACCAGAACTATCACAAAACTCCTATCCTCTATATCAATTATACCCAATTCTTTTCATTCATCATAAAAAATTATATGAATTAACAGAACCACCCACATATTATATAAATAAACACAATAAGAACATATTAATAGAAAGATTCAAAAGAGAATCTAACAATATAAACTATTGTCAAACAAAAGGCATAGAAGTAAATAACACAAAAAACAATGTAATACAAATCCCATATACTAATAATATAATAATTACTTTTCCTGTTAACCAAGAATTAGTTATAAATTGCAAAAACAAAAATATAAAGAAAAACTTTCAGGGAATCTTTAGACTTATCAACGATGGAAATTGTAAAGTCAACCAATGGACATTTAATAGAATATCAACAGCTTAAAAAGAACTAGAATTAAATAATGTTGAACTCCAAAATTTTGATACAAAAATAAATAAAATTAATTTAAAACCATTACAAGAATTAAATATTTCATTCCCACAATTTCAAAAAATAAAAGAAATTCAAAATCACGAATGTAACACTCATCATTATTATATAATTTATATTATACTTGTAATAATATTTACTATAATTATAAAATTGTATATCAATTTTATAAGAATTGTAAATCTAAGAAGTTAAGAAATAATAGGGAATTAAGGAATTTAGAGAAGATAACCGAAAATTTATCAAATTTGTGTAAAGTTTAAACTTGTCAGGGAGGAATTAAGTAATACGACTACTCTTAGAAATGCTGACTAAGGGTAAAGTTATAAACTTTCCACAAAGTAAAGCGTAAGATAGGTGGACATAGAATAGTCAGTCTTAAGGCAGCTCTCCAGCTGAAAACAAGCTTGTATAACTCTGTATTCGCAACAAATAAACTTTTTTAAAAACAATATAAATTGTATAATAATATAATTTATATATATATATATATATATATATATATATATATATATATATATATATATATATATATATATATATTTACTTATCAGATATATAACTTTATTCTGAATTCAGCGATGTAATATTTTCATACCATCACATAACGATTTTTTAAAGAAATATGCATATAAAATTTTATAACATTATGATTAAAATATTACTATAATGAAAGTGCCATGGATGGAAAATATGAATACATGAATACAATTTTTTTACATAGAATTGGCGTGCTCTACTGTATATTTTCTTCTCTCAATTGATCATATATGTCAACCGAGATGTCAACGCGCATAAAATATTGACATATTTCTTTCATGGGTTTCTAATTCTATGTAAGAAAAATAACATGTATTAATTTTTTAATTCGTAGAACTCTTATTAGTCATATTTTAAACATATTAATATAAAAATTTATATGTATATTTATAATTTTACGTTCATTAAAATAGTCTAGTAAAATAGAAATTGTTTGCTAATTTAAGGTTGTGTACAAATAGCCATGGAAGACTTTGTCGAACGAGTCTCAAAAACGGCTCAATCGATTTGAACAAATTTTAGTTTATAACAATTATATTATACATAGATTGTAACGAATATTAAATAAAAAAAATTTGAATTTGTTTTTATATAAGTAATCAAAAAAAAAAAAAATTACAACTTTTAATGTTTTTGGATTAAAATTTATTTCAAAATTATCGTTACAAATTAAGGACTTCAGATACATTTCATGTTTTAATAACAAACATGTAGTATTGACGATTACCTGGCCAAAAGAATTGTCTATATACGACAATGTAAAAGTAGTTCAGCGTTTTGTCGCATGGTGCGCCTCACGAATTCACTATCCACTATGCTCAAAACTAATTTCTCAACAGAGTTGGGCGTTGTGCAGTCGTCGCAGCACGCAACAGAAACGTAAACTAAATAATTATATACCGAAACACCCAAGAATAATTAATAAAGTAAAAACAAGCAAATAATATATATATATATATATATATATATATATATATATATATATATATTTCATATTAAAATTAATAGTCAAATATGTATTTTTAATAAATATAAATTTATAAAAATATGTACATTTAAAAAGTATTACTTTTTTGAGCGTCAATTATATATTGAGAATCTTTACATTTCTTATTTTTTCTAATTCGCCTTGCAAGCGAATGACACCCCTAAATATTTAAATAAAATAAATATATCATCACGGTATATTACGCATTGCTGGATGTGCCAATCTGCTTATAGAAATAAAACGACTGCATAGGAACCAATAAGAAATGTCTCCCTATACGAGCATAATAAAATACTCGTATTCATTATAGTTTAATCTTCCTTTAGGTATAAATGTAAAGGTGACGTATTTAAGAAAAAAACCTTCTCACGTTAGGTATATACATCTTATTAAAATTCACAAGTATTTATGAATTTTAATATGGATTATGGATATGAGGTGCGACAAAAATAGAACGAATATGTAGAAGATTTTTATATACTCAAAAAGAAATGAATAACCAGAATAATAATTTATGAAAGAAACTTAACTTACACAAAAAATAAACAGCGAGTATTACATTTTATACTTTGTCCAATTGTTAATTTTTATGTAAGTTGTTTCTTTTATAAATTGTTGTTTTTTAAAAAAAACTCATCTCATATCCGTATTGAAGTACTTATAAATATTAGTAAGATAGGTACTTTTTATTAGCGCCCCATATAACATGCATAATGTTTTTTTTTTTAATATGTTGCCTTTACATTAGATAATATATATATATATATATATATATATATATATATATATATATATATATATATATATATATATATATATATATATATATGTCGCGGGGTAGTATCACTGGCAAACTCTATGTCGACCAACACTATTTCAGAACCACAGCGATAATATAAACGTGATGATCTCAGCGAGGCGGACCTGCACTCACTCCCTGAGCACCGCTACACACTGATTCCCTCCAAGCATTATAGCCTACAATGCTTGACGTTTCGATTACGACAATACAATTAAAAGATTATAAGTGATTCATGTAATACTTGATTCATTAAATGATCGTTACGACATGCTTTGATATTACAATCTCCGACACGGCCATTCTGACGTTTCACACGTCCTCGTGTGAACTATCTGAAAACAAAGAATTTATCCACAGTATTTTCGCTCGGCTATCTCTGACCAATAAGTGCTCAAATAGTTACAACTTTGTTCACATTTATATCAAGCTCAAAATTTAGCTATAGTACACTAAATTATTTAATGGACGCCTTTTTTACAAGACGTCAAACAAAACATAATTCTGTGACAATACATTCACCAGTAAATACATGACTACCAATATCAGTATTCAAGCATTGTTATAGCTCGTCCAACAGCGACAGACCATCATTGCTTAACCAGCAATCGATCGCTATTCCATCTTCGCTTAACCAGCGCAAGAAAACCATTCCGTCATTGCTTACCCAGCAATGGAACACCCTTCCGTCATCGCTTAACCAGCTCGGGAAAACCACACCGTCATTGCTTACCTAGCAATGGAACACCCTCATTGTACTATAGACAATTCTAGTTTTAATTATTTTGTCAGTTCCTAGGGAAGAAATATCATTATTATCTGATATTTTTCTAATTTGGTCATGTGCGTATTTATAAGTGCGATTAGAGTCATGGGCCTTTAGAACATACAAAACAAATTATTACTGGTTTGCTAACATTCAGGTCCTAAATCAGAAATCCTATGGCAAATCGAAAACTTAGCTCGTCGTCTTAGGCCACGCTTCCCAATTCATTTACTGGAAAACACACACGACAGAGGCACCTAGTTAGCATGTTACCTTCGGCAGAGGTATCAGAGTAGCATACCGAAACACCATGACAGAGGCATCCAGTAGCATGTCATCTTCCATCACGGTTAATAATTCTAAAGAATTTAACGAAAATAACCAATCTCCAGACCAACGCCTCAATTACTCCTTAGCCACTTTTGTTATAAAAGTTTGTCGGCTCTTCAAAGTTTTAGTCACCCCTGTGGATTTCCAACGATCCACTCGATTAGCCTAACTAAATTGTGGTCTCAACCTCCAGAAGGTTCATTATTGTACGCATGAACCGCTCTACTTAAAAATTAGAACATGGATTCATGTGTTATGTAAATAATACTTAGAGCTATCAAAATGTTCTAAATTTGTTAAATAATTCAAACAGATAGTTCTTCTTTTCGTTTTCCTAACTGTATTCTGGCTTAGTGTTTTTTAGTTTAATTTTTTGACAAGTTGGTTTTTGCTCTTATTGGAGGTTAGTAAGTTTTATTCTGTTGATCTTACACTGTCACAGGTGATGCTGTCCATTATAATGTTTCTCGTTTGGCCTGCATATCTCACAGGTATTTTTTTTATTTTTATTTAAACTTGTTGTTTATTATTGTTTGATTATACTCTGGAAAACGATTGTTGTTGATTTCAAATATTTTTATTGTAGCACTTGATGAAGGTAAAATAATATACCAAAAAGTTTGCAAGAGGAGATGTAGAAACAATTTTTTTTATCTTCCTTTATATCCATCATCCAATGAACTTTCTTCAATTAAATTTATCCTTGGATACAATCATAACATTTTAAAGCAATTTGTCCCAGCGTCCATCACGCTGCACTTAGGCGTCCCAAACATTAAGACAAACATTTGAAAAGCAAGTCCCGTCTTGTCAGACTTCTCTGCTTCCAATGGCTGACAGATTTCTGTTGCTCAATTGTTTTTCAGGTAAAACAGTCTGCTTCGCAACCGTGTCAGGCTCCATTCCGGGCACCAGCTATCCTGTGCAACTCCTCTGCGGATGATCTAGCTTGCCACAATTTAAACATTCAACAAATTCACAATTTGACAAAACTGGAGTGGTCACCCCGAAAACGGTCACGAGGAGCCTGATCGGCCACAGCCCCATCAAAACCAAAACGCCAAGTTTTATAGCTACGGAAATTCAATAAAGTCATATAGTATGTTCTGGGAAAAGACTCAGGGACTATTTCAAACCACTACCATATTTGTACCTAAATTTCAATATTCATGAAAGTTCCATCCGTAACGACTCAGGGTTTTGAAACATGGACGTGCAGGAACTTGAATAACTTCATACAAATTATACCATGAACAATTAATAAAAGTTCACTCAGATTTGAACTGTCTGCACAGCGCTATATTATTCACGCTTACACGGTACATCCAATACATTCTCTCACTATCAGTGCTACACATCGCCTCATTCGTAGATCTTGGGCAGGATGCTCGCCCATTCTGGCTTATTATTTCGAGACAGA
The DNA here is from genome assembly GCA_963082715.1 of Harpalus rubripes. Taxonomy (NCBI): domain Eukaryota; kingdom Metazoa; phylum Arthropoda; class Insecta; order Coleoptera; family Carabidae; genus Harpalus; species Harpalus rubripes. The sequence goes on from OY720448.1 coordinate 49,739,435, forward strand.
CTGGTACAGACTTCGTCCATAATTACAGCTCTCCCGCCACTGTGAACAATATTTTTCCCAAATAGCATCATCGTACGATAACTGATCGAATGCATCGATCTCTCACTTCAATCACATTACCCTTAATGTCAACGCAGATACCTGAAACCTGAATACTCAAAAGTCCACATGCAATTTATACATTAACAAAATCATCAAAACAAATCCCGTAGCAGCCTCGGACACAAGCCGCTCTCCTTCTAGCAAAAACTAGAGATTGCAGGCAGAAACGAACCACTGGCCATACATGACCGTATTTGGACCAATGATCACTCATGCATCATTAGTATGGCGGCAAAAATGTAACAAAACACAGCACAAGCGTCTTTGCGGAAGCGCAACGATAGTTTTTCTTTGTATCACATACCACAGGCGCTATGAATACCTGTCCAAGTGCAGTAATGGAATTTATTCTGGGGCCAACGTCTTTGCACTGTGCAAGACAAAACACTTCAAGCTTGGAGATCTCGTAGGCCACTCATAACTTCTGAAACAAAAGCTACACAAGAGAGTTTTTGGTAATCGCCTTCGGTGGACAGTAGTAAGGCCACTCTTCCAAATAGACTCTCTGTCCTGGTTTACGGATATTTCTAAACTAGAGTCAGCAGAAACTGGATCGATTTTATTTGGTCTGTGCTGCCAAATAAAGGAATCCATACATTATATCTCAAGCAATAAATCTGTGTGCTCAATAAACTTAAACAAGCTCTCACAGGAGAAGCAATCTACATAACGTCAGATAACCAGGCTGCTTTCACTTGTGAATCAAAGCTAAAATGGGTACCGTAGTATAAGTGAGTCTTAGGCATTTCCTGTGGATACTTGAAAAGCCATAATTCATAGCCTGGAGATATTCATTTCACCCTCGACGATGAACGTTAAAGAGTTATCAGCTCTTAACAAAAGGGATTTTGAATTATGACAAGTATCTTTACTAGTCATTGTTCTATAATATACCAAATTTCAGTTCATCAAAATTTTGAAGTGGCTTCCAGACATTCAGTCAAAACATGCTACAGCAGATCTTACTGGTCGTGGTGACAAAAGTCACCAGCGCTTAAAGCCCTCAACCTTATAATGATAATAACAATTTGTAGCTCAGTAAATTTTATCTGCAGTTAATAAAATATTAATCTTTAGCATAGTTTTCCAACATATTTCCACCATTAACTATCTTCACTGAAGATCCCCAGTGAAATTTTAATGTTATAATTTATATTTCGGTACACCATGGTTCTGCACCCGCATCGGTCATATCTGGATAAAAAGTAAGTAACGATATATCAAGTGTCTCAAGGTTGCAGTGTACCTACTCAACGTGTCTGTTAGTTTGCGAAACTTGTACAATGAAAACATTTTACAATCTTTCTTGACATAAAGAAACACTTTAAGGAATTTGTATTAGTTCGTTTGTTATTTCACAAATAACTAACTAAATCGCAAACTGGTTGATACTCCCGATCTGTAACTACATGACCTACATTCAGTTTAATAATATTGTCACGTCGCAGACGATGTAAAGGAGTAGAATCTAGCTACCAAAAATAAAATACTTATTAGGTCATACAAGCTCAATGACAAAACATCAATCAAAATATAACAACTACCATGAACACCTACTGTAAGAAATAATATCTTAAATAACATATATGGAGATCGGTAATCCGGATCATCGGCCATCACAATATCATAAACAACAAACTCGACTTCGTCTCTCGTTTCTCAACAAGCAACTGACCGAATTGCTTTTATTACAACAGCAACCCAATTGCCACCAACATAGCTCACAACGATATCTTGAGCTTTGTAATAAAATCTCTTACCAGTATTGGAAGATCGCTTAAAATAAATTCAGTACTCATTACTCACGGTTCTACTTAACCAGCTCTTGTAATTACGTCACCACTCTCCGGGTGGGACACAGACGGAATCCTTGTTACTGGTCAATGCCCTAGGATGAAAACCTGCAAAAATTGCTAGATATATATATAATTTATACAATAAATTTGAAAATACGTACTCGTATATTAAATATATAAAGTATAGGAAAATATTTTATTATTTCTTTATACGTATACTATCGTAGGTTATTGCCCATTACTGGGTGTGCTAATAAACTTGCATTCGCGCTCTCAAAGGTGTAAAAATTAGGTTCCAATTCGGATAGTCAGAAACATGACAGATTATTTACCACACTTAGCCATACGATAATAATATTATACATATACATAATATATAGATTAGGTATATATTTACATTCTACTCCGATCCCCGGTACACTATGAAAAATAATTATTATCGGAGAGAAGAACAGACTCGAACAGAGTACGAATTCTTGGAAAATTTAGGGGAAGTGGAATTTTTGAAATCTGGCAATACCAAGGTCACCTGTAGGAGATGGTTACTTTAAAAGGGCAAGGGCCTAATGGTTAGTGATGCACACGTGGCGAGACGAGACGAGAAATATAAAATATCGATCTCGTCTCGTTTTCGGATCTGCAATCTCGATCTCGCTCTCGTTCTCGCACATTTTTTTGGGTTTCGTCTCGTTCTCGCGCGAGAGTCTCGCTGTAAAAGTAAGCGCTTGCGCACTACGTATTTACAACGGTATTTACGTATCAGTTGAACTACAAAAGAGAAGTTTGCACCAATCATTCGGTCTTCCGTGTATTTGCAGTCGTATAACTATAATAAAGAGACGAAACACTAAATTCTAGTCACCAAATATTTCAATACGAACATCTGCTAATATATTCTGTCATCAGCAAAACTAATTAAACATTAAAAAATTCTTTTTTGTAACTAAAAGTTTCTACACTTTATCATTAATTATATGCCACTATTTCAGTAAGATTTACTTATAAAAAAGCACTACACTGGGAACCCGCTGGCAACCAATCACTCCGCTTCACTCTGTGTTGGCTCCTATCAACGCTTAATATAAGGTCCTTTACTTTTCAGGGATGACAAGAATTTTATTAGCTGTGGTTTTAACTGTGATGAATTGGGTGCTAAAATGTTGGAGAAAAACTAGTTTTATTAGATGCTAAACCGATTTAGTCTTCATTTTGCATTTCCTCGCTCTGCGACCGATATCATTCGACTCTAGATAGACTCAAAAAAAATATAGTCAATTCATATGATTTTCACATTCACGTGTTCTATGCACGAATTACCGTTGACTCCTCTCCCTGTACGGTGCATTTTTCATTGAATTTATGAATCAAAGCTATAAAGTTATAAATACTTTTTATTGCGAGACTCTCGCGAGATTTCTTGCTTGTCGCAGTTATATCGATCTCGCCTCAAATTTTAAGTTGCAATCTCGCTCTCGTTCTCGTCTCGCATAATGCAACGAGATGCAAGAGTACTCTCGTGCATCACTACTAATGGCAAAGATTAAAATGTATTGTCTATCGTATTCTGTTGCACAATAGATTATCATTAGCCGGGTGACCCCCTAGAGTAGGTAATAAATTAATGATTACACCCGATATTGTCTATTTTAGCCAATGGGATTTTCCATTACCCAGGTAATTTCTACTCCACTCTTTACTTTTAATATTACAATTATATAGAGTTATTTATTAGTTGTATGGAGTGTTTATTGTTTTAATGATGCCTAAAGAATTCTTAATAGTTATGTAAAATCTACAACTAGGTTCATTAATAGAACCCAGGTTTTTTTACCCCATATTTTATAGTTTTCATATTACATTTTACATAAAATTACATCATGATGGCATAAGTGCATATTTTATTATAGTTTTAATAGATATTTTTGGATTCATCAATTTTTCGAACCCTAATAAAGAATAGGTGTATTTGTTTGAAATATTGTATTCATTTCTAATGTAATTTTAAAAATATTTAAAGATTTAATGAAAAATTAATTGTACAATCCACGTATGAAATATAAAATACCGATTCAAAATGCTATATTTGCCTCTTTGGAATATTGCAATAAAAATGCAAAGATGCTAACATAATACAGCGCACATAAAGAAAGAGAGAGATATAGCAAATAAATAGAAATAAATATTGGTAACACAAAACGCGGTCTCCCGCGTTCGGCAGGCATTGGCGGCATACACGTAGCGCCGACAGAAAGCGTGGCGCGGATGTTACGAGTACTACCACTTTTGTACACAACCTTAACCGACCTCGGAGCTCTTATAGTTCTCGAGTTAGCAATAGTGTACCACTTAAAATGAACATTTTGTATATATAAGGGTCAACATTGGTATCTCGGAAATTGTACTTTGTTGTAATAGAACAAAAGTTTCTATATTAAGGAACCCTTTTAGTGGTGTTTTTGTTTTTGCAAAAATATGCATAGGTCACTAGATAATGGCGAAAAATTGATATTGGTTATTTTTTCTTTTTAAAATAACTCGTATACTATCAGTTATCGAGAAAAATGTTTTAAATGAAAATGTTACAGTATTATACTGTCTATCCAGTGGCGTACAAACATATTATTTCCACTGGTAAATTTTTAAGATATAGTACAAACTACATGCATATTTGGTTTTTACCCTATAAATATTCCCATTTTTTTCTCTTTTCAATGATATAATTGTTATTTTGTTTCGTTTTTGTTTTCTCTGAAAAAAATATTTTTTTTCTTATTTCATATTAATTTTACTATTATTTTCGAAATATTGGTAAGATTTCTATTTAGATATACTACTTTTATTTAAATAATTTATTTAATTTAAAAAAATATACAGAAAATCAATTAAATTATTTTTTTCGATAAAAAAATATTTTTCAAGTCGCCATTGACATGTTATAGTCTAATTTGTAAATATGAGTTTAGAGTGAAAATATCGAGTAAGAAAGTCATAATATGACATATTAGTCAAATATACTATAATTAATAAAAATCTTAGTTTTTGGGAGAAATATTAAAAAAAAACGAAACAAAATATCATCAATATCGTTGAAAAGAGAAAAAAATAAGAATATCTATAGGATAAAAATCAAATATGCATTCTATATGCAAAAAATAGTAGTTTGAGCTATATCTTAAAAATTTATTAATAGAAAAAATATTTTTGTACGCCGCTGGATAGACAATATAATATTGTAACATTTTCATTTGAAAATTTTTTCTCCATAACTGATAGTTTACGAGAAAAAATAACCAGAATCAGTTTTACGCATTATCTAGTGACCTATGCATATTTTTTCAAAAATAAAAACACCATTAAAATGGACTCCTAATATGGCAACTTTTGTCTCATTCATTATAACGAAATCATAGCACTTACAGTTTCCGATATACCAATGGTGGCCCTGATAAAAAACGCCCTGCATCAACAGTCATATTTCGTCTGTTAATTTTTTAAATATTTCTGATAGCAAGAGCAAGATCATTATGCTTAATAAATTTTTGATGAATTGTTTCTGGATCAGTATAAAATTCAAAAGATGAGGAGCAAACTTGTCATGTTGTGTTAGTTAAAGTAAAATCATTCCTCAATATTCGTTAACTGCCTAAATATTATTTTCATTATATACTATATATGACTACGTAATCATATTACTTTTTATATCTAATATTATGTACCTACAGAAGTCTGCAGTACACAAATTTCGGTAGTGGATTATCTGCCCTATTCATTTTAGAACAAATATCTAAATACAAAAATTGTTTAGAATTAAAAACTATATATAAAAAGTCTAAAATTATTGTTTGCATGCGTTTCGTTTGCAAACGAAAGACAAAATAAAAGTAATAATTTATAGCTATTTACAGAGCGCCATGAGGATTATCACAAAATTTTAAACAGTTGTATTGCTTGAGTTTGGCATATGACATCTGTCATAAAGTTTCTATAAACATTGAATTCATTACATTATTTATCAGCAAGCAAAAAAATTTACCATCGCAGAAAAAACTCAATGCAACAATAAACAATTAAATATCAATTAATAAAATATTATCTGTCAAGCTCATAAGATACGACTATTTGAATTGAATATTTTGTCTTGCATGGCACTTTGTAAAGAGCTTAAAGACGGATATTGTATTTTACGTTTATCTCATGTCAAGAGCCTATTATATCAATAAATTTAGGTTTATTTGTTGCGGTATTCAATTGTGAACAATTTTATATTTACACTTTAGTTCTAAAATTAATAATGCAGAATTTACAGTCATGGAAATTTTACCATTGTATCTCCTATGGTCTATAAAAAAATAGACAGTCAACTTTTCCAGGAGTCCACTCACTTTGGACCGGACAGAGGCCACAGGTTACACCACACTGATTACCACCAAATAGTGCGAATAGGGTGATTTTTTTCAAGGTGTACATAGCAGATTAACATGGGAAATCAGTTTTCTGCAAACCTTTGCTCCCAGTTTTAGCTTACGGTAATGGTTGTAGTGTCAATACAACAATACAAATTTTCCCATCCGAGAATACCAAATATTTGGAAATTGTCCAATATTTTAGTCCCATAAATTAAGTTAAATTTTCATTTTCGTATTAATAGTAACAGCCATGCCAAATTTGAACAAAATGTTAAACAAATGCTTAAAATTTTGTCAGAATAAATTAATGTCTCTTGAAAATGTCAATTAGACTATTCTGACAGATAAAATATCAAGCATTTCTCTATTTTTTTTGTTAAAATTTGGCATGGCTATTGCTATTAATAGGAAAATGAAAATTAATTTGTGGGTCTAAAATATTGGATAAATTACATGTATTTCGTATTTTTGGATGGCGAATTTTTTATCTTTGTATTGACACCACAACTATTACCGTAAGTTAAAACGGGGAGCAACGGTTTACAGAAAACTGATTTCCCATGTTAATCTGCTATGTACACCTTGAAAAAAATCATCCTGTAATAGTATATTGTACAACAATGCTATAATAGATTACTGTGAATTATGTTTGCAACACGAACGAGCGGGACGAGTAAGGGTTTGTGACGTAACTTTTCCCTTAAGTTTATATTGAGTCACTGTACTCCACAGAGATGTTATAAATGGTTATAAAAGGATAAGGGCGCTACGTAATTTTTAACCTCAAAATTACAAATACTAAAAATATCTTACCTACAGCAACGTTGTTGCCTGCAAATGACTGTTATTTGTAAAATAAAAGAATTAATTTGTAATACAGATTTTAATAATAGCAAGTTAATACGTGCTGAAGGCAAGACACAAAATGTATGCAAAAAATGTAAACCGTACAACATTATAAAATTGAATAAAATTTAAATATCAAACGAGATATACTTTACCTGTACAACATATTGCTGCACCCAGAGTTCATAACACAGCTTCGACTACCAAGTACCAACAGTAGTTCTACTGAGTTCTTGTTCGTACAAAATCGTTTACGATCGTAAAAATCGAACAAGTTATTTCTTATCTAGGATATGCGCATTTTAATGTACAATTACAATTAGGGAAGGAAAGTGTGACGTCAAGTAGCCAATTTTGTTAGGATGGATAATAGTTTACTTTCCAAACAAGAAAATGGCTGCCGTCTTAGTAACCGTTGCTATGTTATGTTCAAGAGTGACCGCGACCGCGAGACGCAATACAAGGAAAAAATATTTCTGTTTATCTGAATGTTACAAGTAATATTCAAATCAAATTTATTTTGTATTTATGATTATAAATGTAACAGTAATTTTGTTTTCGTAGAAAAATGGCACAAAGACATGTTCTTCGTTTGTCATCTATTAATAATTTTTTTCAAAGATATTAAATTAGTTTCTCGTGGTGAAAATGCAGTGGACTCTAATCACGTAAAAAATATGATTTATGATAGTGAATGCTTATACGGGGTGAAGTAGAAGCGAGTATGCGTAGCAGAGGGTATATAAAGTGGAAGTAAGTATAAACATAAAAATAAGTTTTATTATGTATTAAATTCTTATTTTATAGTTACACCTTGATTCTGAGAACGAAATTTGTGAAGGTTCGTGCACATGCCCAAGGGGGCAGGTATTATGCCATCATATGGCTGCTTTGTAGGTCGATTATTTCGATCACCGTTTACAAAATGGCAGCTACAAACTAAGGAATATTTGGATGGTTCTTTATCTTCACGTCTAAAATATGGTTAATTACTATATGTATAAATTTTTATTTGCATACCTTAAAAGTTTAAGCCAGATTTTTTTTTCTTTCTCCTCTTTTGGGAATATCAAAAATCTTCAACTATGCTTTCCGCTATAATGTTTACAATCTCGTGCAAAACACATAACCATGGTCTAAAATTAAATATATATATATATATATATATATATATATATATATATATATATATATATATATATATTTGTTTAACCTACCGTAAATTATTATTATTATTATTATTATTATTATTATTATTATTATTATTATTATTATAGCTTCTATAAAATTATATTACTCTAACCACCACGTTGTAATGCACATGTAACGTCAAAGTACGTTTTGAACAACAATGAGGTTATGTTTTTGTTTTGTTTGGAGACAAACCTCGCGCCATTTGCGTCTCGCGGTCAGTTTTGAACAAAACATAGCAACGGTTACCAAGACGGCAGCCATTTTCTTGTTTGGAAAGCTACTACTACCTATTCTAACAAAATTGGCTCCTTGACGTCATCACTTTCGTTCCCTATTACTGTGAAAAAGTAATGCAATACATTACAAATTAATAGGATATGAATTTAATGAAAACAACATTATGAAATTACTTATTAGAATAAAATATAATCAAATTACATAATGTCATTACTTGTAATGCAGTACTGCCCACGTCTGTAGGAGACTACAGAAACATACTAAAAGACAAACTAAACACATTATGGCAAACAGAGTAGAGAAGAAAACAATAACAAACTACGACAAATAAAACAAGTTGCACAGAAGTTGATAGATGATAGAAGAGCACAAACAATAACCACGAAACATACTCGCGCCACACCAGCCACCTATTGCAAAAAACAGAAACAAGTGTATTTATTATATGCAATACAAAAATAACAGTAGCACGAGAACATGTCATAATCCACTGCAACAAATACACTACACAATGTAACACTACAGCAAGCCCTGGGAAACAACATACAGAATGTTATTAATTTTTTAAAAGACATAAATGTATATAATCAAATATAAACGTCAAACTGTAACCAAATGTAGCAAGGTACTAGGTGCTTTAGCTGCCGAAGTACTTCGGAATTTAATTTTTTTCAATAAATTAATAATATTGATTTCAAATTAATTTATTTATAATTTATGATTTTTGATATAATCCCTTCTATTCTCCATTAACAGGAAATTGATTAACACCGAACGCAAGATCAAATATTTAAATATAAGCTAAACAAACATAATGTTGTTGCATAATAAATTTATAAATTTTTACGATAGAATGCATTGCAAATACTGTAATGATATTATAGTATGAAACAATGTAGAGCAAACGTAATATTCTGAAATACAAGTACGTTGTAGATCTGTTATTTAGTCAGTACAAAGCCTTTAGTAACAATGCCCCATGTATGTACAAATTAAACAACCACATAGCCATCACGTGACCTGGTTCCCGCTGAAGTCTACACGAAACCAATCACTCTGTCAGTCGTGGACTACCCAGTTTTACTTCTCCCTAGCGATATCATTGTTCTCTCCAACTAGTGCTAATCCTTGTTACCATCAAAAGCACAGTAACAATTATACAATCAACTGTATGTGCTAATATATATATATATATATATATATATATATATATATATATATATATATATATATATATATATATATATATATATATATATATATAAACAAGACCAAGGATCCACTAAAGCAGTAATAAGCATATTTCAACAAATTCATAAAAATATAAGAATTATCCCCATTATAAACTTTATTGAATAAAAAAAAACAATATGACAAAAATAAAAATTCTAACTACGCCCATATAGGTGAAAACCTACTTGAAAACCGAACAGCTCGCTAACACGGGAAAATCGTTTTTCGCAGACGGTTGTTTCTTCTTTTAACTGACAATAACCGTTGTGGTACCTATCAATAGAAATATAAAAAAATCTGCATACAGTAAAATTTTTGAAAGATGTTCGATCAAGGTCATCTGTCTGATAAACAAATTAACAAGTTGGCAGTTGACATAGTTTTGAATTTTGAATGCCTTTAATGTAAGATACATCTTTACAATAAGAAAATAACAGTACTATCTTATGTACCAAGTACCCTCATAAAAACTAAATAAACGACACTACTGAATTTGAGAGAGCAAAAATCTTGTTTCATACAATTCGTAGATGATCTTGATCGGACATTAAAAAATTACTGTACATGTAAATTACGTAATATTTTATTCCCATAAATTAATTATTAAATTTATTTAATTTCTTATTAATAGCGATTAGCCATGGCGTATCAACAAAAATACAAACAGATGTTTGACACATTATCTGTTAGAACAGAAGCAATTAAACTAGATAAGTTAGTTGAAAGATGGCGAATAAAGTTGACGCGTTTCTGAGTGTGGAAGTTAATGAGCTCAATAAACTAAAAAAGAGTGAATTAATAGAATTAATAATTCATGGTACGTTACCTGATAATCAAAGTGACAACAGTTTGCTAAGAAAACATGCAAATAAAGTTAAAAAGGATGAAGATAATGAAATATTTGTCGATGCTGGTGACAATGGTGTTTGTACCATGTGTACTATTACATTGCAAAAATTGGAAGACTCGCGAGATAAGTGTAATATATACAATAAAATAATTACTCATCTTGAAAGTAGAATAAAAGATCAAGAATTAATAATATCACTACTTCAAAATGATAAGATTGGAAGATCGAGACCGCTGAAAGAAAAAATATTGCCACAGTCAAACTCGAACAGCTGTTCAATTAATAAACAAGGAATAAATAATCAAGTTGAGACATCTGACAGTGCAAATACAAAAGATGCAAATAAAAATAAAATGAAGTCGATAACAGAAAAAACTGCAAACAAATCCACAAAAAGTGATAACAAAATGGCTGAAAATGTAAACAGTAACAATTATCATAAGGAGGTTAAATCAAATCCGGACAAGGTACCTGGTAAAAATAATAAAAAGGGTATATTAAGAATTGTAGGACAAGCAAAAGAAAATACAACATTAGAAGTTGCTCCTAAAAAGTCATTCTTATTTGTCTCCAGACTTAAACCTGAAACAAATGTAGATGACTTGACAAATTTTCTTAAAGATGATTTTCCTGAAGTGAAGTGTGAAGATATAAAATCCAAACATCCCGAACATTACGCATCATTCAAAGTAATAATTAATTCAGTAAATCTCAACCAAGCAATGAACGAGGATAAATGGCCTTATGGGACGTATGTGACTCGGTTTTTTCAAAGGACTACCCCGAAAGAACAAGTAAAGTGAAATATAACAGGACTCTCGATATGAATCATGATTTTATTTTTTTAAATTCTCAGGCATTGACAGAGAATAAAATAGATATCATTTTAACTGAGTATGCACAAAGTTACAATAATATAAAATTCATATGCTTAGCAGAAACGTGGCGTACACAGAACTCAACAAAGTATGTTCATTTTCAAAATTTTAAACCTATCTCAAATTTTTCTAGATCTGAATTCAGAGGTGGTGGAGTTGGAATTTGGGCTAAATGTAATGTTAAAACAAAGTGTATAGATTTATCAAATTATTGTACAGAAAAACAGTTTGAAATTTGTGGTGCATATTGGTATGTAGATTCAAAAACGACAGTAATAATACTAGTTTGCTATAGATCTCCAAGGCACTCTAATATATATGAATTTTGTGATCAATTATATCAGGTATTAGATTCTTTATATAAACCTAATTTATATTTTATTGTTCTAGGTGATTTTAATGTTGATCCGGTAAGAGATTCTAAAGATTTTAATATGTTAAATAATATCTTCCAGAGTTTTAATATGAATAATCTAGTTAAAGAACCCACAAGAAAGGATAACACACTAGATTATATTTTTTCAAACATTAATAATGCATATTGTGATGTAATAGAAAACTTTATATCTGATCATAAATCCGTTTTGTTAAACTCGAAGATAAATCAATCAGATATCAATAATACACATGACTACAGACGGAATTTTAGTAACTGTAATATGCAAATATTTCAAAATCAATTAGCCAAAGAAAGATGGTCAGATATATATACAAGAAACGACTCTGATGAGGCATTCAATGAATTCTATGAACAGTTCTTATATTACTTCAATAACAGTTTCCCCGTCAAAAAAACTAAAATTATAAATTCCGAGAAACCGTGGATAAATGATGCTGTTAAATGTTCTAGTTATAATCTTAATAATTTATTTCAGTTAAAGAAAAATTTTTCATTGCTTACAAGGACTTATAATGAGGCTAAATCGAAGCATTCTCTTCTGGTGAAGGAAACGAAAAAAGAGTACTACCAAAATAAAATATTTTCCTCAAACAATGTTACTAAAAACACTTGGCAAGTTATCAACTCATCTAAGGGTATTAATTCAGATATTGAGCCTGAGCTAAGTATTTTGGATAATGGGGTTGAAGTAACTAATTCTAAGGTAATTATTAATAAATTCAACCATTTTTTCAGAGATGCTCCTCTTAATACTATAAAAAATATTAACAATACTGATCATTTAATTGGTAGTAATATGCGTCAGCAATCCAATAGTTTATTTCTGACACCTTTTACTGAATATGAAATGTTGTCATTACTAAATAAGAAACTTAAAAATAAAAAATCATCCGGGCCGGATGATATTTCAGGTTACTTAATAAAATCAATAATTAATTTTATTCTTACACCATTAGTCTACCTAATAAATCTTTCATTTGAATCTGGAAAATTTCCAGATATTCTCAAATTAAGTAAAGTAATACCAGTTTACAAAAAAGGTGATCGCAAATCTATGGATAACTATAGACCGGTTGCAATGACTTCAATCTTCTCAAAGATTTATGAATATTGTTTTCTGGATAGACTACAATCTTTCACTAAACAAAATAACATAGTCAACCCTAATCAATTTGGTTTTCAGACTAGTTCTTCAACAATTTGTGCTGTACGAACATTTTATGAAAAAATTATTTGTCACATTGAGAATGGGGAATGCCCAGTAGGCATTTTCTGCGATCTAAGCAAAGCATTTGACTGCGTTGACCATAATATTCTTTAAGAGAAGCTTGAAAAAATAGGATTAAGAGGAAACTCTCTGAAATGGGTAGAGACTTTTCTAATTGGTAGAAAACAATACGTTAGTATTAAACAAAATTCTTCATCAGTAAACTCTGAGCAACTGGAAACTAAAATAGGAGTAGGCCAAGGGACGGTCTTAGCTCCTACTCTTTTTATTTTATACATAAATGGTTTGTTTAATTATGTTAACAATGATTGCCTCTTAACAGTTTTTGCAGATGATACATCAGTGGTTGTTTCTCATAAAGATCAGAACTGCTTGGAAGAAAAATGTAATGAAATCATGTAAAATTTATCGAATTGGTTCAATATAAATAGTTTATATCTCAATGCTGCTAAAACAAACTTTGTACAATTTCATACCTACCAAAAATCTGAAAATTACAATATTGATTTATCAGTAAATAATGAACCTATTTCTAAAAAGGAAAATACAACATTTTTGGGAATGGTTGTTGACGAAAACGTTAATTGGAAAGCTCATTGTGATGTTGTTGTTACCAAGTTGAACTCAGCATGTTTTCATGTAAGACATCTCAAGTCATATTTAAATGTAGCGCAGCTACTGATGTATTATCATGCGGCTGTTGGCTCAAGACTATGCTATGGCATTGAATTTTGGGGTTCATCAGTTTCAGCAAAAAAAGTTTTCATCTCCCAGAAGAGAATTGTTAGATGCATAGCAAATGTTTCATACAATGAATCCTGTAAGCCTTTATTTAAAAAATTTAAAATATTATCTGTTCCATCCTGTTATATTTACCAACTTTGTATATTAATTTATAAAAATAAACATAAATTTAATATTAATAGTAACATTTATAGCTACAACACCAGGCAGAAGGACTTAATTAGAATGCCTCACAGACGTCTAGACATTGGTAGAAAATCTCCGGAATACAAAGGTGCACTTTTTTTCAATCACTTGCCGGAGCACATTAAAATAAGTAGTTCCCTAAATAATTTTAAAACCAAATTGAAATTTCTTTTAATTCAAAATTGTTTTTATAGTGAAGAAGAATATCTATCCCATAGTTCAGGGTATTTATTTTATTCTTATAATGTCACAGGTACTAACTTCTTTTGGATGTCTTTTTATAATGTTTTTATAATTAATCTTGACATGTTCATATCATACTTATGATCCTGAATGTATAATAAATAAATAAATAAATAAAAATAGAATTACGCATATTTTTAAATATAAACATTGTTTAAAAAAAATTAAATTGTGTTAAGAACGCTTTATAAAACTAATCCTAAAATATTATACTTATTCTTTATTTTATTTTTAAATTACATTTTGCGGTAATTTCAACCAGATTTATACTTCTATTGAAGTTCTAAACAGTACATACGTATATCTTTACTAATATTAAATAAATTGAATTGGCGAGAGGTAACGTGCTAGCAACGTAATATTTTTTTGGAAAAGCAAATATATAACTATATTGGTCTACTGATGCGGCAATTTATGTTATTGTCGGAAGTAGTGCAAACAGAAGGAACTAAATAATTTTGGATGAAGAAGTTTGACATAAAACAAATAATTTTTACAATAACTTCTATGTTCGAGATTAGCAATATTGAGTATCAGACGGACAGATATATAAACATAACCTATAAAAATAAATATTCCTTTCATTTTAAATTTTTTTCGATTTCAAATAAAATTTAATATGCACCTCGGCAATGAAGTTATATTTTTTATCATGAACGGGGAATTTATTTGCAGAGGCTCTTAGGGCCGAGGAAAGACATAAATAATTATTGCAAATATTTGCACCGGGTACATCTAGTAAATTTTATAAATTTATAAATGCAATATTCTGATGAAAATAGTGTGACTGAAAATAGATTTGTGCAGCAAGAAATGTCATCCCCAGCTGTTCATGAGTGCCGCGTTTAGATGCAAGGCGAATGAAAGGGCGTCGACATCGGGACGAAGGATATTCAGAAGTGATCACTTTCAGATAATCAACCAACGTATTGCTCGCCCTGCATTTGCCTCTATTGTCGCACACTCTACACGCAAAGTGTACCTCTGAGTGATATCTTGAGAAATCGTTTTCTTTTCCAAAGTTTTTAGAAATATGTTTTCAGACGAATTTCAAATTACATAATTAACAATTCATTATATTTAAATTTATATTGTAGAAATAAGCCTTCATGGAAAATTTAAATAAAGAATAAAAATCTGGCCAGCACATGACCTCCCGCCAATTCCATGTTTAAAATAGCAATGAGCTTTAAGTAAAATATTACTTCCGGTTGATTGTTTGTAACAATATCTAATTTGTTGTTCCAATAAATAGAAAAGAGTGTAATACGAAATTTTGCATTATATTTTATTATATTGTTCCTCGAAAAATGTGTTAAGAGATCCAAGTTAAGTACCTACTCAACCGGTTTATCCTTATAGTCAAAATCTAAGATGTTGTTTCCAAACATATACCTAATTTTAAAAGTTCTGGATCATACAGCAATATATTTATCTCAAAGAAATCTACTCAGAGCTTCAAGGAAACTACCAGTATACATTGTTTGTGTCAAAATAATTTGTCAATCTGTATGCCAATGTTTCAACTTAATAAAGCCTATAGTATGTTTATTCGCAGGCTTTCATTACAATTTATTATGTTAATTACATAATGGATACATACCCACGTTCCGAACGTTTTGAACTCGATCCCTTAATCTCGGATGATTCGAAGGTCCAAAACCGACACTGAAAATAATATGCGCAAGCGTTGCCTCGGTGCAGCTCGTACAACTTTTGGATAACGACTGTAAACCTGTTGCTGTTAAATCACGAAAATATACCGATGAAGACAATATTTTTATTCGAAACGAAATTCGAAAACTCTTGGCAGATGGAATTCGTCTCCGTGGCGCGCTCAAGTACTCGTAATATCTGGAACTCTCAAGAAAAGAATGATTATTATTTATTCGAGAACTATAAACCTATACACTTATCTAGTTACATATCCACTTCCATATATAGAAATATTAATCAGCAAAATCGTTAAATATAAAGTTTCTAGTAAATTAGATCTTAAGTCCGCATATCATCAAATTACTATTGCAAAAGAAGATAAGAAATACACTGCCTTTGAAGTGGCTGGAAATCTTTATCAATTTACTCATATACCTTTCGATGTAACCAACGGGGTAGCGGGTTTCCAAAGAGTAATAAACATTATTTTTTAGTTGGAACAACTTGATAGAGTCTTTGCATATCTTGATGACTTAACTATATGTGGTATGGACGAAGATCATTACCGTAAACTATCGAAACTGATGAATGCTTTAAATAAATATAATCTGAACTAAATTTAGATAAAATTGTCTTCAAGAAGAAAGCTATAAATTTACTAGGGTATAATATATCTGAAAAAGTAATAAAACCTGAGCAAGATCGCCTTCGACCTCTTCTTGAACTTTCTTTTCCTGTAGACTCTGCTTCTTTACGACTTGTTGTTGGAATGTTCGCTTACTTTTCAAAATGGATTCGTAACTTTTCAGAAAAGATTCGACCAATGATGCAAGCTGAAACCTTTCCCTTACCAGAAGATGCTAAACAGGCTTTTAATAACCTTAAACATAAAGTCGCAAACTCTGCTGTACAAGCTATCGATGATAAAAAAAAAGAAACAGACGCTTCTGGTCATTTGATAGTTGCTACACTTACATAACTTGGTAGGTCTGTTGTTTTCTTTTCTAGAACTTTATCCGATTCTGAAAGCAAATATTCAGCTATTGAAAAAGAAAAATATGCTAATTAGCTTTAAAATCTTAAAACCTACTAATAACTATGTGGGAAAAAGCGTTATCGAAAGTACTGCATTCAATTCGCTTTTTGCTATGTACCTCTACAAACGAGACACCACATGAGAGAATGTTCCTCTACAAACGTAGATCCTCTAATGGACAGTCTCTTCCTTCATGGCTTAGCCCTGGTGCGACCGTTTGACAAAAGAAATTTGAGAGAACTAGCAAATATGACCCTCTAGTAGAAGAAGTAGAACTGGTACAGGTGAATCCTAAATACTGTTATGTTCGTAAGTCTAATGGTATAGAAGAAACCGTTTCTAATTGTCATTTGGCCCCTAGTGGAGCATCGACTGATATAGTTTTTCCAGAATCTGTAGATGATAGAAATGTTTAAATAATGCCCAGCCAATCCAAGTAGATACGTCAATTCTAAATGAACTACCTGTCAAATCTAAAGTTCCTGAGCCCTTGTCACAATCGCCAAAGTCTCTACTACGCTCGTCTAGAGAACGCAGACCATTTGAATATTTCCAGACTATTTACCTTACGGTGCATATTATGAAAATAGTTTATGAAGTTATCTAATTTACTTGTTTATCATATACATTGTTTTTTGTCAAAATAATTTGTCAATCTGTAGGGCTATTTTTTAACTTAATAAAGCTTATAGTACGTTTATTCGCTGGCTTTCATTAGACACACAAACACACACACACACACACACACACACACACACATACACACACACACACACACACACACACGAGCGCGCGGATCTTTTCTCAACTGGTCTTGATCGGTATCCATATCCACTCCCGTTGCCTTTCCAAATCGAGCACTGACAAAGGGCTATAACAAGGGCATGCGCCGGGTTGGTTGGCAACACGCATGGTAGTATGTAAAGTAAGCCTTTTGACAAAAGTAAAAAGAAAAGAGTAGTGTGTGCCATAATGTTACCTTATAGGGACATAGGGAAGTCAAACCCCGTAATCATATAATACATTACGAGTACATTGAAAATTTATTCTACAAAAATTGTTCGAGTACAAATTTTGTATTTATTTGTATGAGTTGGTCGACAATATTGCAAAACATAATAACAAACTGTACTATTTCGGACAAACACTTATATACTATATTGTTTTCTGATAGTATTTCTTATTTGAAAGAAAAATATACACTAATTTGTGAAACAAAGAATATATAAGATTACCTCAACACAGCAGAATATCTTATTTTTCTTCATCGCAGATACTTTCTGGTTTAAAAATATATAAAAGAGAAACTTCACATTAATACACCACTAAGATTACGTCTTAGTCATATCCACCTACCAAACCATGCATATAAACGTTTGACCAAATAAAATATCTTCACTTATGAAAGAAGGTTAAAAGTTACAATACAAATAGTGTGGTACAGAAAAGCAAATAAGTTGTATAGTAATAAACAATAATATTCTGGGGAGTCAATACCACTCACTGCAATATTCTACAGAATTAACAGTAAAAGATGTTTCAAATGAAATTACTTTCAAGAAAATCTACATCATTCTACTTAGTACATACCAATCCGAAAATCATTCAAAAGTTACCTACCTATTCATGTACTCGTAACGTTCAATGAATGAGAGCATTTATTGATAGTCAATACCACTTTCAGCTTTGAGTATGGCAATTTGATGTGTGTTTTTGTTATTGACATTTGTTTAATTAAGTACTAATGGTACACAGTAGATTGAAACCAGTTCTTGGAATATTTCCTGTTATTTACCGTAGCTTTTTTTATTCATCCTTATGTTGCCTCCATTTTTTCCGACTTCATTCATCCATGTCATTTTTGTATTAATTATTTCATAATATAAATTAATAAAATAATAAATAAATTAAACTGTCTTTATATATTTACAATTGACAACAAATGAAATTCATTGTCACAAAATAAATTTGAATTTAAATGAACGTAAAATTTTAGAGAAGAAAATGATTGTAATACACCGAAAATTGGAACAATAATTATTACATTTGCTGGTATTGCTAAATAAGTATTTACTTAAATAAGTTAAAATTGCATGGCAGGAGATAATATGCTAGCCATATCAAATGTTTTTGTATTGTTTTCCTTTTTTCAAGCCTAGTTAAGTATGTATATGTCAACATTTAATTACAAAAAACTAATAAAAATGATTAAAAAGCGCAGGTACAATATATCGCGTCTAAATTATTTATTTAATTTATAAATATCGTGGGCTTACTGCTAAAAATGACCAAGTCAAATAAACGTATTTTGTGAGAAATTGCAATTAAATATTTTTGTGGTAATTGAAAAAATCAGGATTTAAATGTTTCCTTCATTTTCTAATATTTTTTATAACATTGTTTGTAGTATAAAGGAATTTGGTAGGAGTGGGTTCTCACGTGGTCGTTAATGTATATTGAATATAATTCAACATGGTTAAAAAGTTATTTTAAGCAGAGATATTTGACTTGTGCAGTTTTTCCTTGAATAGAGATTACATTTTTAAAAGCATTGAGCACTTTAACTCATTTTCCATCATTTTTCATTTGGTCACTTTTAGCCGACCCATGATATATTCGACATTTTGAATATGCATTTCAGTAATTGCTAAACACTCATTTTTTATAATTATATTGTAAAACATTTAATTTTGATAAATTGTTTTTCATAATTCTGATAACCCTTCATTAGCCATTTTTCAACAAGTGTCACGAGATATAATTAATATTGCAACTGATTTCTTATTTTCATGGAATGAAAGTTTTTATTGATGTCCCAAATATTATTTTAAACATGCATTCTCAAAAATGTATATTTTTTTGTTATGTGGTACTTGCTAATTCACTTTTCTGTTTATTTTTGCCGTGTTCATCTTCATTTGGAGTACTTCGTTTTTATCTGCTTAAATTAGTGCCCTGTTACTTTTAATCATTTTGTTCTTCAATTCATTCCATTCCCCCTTTTCGTGAAAATGGTTACGTAATCGATAAATGCAAAGCACTAATTTTATTGAGTAAAAGATTACCCAAGATGTCATGCCTTATTTAACCTTTCGGTTGAATTAACGGCATCATTTTGACTCCCGCCATTATTTACTTATATATAACTTTTAAAAATCAAATTATTTATACACACATTACCTATGTATTTACTACTTTTCTACTTCATATATAGGAAATACAATGGTAAAATTTTCATATCTCTGTAATCTCTGTCCTATTAATTTTAGAACAAAAGTGTAAATACAAAAAAAAAACGTTTAGAATTAAAAACTACATCTAACATGTCCGAAATTACTATTTATATGTGTTTCGTTTACGAGAGAGAGAGAGAGAGAGAGAGAGAGAGGGAGAGGCAAAATTAAAGTTGTAAATGTTAGTTATTTACAAACTGCATTGAAAAAATGTTGAACAATTATAATGTTTCAGTCAAAGAAATCAAGATCGCAAACTAGTACCTATACTACCATAAATTTAAAGAGCACATTTTTAAAAACTTGAGATTTCTGTATGTCTGAATTACTGGATTGCAAAAACAAATAATTTACCCAACACCGACTAGTAATATACTTATTACTATGGCTATTTGAAATAACTAATGTATAACATTTCTCACTCCGTGAGAGAATGTTTAAGAAGACACGGAGGATTTATTAGATTTTTGCGTTTTTTTTATGTAAATGATCTTTTCACAATTATTTTATTATTCAAATACCTAACTTAACATTATGAAACTTATTTATTTAAATTAATATGAAAATTTATGTTAAAAGATACTTAGTTTAGTACTCGTACTTATATTCTTAATATAATGTCATCTACGGCTGATAAAAAGAAAATGAGTTAGTGATTGCTAGCTTTGGGTATTTGGAATTAAATTCAAAGATGATGTTTGCTGTTTATGCTTCTGAGTGAATATGTTTTAAAGAAAGGCTAATTCTAATTCTAATATATTTTTTTTCAAATAATTCCTATTGACAGACAATAATATTTATGACAGCATTTTTTTGCAATGACAATCTAACAAAACAACAAATATTCAATGGCATCTTTGTAATTTAAAATAGTACATCAGTTAACTTGTCGTTGTCAAATGACGAACGAAAACATGATGTTTTAAGAAGTTTTAAAAAAGTGTTGGATAAAAGTTATATTAAGCCGGTATCCCACTATAAAAAAATTTATAAAAAATTTTATAATTTTTTTTATAAAAACGTTCCAGGAATAGTACTGCATCCCACTGTAAAAAAATTTACGCGTTTTTATGGAGTGTTGCATAACTCATGAAAGAGAATTGGCGCCAAAGATACTACTAAACTTCATTTTGTGGCCGTTGTTCTGCAGAGGTAGTTGCGTTTTGTAATTTCATTATGAATAACGTCAATTCAAATAAAAAATTGTTAGCTGCAATAATTGTTGGAGTAATGGGTTACATAGTCATACAAAAAATAAAAAAATCAGAACATCGTTGGTGGACTAGTCTATGGCTGGAGAAAAGAAATAAAAATCGCAGTGTTTTAGTTATCGCACACAACGGATTACAAATAGAAGATGAAATAAATTACAGAAATTTTCTTCGAATGAAACACCATTTCTTAAAAATCATGGACATGGTTCGAAATTAAAGTGAGAAACGTGACAGTCATCTAAGGCAATATATTTCAGCACATAAAAGATGGGCATTGTTCTATCTAGTGTACACATAAATTTTGAAAAATTGAACGAGGCGGATTTGTATGGGCTTCTCATTTACTTCGTATTTTATTTTTGCAAATTTGTATAGATAATTCAAAATACACTTTCTATAAATTATAGATCAAGATATTTATACTAATACTACGTAAAATTATTGGTTGAAAAACTTTGTTGGTTACGATTAATGAGTATTCTCATAGGATTCGGACGGAACTTTAAAAGGAGAAAAAAGAAATGTAAAGAATGTCGCATGTAAATATAAATTAATACTTATTTTTTGATGTTGTATTGCCTGATTATTATAAGATAATAACATTTAGCAGTTGAAAATCGCACTTGGACTGGCGTATTTATTATAATATTTAGGCGATTTTGTGTGGTATAAAACTTCTTCATTTCTATAAAAGTCAATTAAAACGCTGTCTGTTCAGGCAACCACATTACACATTTTGATTATTTTGCTTTATATTATTTCCAATTTCAATATAAACACATGCTCACCGCTGTTCAAATAATGTCAGGAAATAACAACGCTGTCTCTTTCTTTAAAAAATGATTTTAATAATAATAATAATAATAATAATAATAATAATAATAATAATAATAATAAAAATAATAATATAATTTAAATACTACTACCACTACCATTCTTAAAGCTATTAATGTTCAAATTGGCAATTAAATCTATCGCCTAGTAATTATAAATTCATAGTGATTAATTGACAAAGTTTAATTAAAACTAACTGACAAGATAATTGATTGGGTTTCCCGTTTTATAAATTGCGTTCACCCACAAATATGTTCTTCATCCTTGCTACACTTCATAAAATTCATTGTGGAGTATATTTTAATCTTATTAAAATTTACTGTTTCGAAGCATTCAATTTTCCAACATTGCCAGATTTAGAGATTACATTTTCAGTAGGTAATAAGAGTAAAAGCGTGAGTAATTTTAATGCTGTATAAATGCAATATGCATTCAATGTAAAATATTGAATGATCAGTAAATTTTAAAGCTCTTAACCCAATTGCATCGAAAGTAGAATCTACGTAATACAGTTCATTAATTTAGTTCCGCCCGACAAGCGCCTGGGGCTGGACTAACCATACAGTGACCCGCCCATTACGCAGCATCAGCGGCTGACTCTGTGTCTGTGCTATAAGACCTCCTGGTCAGCTGACACTGACGACACAATACATGGAGGAAAATTACTTAAAGCTGTCCCCATTACTGAGAATAATGGCTTCGAACAATACAAAAGGCATCATTTCCGCCTACATGCTGCACAACAGACTGGAATTTTATACCGCAAATGAAATTAGAGCAATATGGACATTGGACATTTCTCGTGAAATACTAGAATGCTATAAAATTTATTAGGTATTGAGTATAATTATAAATGCGAAGACAATGCTACAGCAATGGAAAAATTTCTTTTATATCAATGTAAACCCTTAACATTAGCGGTTTCAACATTTGCAATTTTAACATTCGCGGGAGCCCTATTTTAGAAAATAATATATGTGGGTACTTCGAAAAATAAAACAAAAAAATTTGAAGAAAGGCTGCTTCCAGAAAAAGCAAGGTAAATCCTTTTAGTAAGTAGAAGCTCTGGAATGGGGAGACTTCACCATATATCTTCGTAAGAGAAGAATTTAAGCAATTCGGCGAAATGATTAGCCTAGTCCTATATCCTTTCAAAGCCTATCAATTTTATTGTTTCCCTTACCATGTCCGGATCAGAGGTCCTAAAGAGAGAAAAAAGTTCTCACGATTGGGGAAAAAGTTAGAATTTTAAACAGTTTAAAAGTCATGCTATCATGGATATTGAACCAAATATGAAACAAAGCAAAAAAATTCTGGAAGATATAATAAAGAAAGCAACACCATCACAGAAAGTTTTTTAGCAATTAAATAATTTTTAAACTTCCTTTGAGATATTTGATTTAATTTTTTATATAGTTAAACAACAAATATTTAAATTTTAAGAAATTTGGTTTTGTTCATAAACCTATCCCTCATATTAACATTGGATAATAGATTTAATATTCCCGATTAAAATTTGGAACGTAGGTATCCCCCGCGATTGTTGAGTGTTTACTTATGTTTCATCCTATGCTATCCTATCCAACTCACCCTGCCGACTAAGAACAATCAAGTTGTAAAGTTTTTTGATAACAATAATCTTGAATTCTAAGACCGATGTGTATAAAGTTTTGTGGTAGGTATTTTTTAAATATCTCTTTTTGTGGAAAACAGTTTTGTACATGTGGTATCTACGGCCGCAAATTCTCATGCCACTCATAAATACACATACACGCACTGATTCACAATCATATACTGTAAATGGATTTGTAAATTTGATTTATATTTTGTTTTCATTGCAATTATTTTCTCTATTGGGATTCGCAGAACCCATTGGCATTGGCAGTGCCTCTGTTATGGCATCCAGCGGAGCCTGAGCCTGTCATATTTGTTTCAGTTCTGACAGTGGTTTCTGACACAAAATTGTTAATTTATCTTTACATGATTTTTATGTCGACCTGTAATTTGGAACTTGGAAGTACACTCTGTCCTAAAAAGTGTGTCACACATGTATGAACTCGAATACATTGCACAATATTATAATGTATTGAAAATACCTAGTAAAATCAATAAAACTATAAATTTTATTTATCATTACCGGTCAATAATTCCATTACAAGTACATACCTGCTGCATTATAGTCATTTCTTGTGAAATGTGACAGGTTAGAGTTTTGAGATAAATATATTTAAATTTCTTTTGCGTACAAATGTTGTGGAAATACCTATATTTCTTGAATATTTATTGTATTCGAACACAGCACTTTTTGATGTACCTTATGCTAATTTATTTAATTCACTTGTTTATCATTGATTTTCATATGAAATTTTAAAACCAAAATATTAGAATGTATTTGTCTGTTAAACGAATTGATAGTTTGCGATGTTTACGAATTTAACCATTAATTTAGTTCACTAAAATTCCGCTGGTGTTGCATGCTATATATTTTGCGGCTCTCAATAAGTTATATACAAAATTCTGTTTCAATTTCTGGCCTGTACCCTTGTACGTTTCTTTAGTTTCTACCACCTGCTTTTACCTTCTCAAGTACTTTCTTAAACTCTATTCCAACTTCTGTTTTTCATAGAGTTTCGAATATTTTATGGCTCTTTATTTCCAAATATGTTGCATCCTATTTCTTTTTGGAACTATAAAAGTTTCTTTTTTGTAAGCATCTCTTCCCTTTTCTTATAAATAAAACAGTATCATATAAATTCTTGATTTATTTATTTTCCCTTCTCCACGCACTCACATATTTTCACGCCATTTCCTACAACATGGGTTCATATGTTGATATATGTAAACTCGGAATCATAAAACCAACAACCATGCATTCATTGTTCTTTGCCACGCATTTATAATTGAACACATTACTTTCTCCCAGTCTAAATTCAAAATCACATTTATACCAAGTCTTCCTATTTTTTCCACTAGGAAACTTTCTCTCTTTTAATTTCCTCTGATGCGTAGATCACGCTAGAATTATTGGAAATAAGACAAATGGTTATATATTTTTTAGAATTTTACTTTATATAGGTATGTTCAAAATTGGTTCCCTCAACAATAATACAGTTCACCAATCTCTTCTTCCACTTAAAAGCTCCCAACCAATTTTCTTTTGGAATACTTTCAAACTAGTAACTGGATGATTTAAAAACTATCAAAGCTGTCAAATTAATTTCTGGTGATTTAAAAACTAGCAAAGCTATCAAACTAGTTCCTGGAAGGCTTACAAACTGACAAATTAATTTTAGACTGACTTAAAAACTGTTAAAGTTGTCAAATTGTAAATTCAAAAATGCTCGCTGGTTACTTTATCTTCACTCATAACAATACTTTAAAAAATTAAAGTTCTAACCAACTTTATTTCCAAAAGTTAATTTCACATAAATAAATCTATATACATATAAAAAAAAAATAAGAATTTTCTTTTGGGTCTTAGTTATGGACTTCTAGCGAACCGATTTTGATTACTCTTTTTTAAATGAAAGCTGTGACCATGTAGATGTGCACAAAATTATAAAATATTACTATTTTCGATTCCTACTATTTTAAATAAGGCCTTAAAGTTTTCACTTAAATATCGTGAATTAAGCAAGAAATGGCAGCACCGATTGATAAGTTGTGAATTAGAATGGAGTAGAGTAAATAAGTGTAAAAAGTAAAATATGCTGCAAGAATAATATTTTGTGTTATTTAAGGCTGGTATGTCAGTGGAAGCTCAAATAATTTAACTGCTAGATACCATTTAATTGCAAGTTAAAATATTCAAATCTTTATTCATAAATTAACCTTAAAATGACTAAATAAATATGTCAACTTTCAGTTACATACTAACAAGGAATTTTTCCCCTCAACAATTAATAAATATAATAGTTAATTTATGAATTCACATAGGTATGGTAAGTAATTTAATAATATTGAGCCAAATGAATTAGAGATATTTTGTATTAATTATTTACTTTACAATATAATAATTTTTAACCTAAAATTTATTTTCTATCCCTTCAGTAGGTATGATTACAGGCCTTGATTACAGGGTTAAAACTGGACAAGAGACAGGTGTAAATTTACTGCAAATAACAAAATCATTAAATATTAGAAAGTATGTTATAATCAACCAGTTGGATTTTTGCTATTTTCACGCTTTTAAACATTACTTAGATAATTATGTAACGATTTGTTGGATGAAACATATTGGGAAAACGAATAAAGAAATAAATTTAAAATTTAAAACATTGTTTCCTCATAAAATACAATAATGAATAAAATTGATGTGTAAAAAAAACTCTCATTACTAGGTACTTGGTATAATTGATCTTGAAAACACAAATGAAACATATTGATTAAAACAAAAATTATATTTGTTGGTGACAATGAATTATGGAGTTTATAAAATGAAATACATAATCAGTCACAATAATTGCAATATTGAGTGAGAGTGTAAATGATAAAATAGAATTATAACACTGAAAAACATTACATATGCGGATAATTTCTATTAAATATTCTGCATTTCTCTTCTTTTTAATTTTATGCCAGTATAAATAACTTGAAAGGAAATGTAGAATTTACCACTAGCATCAAATCTTAAACAGATATGGATACTGTGTTTCCTAAAAATTTTATTATTTTCTCTTTATAAATTGTATATTTTGAATATATTTATCTCTTTTAGAAAATATAACAGTTGCTGCAATTTGCTATAAAATTTGTACAATCTTAATACCCAAAGTTCCTTATCAAATAATTAACAATAAATTGAACCTGAGTCTGTGCAACAACTAGGGATTCACCAAGCCAAGCTACCTGGCTTGACATAAAGAAGCTTGGCTTGGCTTGAAACTTCAAGCTTTTTTTAATGTTGTTGGCTTGGGCTTGATGGAAACAGAGTTTGGCTTGGTTTGAAAACTTCAAGCTTTAAATATTTTAGGCTTGGCTTGATTTTCAAGCTTTATTAAGCTTTTTCAAGCTTTCAAGCTTTATAAATGCTCATGTGCGCAGTAGGTATATAGGTCTTGAAACCCAGTAGTAGTTGTTCGGGTATCAAGATTTTAATATAAATACTTGATGTGAATTAAATTAAATATATCGATATACCGATAAATCCGATATATCCATGTATTGGAATATGGATGTACCAATATATCGATATGTTATGTCGATGTTTCATTGTATCGTAACAATGTATAATGACGTTTTGTTTTACATAAATTTATTGTGATACAATTGCAAAATTTCTTCTTATGCGTAAAGATAAACAAAACGATAAAATAAAATTTATGAAACTTACACCAAGTGTTTTTTCTTTGTAATTATTAAAAAATAAAAATATTGAAACGTATATTTTATTAATTTATTTAATTTTTAAGAGTAAACAATCAATATAAATTTATTATCTATTATTAAATATTTACCATGCAATTTTGATGCTTTTTTATTATTCTCGTTGACTGTATTTATTCAAGTAGGCATATGCATTAGTTGCACATTATTATATTTTAATAACTAAAATAAATAGGACTTAAGTTCATTTTTATTTTGAATGTATAATATCCCGATATTATCCAAAGAACAAGATCAAACTGCACCTATCTTCCCACCACTCTGTAGTTAATACAGATAGTGTATAGGTTTATGTGAAATGTAATCAGATAAATTTAATAATTTTATTTAGGTTTGAAAATCAAATCTAATTTCTTAAGGCTTTGAGCTTTTAATTAAATAAATAAAATAAATAAGTATATCATCACGGTTTATTACCCATTGCTGGGTGTGCCAATCTGCTTTGTATACATATATCGGTAATGATGAAATATTTGCACCGTACAGGAGCTTACCAGGCCTCACCACACGGTCACTCATTGCTAGCGAGGAGAGTGCACCACAGGGGTTATTTTATGCTATTTAAAATTTTAAATATTTGGCGAACTGACACTCAGGCACGTGGCCACGAGACCTCATAGCTTATAATTGATTCCAGTTACTTAAAAATTTAAGTATTTAATTAATTAATTTTTATACAAAATACGTTTAACTTGACAATAATAAGTATTTTAAAAAATTAAATAGTTCTATATGTAATGATTGACATTTGCAATAAATTTTGTGTTATGATTTTTCATCATATATTTTATATTAATGTAGGTGAAGGATAAAACAATAAAATTATATTATCATTTATCATTATGTATTTAAAATTTAAACCTTTTTCAACATTTTATAAATTTATTTTGTATACTTGATTGTGTGCGCGTACTACAATGTGCGACTCGTTGGTTCAGTTTGAGAAAATAAGTGGTCTTTGCATAATAAGAATGATGAAGGGTATAGTTTCCTATTTACAAATTTTTGAAGCTTACTAGACTGGCAGGTAATGAAGGCTGGTCCTTTTGGAAACTCCAATTCTTAGAAGTTCGCAAAAATGTGCAGAAGCAATAAGCAATGAAAAACTACGTTACCACCACATAATTACGGTTTTGTCGGCCTCGGCAACATTTTTTAAGAAAAGCTTGTTTTGAACCAAGCTAGACAGTCGAAGGCTTGGTTTGGCTTGAAAATTCAAGCTTTTATAAATGTTAGGCTTGGTTTGACTTGGGCTTGGTGGAACAGAAGCTTGGCTTGGCTCGAAAAGTCAAGCTTTTTTGAACTGCAGGCTTGGCTTGATTTTTCAAGCTTTTTCAAACCAAGCCAAGCCAAGCCCGTAAAACCTTAGCAACAACCGCAAAAAGATTTGTATATTTTATCTGCCAAATAATTTCAGTTCCCAGTATACAGTTAACTTCACAGTTTACAAACTGGTACATAGACTATTGTACAGTCAGGCAATTTCTCTAACAGTTACCCTTACTTTTCACTCTTCTTTTAACTAAGGCAAGAAAATATTCTTTAAACTATTTTATAAAACCGGGAAACAGATGGTTTAACTCCAAAAAGGTAATTATTAACGAAAACCGAAACCGAACTATTAATCAAAATAAATTAAAACCAGTTTTTCTTATAAATACTTACGAATAAGGTAGAAGTGCACTATTATTTACTCTTTCTAACTTTCTTAATTATTATACTATTTACTCTAAAATAAATGGAAAAAGCATTTTAGGGAGCGTAGAAAAAATAACCGGTTAAATGAACAGTAAAAATTACCTTCTCGATTTCGATTAATCTAAAACCGTTATTTTTTTGGTTTCTTGTCCTGATTTAACATTGAATTAACCAACCGGCCCTAAATGATTTATTATTATCGTCGTCGTGAAATAAATATGGACTGATGCTCAATTGCTCTTCTCCGTACCCAGACCCTTTCCCTGCGGTGTTGCCGCTTCTTCATAACTTAGGATTTTTAACATTGCTTATGAATTGGCAACAGTGTTGAAATCTCCAGTTCATATTTATATTTATTTGACGGTAACTATAACAAAATTTTGCGTCAAATAATTAACCAGAGTTTTCTCTATGTGTGAAACAAAACAGCGGTGGTCAAAAATAAAAACAGTGTAGAAGATTACCAAATATTGAATATACAGAAAATTTATAATTTAATAACATTTCCTCATAATATTGTTTGTTGCAAATATTTGCAACGGGTACAGCTAGTAACTGTTTAAAATTATAGTACAAATTGTGTTTTTCACGACCTACCTGATTTTCTTATTATCGTTAATTCTATCATTACACATATCCACTTAATTTTCTGTATATGAACGAACCATCTCATTTTCTTCACTTCCGCTTTTATATTATTTTCTGTTACTCTTCCGCTATTATATTCCACCTGTTCATATATCTTTCATGGACCAAATAATTCCTCACTCTATCCTTCCTAACGTATCCGCCTACACCACGCAAATATCCTATTTCCTCAGTAGTAACTCTCCTTTTATGCTGTCCTATCCATGTCCAACATTCACTTACGTACATACATCAAGGCACAAGCCTTCCATTATACACACTTAACCGAGCATCTCAAGATATATTCACATTTCTAGCAAATGTACCCAGAGCACCCAGTATAGTGCATGTCACTTAGTGAAGGACAAGCCCCTTCCGTCCTTTCTTCCAAGTTATGATTTGAAATTTATATCAATTACTTGTAACTTCTTCTTTATAAAGGTTTTTCACAAATTATCCAGCAAACTATAAGGGGTACAGCTAAAAGTAACTCTAAATCCGCAAAGTTTAATTCTCAACTGTGTCCCAGATATAGATCATCTAATTTACTGATTTTTTTTAACTTTTTTCATTAATATCTTAAGGTCTTCTCGTCTGTTTTAAATTTTCCAAAGATTTCTCAAAATATGACAATTATCTGAATTGGGCTTTGCCTGATTAAGATCTTTTGACTTACTTTTAGCTGTATTATCTAGGGATCGACCGATATGATTTTTTGTGGCCGATACCGAAATCAGCCGATACCAATATACTCATAGCCGATATCGGCCGATACCGATATATCGGCCATAAAATTTTGTCGTAATTTTTTTGCTGTATAAATGAGGTAAAAGTGATTTATAATGATATACTGTTACCGTTACACGCATTAACCATAAATAAAAAATGCAGAGCAAATGCAAAAAAGACATTTTTTTCAAACGTCGTAGAAATGGCATTTTTGTGACTTAATTCACAAGGTAGAAGCTTAGCTATTTCTACTCCGGGGGAGTTGAAATTAGCTATTTCTACTCCGACGGCGTAGAAATAAAATAAATAAATATCCATAGAAACTACATAGAATTAGCGAATAAAAAGAAAAGTAGTCGTTTGAAAAAAAATTCAATGTATCATTCGGAATAAAAGTGCCTCGCGTGCAATTGTTCGACTCGCTTCGCTCGTGCAAACTTCCATGATCGCCACACAAAGTATCACTTTTACTCCTAATAACACAATATACTATTTTCAATAATATATTTAGCACCACCGCCAAATAGTGTTGCTAGTGAACAGCTATTTTCTTCAGCTGGAAATGTTTATGAAAGCGCAATAATTTTGTTACATTACAACTTGCCAAAACTTAACTTTAAATATTATTTTGTTTAACTAAGTGTGTAACTTTACTTCTACATTTTTAATGACTTTTTTGCTAAATTTTGAATAAGAATAAACTTGATTTGTTTTTTATTTAGTATTTCTGTTTTAATTTCCTTTAAAAAATCCTTAGCAACTGAAATATTAAGCAATTTATATTTTTTTAGGCCGATACCGATATCGGCCAAGAAGACCGATATGGCCGATATACCGATACCGATATCGGTATCGGTCGATCCCTAGTATTATCATCGCTTACATTTTGATGCATAAGTTATGATACATTCTTTATAGTTTAATTTTATTTTTATTTTACTGGGAAGTATCGTGTAACCAAACAGATTCGGCTTAGTAGCTGTACACTGTAAAGTTTTGATGTAGCCGCAACTAACTTTTTGGGTTGAAAATATATGCAACTCCCAGGTAGAACAATTGTTCCGTTTTAAAAGGTCGATGCACCAATCTCTGTTTAGGGTAGGAAAATCTTCCTCACTGCCAGGTAGACACGAAGTGACCCTTCATATAGTGGGATGCAAATGCTTTGAAGTGAGTTGGAATTTCCGTAACACAAGTCAACTCTAAATGCCTACATGGTTGTTAAAAATGCTTTATAGTGATTTATATGAAACCCTACATGGGGACATTTAAAATTCCGATTCAGAAAAAATGATAAAGTATATATAATAATAAACTTATTCGCTTATAAAAAAAAATACATAAATAATAAAATAAGGGATATTGTAAGTTACATGATAAGTTTTATATTTGAGGTGATTTTGGTAAACGCTTACACATTACGAATATGTCATCATCCTTTACGATATCTGTGAACAAAGCAAATTGGCACACACAATGGGTAATATGCCGTGAATATATACTTATATTATTTTTTTTATAAAATAAAGTATGTATTAAATAAAGTTCTCGTTCACTGGCTATTGCTCCAATTTTTGTAGGTCTTTGAGGAATATTTTAGCTTCCTTGGATCTTCTTGTAGCAGACAAGGCTTTGTGTAATAAATATCTGGGTACAAAAGAGTTATTTATTAAAGTGTCATTCAATTTACATGCATGTTATTTTGTATCACACTAAATAAAGATGGAGCTAAAAATATAAGAAATTAGCTTTTGACAATTAAAAATACAAACCTGAGTTTCTAGTTGTTATGGCGACTGTCGTTAAGAGAATAACAAAAATTTCTCATGTCTCTGTTGTTTTTCATCTGTATATACCGTTATTATGACCTTCGGAAAAACCTTTAGATGGTGGACTAACAAACACATTTTCTGCCCACACATATTGTCAGTTATGTTTCATCGAAAATTTTGGTTTTTCATATAATTATTTGTGAGCACGAGTAAATAATACTTTAAGTCAATTGTAATCTGTTAGGTTTTGCATTTAACATATTTATTTATCTATTTTGTAACATGCTATGTATATTCAATAATTTGTTACTAGTTATAAGTAACGGAGAAAACGATGTATGTATGTGTTCTACGAAATTATAAAAAATATAATACCTAATATTAATTAACAAATTTGATTTGTATTAGCAATGTAAGTACAATACGTTACAAAATTCAGTAAAACTGAACATTTTATGTTATTTGCTACTGTTTACCTATGGTTCCTTTAACCCTTATTAACCTAGAGTTGCCATATGGCAACAGAATTTGCAGTTACTTTTTTTAATATCTGTATAGATGTCTCTAACGTTTATTTGCAAATGGTTGCGTGTATATGTATAAACAGATGTCAATCAACAAGTGTTGCTTGAATTTACATGTCTAGCAGAGGCTGAGATTGTAAGACAACATACCAAAGAAGAATCAAACAAGTGGGGAAAAAATACAAACAAAACTTGGATAAGAGGTCAGTTTGAATCTAAAGTCAAAGAATTTGTACCTTCTGAACATATAGATGTTTCTAACATGTCAGCGATAGAAATATTTGAATTATTCTTTGATGACAATATTGTTGAATTTATAACAGATTCTACTAATAAATATGCCCAATTTATAAATTGTCCTAATCCTTCAATCACAAGAGAAGAAATTAGAACATTTGTAGCAATTCTAATTGTTAGTGGGTACAACGCATTACCAGGAAAACGTTATTACTGGGATTCAGAAAAAGATATGGGTAACGAAATAGTCAAGGATAGTATGCGTAGAAACAGATTTGAACAAATTTTACGATTTTTTCATTGTGCAGATAACAGTAAACCAAATTTAGATGACAAAATGTGGAAAATACGACCCCTAATAAATATGGTAAAAAATAATTTTCAAAAATATTTCGTACCAGAACCTCAACTCTCCTTTGACGAAAGCATGATAAAATATTTCGGAAAACACGGATGTAAACAATTTATTCGTGGAAAGCCAATTCGATTTGGTTATAAAGTCTGGTGCATGAATACCGCTTTAGGATACTTAGTCGACTTTGAAATTTACCAAGGAAAAAGTGTTGTGGGAAATGAAGAATATGAAAAAAATTTTGGAAAAGCTTCATCTCCTTTATTATCTATGCTAGATTTGCTACCTGAAGAGAAAAAAAATCTACCTTATCATCTCTATTTTGACAATTTATTTACCAGTATAGATTTATTGCGTTTTTTGAGAGAAAAAGGATATTACGCAACGGGTACAATAAGAGAAAACAGAATTCCCAGAAACAGTATCCTGCTATCCAAGAAAGATATAAGCAAGAGGGAAAGGGGTTCACATGATTCTGCTATTTGTAAAGAGGACGCCGTAATTGTCGTAAAATGGGTAGATAACTCTGTTGTAGCGATAGCCTCTAATTGCCACGGTGTTGATCCAATAGCGACAGTAAAAAGATATTCTCGAAAAGAAAAAAAGAGTATTCATGTTCCTAGGCCATTCCTATTCGGAGAATATAATAAATATATGGGTGGTACGGATAGAATGGACGAAAATATCGCTAAGTATCGTATAAATATTCGAAACAAGAAATGGTACTGGCCAATATTATCGTGGATTATTGATGCATGCATAAATAACGCATGGATGTTGAAAAGAAAATCTAAAGATATTCCACAGTTACAGTTTCGAAGGGATATTGCACAAGCGTACCTCATGAAATACGGAAAAGGATCTAAAGGTGCAGGACGGCCACGTTCTTCTACTAGTACATTTGGTAGGGTTCAAGAAGATGTTAGATTTGATTGCCTTGAACACTTTATAATAAAGATCCCCGACAATAAAAAATGGCGATGTCAGGGAGAAAAATGTAATTCTATAATGAGAACAATGTGTAAAAAATGTAATGTTGGTTTGTGTGTACACTGTTTTTATGATTTTCATGTAAAAAAATAGCAATACCTTCATATTTAATCTAATGTTCCCAATAGTAAATATATTTTGCAATAAACGTATAAAAAACACGTATTTTTCTAAGTCCTTTAATGCATGATTTAAAACATACTTTTATTAGTTGGAGTGCTTAGCGTTGCCATATGGCAACAGGATAAATCTAGGATTGTAAAGGGATACATATAAAAAATCATTTAATATCTTCTAAATTATGTCCAAAATAAAAGTTTTATGGGAAAAAGTAGTCAAAATATATAAAAAAAGAAATTCAGGTCATTAAGGGTTAAAGTTAAACTTATATTACATTGTTACGTGTTATTAATGTCAAGTTCATACTTTTAATGATAGAACTGTACCTCAAATTGAACGCAGAATATTTAGCTCGAATCAACCCTGAAGGTCTAAACATTTTACAAAGGTAGTAGCACCTACGTACAGTGCAACACAGATGCCTGTAAGTGACTTGAATCTGCCCTACCAAAATTTCGTACCTTTTTCCTACCATCTTTCGACCTTCCTACCCTAAATAAACTCAAAGTAAAATTTAGCAACTCAATTCTATATTCATCTTCCCTGTTTCTACCCCCAAAACTTTACAGTGTCGCTACACAATTTAAATACGTCAAAAGATATTTATCAACATCAAACATCAGATTCACATTAATACTTATTTTTCCTATAGCAGATTTAAAAATGTGCTTTTGTTTACCCAAACTAGTGGATCAAGTAGCAATTTAATCGCAAGGGTAAATAAAAAATACTTTTACAGCAGGGGTAGGTAAAATAGGTATTTTAATTTTTATTTAAATTAAATACATTGTAAACTTTGACGAAATTAACTGATACGCCCCTGAACATATCTATAAGTTGAAATTGAGACCCTACGTCATGTACAAGTCATAAACTTCGCGGAGCTGCCGTTAGCATATGGTGCGTCTTTTGGAGGCCATCTGCCATCTTAGATATATCCAGTTTTGATTAGCCAAAAAATCTCATAGGCTAACTAGATAAAAACAGAAAACAGATTTTGGTTCAATTTGCCATTTTAAAATATGTGCTAAACTAATGCTAATCGAAAAAAAATTATGTGGTCAGCCCATTACCTTCCGTAAGTTCTATGTATTTTATACAAATTCCACACAGACAGTTTCTTGCGAAAGATTATATATTGACAATATATTACCTTCCCTCAGTTCTTTGTATTTTGTACAAATTCCATACAGAAAGTTTATTAGAATTAAATCTGTATTTCTGTAAATCTGTAAAATTATAACACAAACATGTCAATCGCACTTGACATTGACATCCATCTATCAGAATTTTTTAAATTATAGTAGCTGTTTCCAGTGTAATTGTATAGCTGGCTGCTTTATTAAATCTAATTTCTTTATAATTTTTTAACTCAATATCCACTGAGTATGAAGAATAAAATGTAATCAAATCGTATAGAGAATAAAATATTCTTTAATAATTATAATAACATTAATTGTGAAAAAAATATATTTAACAGCGTTTTTTCAAGAAAACAAATACGCAAGAATTATATTTTTTAGAATTATAGTGTTGGAGTTATCGGCAGGAAAAAAATCGTCACAAACACACACAGACATACAGACATCATCGCAAAAATAGTAAAATTGTATTCTATGGACTCTAAAACGTGCTTATTCATTAAAAATTCACCATCAAATTTTTTGACCAAAAACAATACCTTCCTTACCTAAAGGTATGACGGAAAGTAAAAAAATTATTTTAAATAAAAAAGTTTTATATTTTTATTGATTATTCACTGACATGCAAAAATTTTATTGGTAACTTTTCAAGATATAACACATTTATATTATTTGAAATGAAGCCTATAAGTGGCACTTGTGTTACTCTCTCCACGACAGTAATGAGAACTCGTGAGGTGACGCCCGGTAAGTATCCTCAATGGTACAGATATGTCATTACAGAAATTTGCGAATAAAAATGCAAATTTGCACATCCAGATATATTAAGAAGCAAGCCGTGCTGATATATTTATTAAGCTAAATATGTTGCAACAGTCTATAGGTCACTTAACATTAACGAAAATACATGTAGTAGGTTGGGGTAGGCCAACAATAGTTTAAAACAAAATATTAAACGCTAGATGTACATTGTATACTTTGTTTGACGAAAACGAACCATTTATTATATCCCTTTAATATCTCTTTAACGATTATTATCGTACATGTATTCTACCAACTCTTATTTATTCCAGGTTGCATTATCTTCGGTTCCGACCAAGAAGTAGCCGGTGTAATGCGCGCGGTGCGCCGGAACAACGCGACGGGTAGTTTCTCGTGGATCGGTTCTGACGGTTGGAGTGCTCGCTCGTTGGTTTCGGATGGCAACGAAGCCGAGGTGGAGGGCACGTTGTCCGTGCAACCGCAGGCCAATCCCGTACTGGGTTTCGAGGAATATTTCCTCAGTCTCACCGTCGAGAACAACCGCAGGAATCCCTGGTTTGTGGGTGAGTAGTAGATCGTCTATTTTCTATTTAGAGGTGAGGGAAGACTATCAGAGATCTCAAAACTATTTTTAACACCTGTCTGTAGATGAACGAATAGAAGAACATTTGAGGAATAATGGTATATGAATTTATTACATATTTCTGTACTTTAAACATAAGGAATCGTGTCTCACATTTGTGTCAAAATGGAGATATTTCTTTTTACACTAAGAACTCAAGGATCGTATGTCTAGTATTACAAGCTTCCAAAGCTCGCCTACGGCTCGCTCTTGAATATGCTTACTCACCCATTAAAGTATCACTTTCAGATCTTGTTACGTAAATTACTATTTCATTTAGGCCAGGTAATTTCATCGCTTGTTAAACTGTCTGTTAACTTAACTAAAGATGAACATACCGAACCTTGGGGCCAGTTGCATAAAACGTTGTTAACTTTAATCACGTTGTTAACATTAATCACGTTGTTAACTTTGACAAGGCTTATTTTCCAATGTATTTTTGATACGTATCCTTGGTTACAATGTGTAGTTATACACATGATCAGCTAACAACGTTTTATGCAACTGACCCTTAGTGACTACTTTAACAATATTTACATTTTATTCATGTAATGAATATAATTAAGAGTGACATTTAAAAAAAATAATATGTCGGTCATTTAAGTAACATTTTTGTAACTAAGTTTGGTTTTACAATTACTAGATAGTTAGCTTAATAAGCTCTATTTACAACATAAGCATATGTGAGAACTTATATGTATATTTACTGAACGAACAAATGACTTTGTTTTCAAAGTAACAATTATTTTATTACCCAGCGTATTATTAGTTAGTTTAAATTATTATATCCTAACAAATTTTACAGGAATATTCAACTTTTCGTATGTCGATATATGTCTACTAAATTACCCAGAATAATTTTCTTTTCTTGATTAAGTTTTGGTAAACTCCGCTTGAAACATGAAATGTTTCAGTTTGCTCTTGATTTTAAGACCTCAACTTTCTATTCTTATATGGTATAAAAATTTCAATATAAAAATTATATACATATTCTCAAAACAGATATAATACATCCTATACTAAAAATTTATATTTTCACAGAAATGATATTTTATGTATTTCGAAAAGAGCATTGTTTTTATTATGTATTTATAATAAAGTTATAAAGTCTTCACATGGTTATTTTTTATTATAGAAGAACTATGTAAAAATTTAAGATGAGAACTGTCAAACTTTTATTAATATTAAAAGCAGGATGCTACGTTCTTACTGAACTGCAAAAAGTAATGCAACTTCAAAAGCTTTCTTGTTATATTATCTTTTTTTGTGAATATATACGAGATGATATAATAACTTTTTTTTAATAAAACAATGAATTTAAATGTTTAGTTAACCATACAGAGAAATACATTATGAGCAGTAGAATTTGTCGCTAGTATTATATATTTTCTACCTATTACAACATTAATTAAAAACCTAAATATGATATCATTGTACAATACCAATTTTTGATATTTCAGATTTCTAAATCCATTTTAAGATTTGACTAGTTTGATATGTAATTGATCAACAGATAATAATTTTTTACGTGAACCTTACTAAACACAAATACGTAGATTAACAGACTGCTCACATAATTATTATTTCAAAAACTGACTTCCGGTGCGAATTAGTTTTTTAAAGATTTTTTTGTAAGAACTTATGAAATTGTTGTTTGAATATGTTATTCCAAAAAAGTGAAATATCATGGATCCCTCATTATAATTTCATAAAAGAAAAAAATTCATAAACGATAATAATAAAAACGTGTTGTTCAATCATACACTTGTGACGGATTCATGGCGTGCGCATGAAACTAAAGTATGCGCATGTCACGAATCCGTGACATCATTAGTGAAAATGTTAAAAATATTTCATTTTCCACATGATTTCATTAGGTTTTTCTTTATTTCGAATGAATTTTAAGTTAAAAGTTATAAAATAATTTGAATTGATTTTTTAAAAAGGATTGGAAATTAATCCAATTAGAATGTCGCTAAAGTTTCGAATTGTATGACTCCATCCTCAAAACAGAGTAGTATTATCCGAAATGTTAACAACATTCGAATTTGAATTTTTTCGCTCCTGTCTAAATATCGACGAATTTTCTTAACTGCATTCCCTGGACACTTCAACTGTAAAAGATAATTTAAAAATATAAATGTTAATGATCAACTAATATGTAGTTTACACTGTACAGGATGGAAAAAATCAACTTCTTTATATGAAAACTTTCATAATACCCACACTACAGAAATTTTATGACTTTATGTAAGTGGAAGAGTGATTTTTTTTAACGCAACAGATATATTTGGAAATAAGTTATAAAGCTGCTGCTCGTGTATTTGCTTTAACAACTGAAAAGGTGGGAAAAGTGGATCTTCAAAATTACTTGAATGAATTGCTTAAGATAATTAAGTTCATCTATTAAATCACAAAAAAACATCGGCAGAGTACTTTTTAATAAATATGTTACATTGGTTTTGTAAATCTGTATTATTAATATTGGGTACTTCCATAAAAATCCGAAAGTAGTGTCAATATCCGTAATTACATCATAACGTCTTGTCATATTACCAATAACGCAATCTAAAAGTTTATAAAATACTTCGCGTTTAAAACATTCTTCAAGATTAGAATGGGCTACTTCTAACTATCTGTCTCATCTGCAAATAGTTTATGTATTCTTCATCTATTTTTCGGCAATATAATTGAATACTCGATATCATGGTTTTTAGCAACAATTTTACTTTCGGTCAAAATTTTATCCCAATTATCTCTTAAATTTTTCAATTCCGTAATTAAAATTTTAATATTACTTACTTCAACATCAACTGTTGCATTTCTATCCTGGTGAACAGTATTTCTGTAATTAATTCGTTTTAGTAATTTAAAACATGTAGTAGCTAGTACAATACATTGAAAAGATTTGATGTAAGTTAAAATACCATTCAAATCTGAACGCGTTTCTGCAATCAAATTTAACTCAAAAGTTTTATTTATTGCCTTTTTAAATCCCGGGAGATGAGCTGCAAATGGTTTGACTGCATCTATTCGGGCAGAGCAATGTGTATTTGATAAGCTGTGCATAGAACAACCCTCCTTATCTTTTAAAATTTCCCACCTTTGCGGACTAGAGCTGAATATATTATATAATTTTTTTGTTACTCCAAAGAAAATAATTACTTCTGAACAACATTCAGCAGCATGAACTCCGCACAGATTTAAACTGTGACAAGCACATGGGTGACATGTAGCCAAAGGTTTCTCCTTTAAAATAAAACTTTGAGTTCTTTTATAACAGTCACTCATGTTAACAAGTGACCATGGAAAGGGATAAAGTGCAGTAAGGGGGACATATCAATGTCAATGTGGCATGGCAGCACCACTAGTTTGAGTAATCCTATATCAAAATTTACAGTAGAATCATTATTTCTTTCTTGAATTTCTTTAACTTTATTAGGATCAATTTTAATATATTCTTTACATAACTGTTTACAATTGCTTGTTACAGGTACATTTTCGTTTGCCGTAAAAGCAACAATATTTTCTACAATTGTAGGAAAATTGGTTCTTTTTTCAGTTTTTTTAATTATTTTATTACTGTCTTCAATTTTAGTTTCTTCAATAACATTTTCAGAAGTTTTATTAATTGAGAAACCAATATTATCTGTTTTTTGGCCTCTTGTTTGAATTGTTTCTTTGGCAGCTTTTTCTTTTCTTTTTAACGACCCGGATTTATAGCAGCGGTAATTCATTTTTATTTTATATAGTTCACTTATTTATAAGAGGCTAAAAATACAAAAACGAAATCGAAATCTACAATAAAATAATAATGGTACTTATTATTATATGTATATATTGTAGTTTCTTTACAGAGTGATTAAAAATGGCTCAGGTGTGCCGGTCCATACAATTTTGACATTTGCCGCTGACTTAGTATGACAGCATTACTATTTCCATGAGCGAACCTTTCGAATTTTGCAAGCTGTCGTAACAATAATCCCAAAAACAGTTTTCTGTATGTGCATGCGAACGATAATATTATTCTTCAAGAAGAAATCTGTCACGCTCTTCGTTAAAAGTTAAACATTTTTCACGAAGATATCCGAAACAAATATCAAATGAATCAATGTACAGCAATAATATTAATTAAATGTTAAGCACCTGTCATCATCAATCATGTGTGAAATGTAGTTTTGATGAATTATGGAAAAGCGATCACGTGATCTTCAACCATTTTGTATCACTCTGTACAAATTAACAAAAAATAAATGAATAAGAATTACCTTTATGCTTATTAGTAGATCCTTTGCAGAACTAAATTACTGCGACTACATGTTCACAATATCACATTTCATATAAAAATAGTATATTGGAATTCGCAGAATAGCATGCGACAACAGCGGAATTTTAGGGAACTATAATCGTTTTGTTTAACATAAAAAGATGATCTCCCGCTTAGATTTTATAATTTCATTTAAAAATGTGTAAAAATGAGGGAATTAAAGAAAATAAACATAATATACATCACAAAGTGCTGTGTTAAAGTGTACGAGTATAACAAAAATTCAAGATATATTTCATAATTTTTTGCAAAGAGGATAAAGTTGATCGACTGAACATATAGAAAAGAAATTTGAATATATCGCAAAACTTTAATCTGATAAATAAAAATGCCTTTTCTATGCATTTCACAAAAAGAAAATAAAATAAAATTTGGAGGTGTGAAGTATTAATTCATCTATTGACAGTATTTATAAATCAAATCTGTAGATTCATTGATTTTACTAATATTTGTCCCTATAGATTGCAGTTCCAAGTCAGAATTGCCATATTCAAATTACGCCACAACTGGTAATTAAATCCGGATTTACGATCTGTTCCTCTTCAATTACCGAAAAAACTTAAAAATTGGGTTGATTTGAACTTTTATCAATATTAGGGGTCAGAAAATGCTCATGCAAAATGTAAACAAATCTAACTGGCCGCCATGACAGGTGCGCTTACAGCCAAGTACGAATGTTGGGTTCTGCGCAAACGCATATACACGCTTAGTCTCATCTTAACTCATTGCAGTTTGCAGTTACAAATAATGTTTAATGTTTTTACTAGAAGGTAGTTTAAGAAAATTCGTTCTAAGTTGTAACAATGGACTCATGTAATTCCGTCGTATGATATAATGCAAAGTAGCAAATGTTCCGAAAAATAAAAATAAACATAAAATAATATTTGGTCATTTGAAAAAAATAAGCCTTGTTCCGGGGCTCCTCAGTATTAAAGGGCCCAGGGATTTTACCCCCCCCCCTCTCATCGAGCCTAGGTATAAAATACTGCTAATGAAATCTTTGCTAATCAGATCTTAATAACTTGTTCATGCTATCACCCGATGATTTTAATTGTTGGCTACAACTTTTATTGAAATGGAAATTTTAAACTCTCAAAAAATTTAAAAAAAACACGGGTATATTATTTTTAGCTCCATAATTAATTGGATTAAAATATGGTCATATTCCTCATTCTAACTTCATTTACACCTGAAATTCTATTCCAAAGAATCAATTAGGACGCATGACCGCATTTGTCGTAACTTACAATCAATTCGAATGCTA
The DNA here is from genome assembly GCA_963082715.1 of Harpalus rubripes. Classification (NCBI taxonomy): domain Eukaryota; kingdom Metazoa; phylum Arthropoda; class Insecta; order Coleoptera; family Carabidae; genus Harpalus; species Harpalus rubripes. The sequence goes on from OY720448.1 coordinate 49,782,302, forward strand.
ATGAGGTATTCAGCTACTTATTTGCTCGCCATTGTGAAAGACTTCACGAACAATTTTATCGAATAAATGCTATCCGTTCCCGAGCGCATGCATGTTTACCCCGATTTTAAAATTCGCTTTAACTACCGTGATAAGCCTTTCAGTAACGTTCTACGTTCATTCTTTTGCATAATTAAGAGACAGTAAGTGTTATCGTATCTTCTCATTCTCGTTTATGCGAAACAGCAAAGAACTTGTACATTTCCAGGGTGCTTTTCTCTATTGCCACAGGGTAATTTTACTATACAATATAATTATTATTATAGTGTTCATTAAAAGTATGCATGTATGAATAATGTAAATATCAAAACATTTCTATCTAATTTGTACTGTATATAAATTTGCGTTGTTTATATAAACTAGTTTTTCATAATATTGTATTATTAATAATACTCGTATATTATTTCTCCAAATAACTAGGTATATATTTAATTACCTTATTTCGGGGAAGTTTACCGTGGTTCAAATTGTTAAAATGTTATATTCATATCAAGTTTGCTATTGTATATTTTTTATAATCAAGAATGATATGTTGTATCTATGAAATAGAAAAAAGTTGTTGATAAATAAATATTGTATTGAAAGGTCTCATACTTCTTCTTTTAGTAAAATAATAATTTCTTCTGTATCTTTTTCCTCTCCAGTGATTAAAATATCATCAACGTAAATTGCCATTACATTTTTCCTTGTTTTGTACAAACAGAAATCATTTTTCGATCTTTGAAAATTATTTCTTAACGCAAATTCATTAAATCTTTCATTCCAGCATCTTGGTGCTTCTTTCAATCCATACAGAGCTCTTTTAAGTTTAAATACTCCATCTTTCTTTACCCCTTCAGGGGGTTTTATATAAACATCAGAAGTTAATTTTCCATTTAAAAATATTGTTTTGAATGGTCTCATACTTCTTCTTGTCCCTTAAAACCATTATAAAATAAAAGGTTATGGGCCCAGATATCGATAACTGCATATAATTTATATCTGTTTATGAAAGAATTGGAAAAATGAATAATATTCAACTACCCCAGCTGACAGGAGGAAATTTTTCAAACTGGAAATTTCGAGTATTTGCAATCCTAGAAGAAAAAGGAGTCAAGCAAGTACTAGAAAATGTGGATTCAACAACAGAACGTTTTAAGAAAAATGATTCGATAGCTATGTCAATTATTATTCAATGTGTTTCAGATAAACATCTAGAATATATAAAAGATGCAAAAACTGCAGATGAAATGATAGATTCGCTAAAAGCAGTATTTGAAAGGAAAAGTGCCTTTACTAAACTTTATTTAAGAAAGAAGTTATTAACACTTAAATTAAATCCAAATGATAAAATGGAAGAACATTTTCTAAAAATTGATTCTTTAATAAGAGATTTGGAATCAACAGGAACAGTAATGGAAGAAAGTGATAAAGTCTGTCACTTACTATTGACTTTACCCGATAAGTATGAGACAATAATAACTGCGATTGAGACAATAACTACTTCTGTGACTTTAGATTTTGTTAAAAGCAGACTTTTAGATTCGGAATTAAAGCATGAAAAGTCTAAAAATGATATAACTAATGAAAGTATTTTTGCAGCTAACAAATTTCAATTTATCTGTTATGGCTGTGGCCAGAAAGGACATAAAAAGAGTAATTGCCCGAAAAATAAGTATAATCGAGGAAAATTTCGAGGAAACTTCAATGGAAGAAGCTATAGTCAAAAACAAAAATATTATAATGAAGCAAATCCAGTAATCGAAACTTCTTCACAAATGTCATTTATAGCATTAAATACAGAAAAATATGATTCATTGTCAGCTACATTAATAATTGATTCTGGTGCAACAGAACATTTAGTACAAGATTATATGGAAAAATATATGGAAAATGTTACCATATTGAAGAATGAAGTTAATATTCGTATAGCAAATGGAGAAGTTTTAGTGGCAAAGAAACAAGGAGAGCTGAAACGGAAGTATAATGGGACATCAATATCTTTAACTGCACTCATAGTACAAAATTTGAGTCATAATTTATTATTGGTAAGGAAAATTATTTATACTGGTCATCGAGTTATTTTTGAAAAAAGTGGAGTCAAAATAGAAAACAACAAAGTATACATCAGGTCATCAATAAAAGGTAATCATTTTACTATTACTTTTCAAATAGAAAATCAGAATGAATGTATGAATGGAAATGTTGATGATTCTTTGTGGCATAGAAGATTAGGTCACTTAAATAGACATGTACTAAAATTATTAAACTTGCCTGTTAGTACGAAAACGTGTGAAGCTTGTATGAAAGGTAAAGCAACCAGATTGAAATTTGAGAAAATGAATTTACCACGATCAAAAAGAATTGGAGAATTATTACATACAGATATTTGTGGTCCACTTACACCGTGTACAGTAAATGAAGAAAGTTATTTTCAAACAATAATTGATGATTATTCACATTTTACTAAAGTATATATTTTAAAGAGTAAAACCGAAGCATCAAAAAATTTAACTAATTATATACAAAGATTGAAAGAAGAATTTAATACCAAAGATCTTGGAGAATTAAATTTGGGAATTGAAATAGAACGAACAGAAAATGAGATAAAAATACATCAGAAATCAATGATTGATAAAATTTTGAAGAAATTCAATCTCCTGCAGAGTAACGGATCTGGGACCCCCATGGAAAAGAATTTTCAAATTAAAGGAGATGAAGAAATGGTTGAAGTGCCATATCGAGAAATAATTGGAAGTCTTATGTATATATCATTGGCTAGTAGACCAGATATTACATGCTCAGTAGCATATTTAAGCCAATTTTTGGATAAACCATCCCAAACTTCGTGGAAAGCGGCAAAAAGAGTATTAAAATATTTGAAAGAGACAAGAAACTTCACTTTGACGTTTAAGAAATCAAAAATAAGAAATCTCTTTGCCTACTCTGATGCAGATTGGGCAGGTAATGTAAAAGATCGAAAAAGTGTTTCAGGTGGCGTAGTCTTCTATTGTAGCAACCCCGTTTCCTGGTTTACGAGAAAACAGTCGTCTGTGGCCTTGTCATCCACCGAAGCAGAGTACATCGCTGCTGCTGTGACAACTACAGAACTACTGCCATTGAAAGGGATTTCTAAAGATCTACAGCAAGAAGAAATAGACGCAGAACTTCTAGTAGACAACCAAGGCGCAATAGAGTTGACGAAAGGCTTCGAGAATAGCAAGAGGAGCAAACATATTGATATACGTTATCATTTCATTAAAGATTTGGTTACAAAACATATTATTAAAATTGATTATGTTTCCGGCAACAAAAACATTGCTGATATATTCACAAAAGCTCTTGATTATAGTAAACCTAATCAGTTTAGAAATATGTTAGGTATTGCATAATTATAAACAATTTTTATATAATTTTGTTAATGTTAATAGTAAAAATTGAGAGGGGATGTTAAAATGTTATATTCATATCAAGTTTGCTATTGTATATTTTTTATAATCAAGAATGATATGTTGTATCTATGAAATAGAAAAAAGTTGTTGATAAATAAATATTGTATTGAAAGGTCTCATACTTCTTCTTGTCCCTTAAAACCATTATAAAATAAAACAAATTACATATGAAAGATGGTATTTATTTCAAAAATATATAAAAAATTATTACAAAAACCGCAATTGAGTACACGTTTTAATTAGTACCACATTAAATTTTAATTAATTATTGAAAAATAAACTCTACATACGCTACAAGTGACTTAAACACATGCTCCAAAATTATGGTGAGGCCAAACTATTTAAACTTTTATTGGCAAATATTGAAAGGGTTGTGTTATTTATTTTACTTAATTTATTTTATCACATTAATATGTACACTACTGACATTAAAACACAAAAAAATATAACAATAAACAGTAATAATAATAAATGTACACAATGTTCACAGCCATATAACTATCACACAATTCTCCCTGCACATATAATTATCAATTTTACTTGTTCGTCAATCTCCGCCCACCTTCGTTCCTATCCTGGCCACGTCAATAGGCACATTGTATCAAAATTCTTTAGTGGAACATTCTCGAATATAAATCCACGTAAACAATATACAGGATGTGTCAGGAAAAAAAACGTATTCCTGAGATCATTTTGAGCTGAAAATGTTATATAAAGGTACAGCACTTTAAAAGTGCACCTCATCGAGCACATTTTTATTAATTACTCTAGTACTACATGCACTAAAATTTTGAAACTTGGTATGATGATTCTATTTATTTAGATACATATTTATATTTCTTTTGATTCTATATTTCAACCAGAGCGTCTCATATGGGGAAACCATGAAAGTTTCTCATCGTAATTTTTTTGGCTTTTAATATTTTTATTTTTGTTTATAAATAATGCAAAAATACGCAAAAAAGATACTCTTTACATTTTGTTCTATTTCCTTTGGTAACTTTATTGTTTTATAACTGATAAGTAAATATTTTGAATAATTGTTTTTTTCTAAAAATGTAAATATCTCTTAAACTACTGCGATTATCGAGACGTTTATCAAGCTTTTTCAAGAGTACCTTTTTGTGTATTTTTGCATTATTTATAAAGATAATTAAAAAATGTGAGACGCTCTGGCTGAGTAACAGAAACAAAAGAAATTATAAATATGCATCCATATAAGGAGTATTCTCGTACCAAGTTTCAGAATATTATTGCAACTAGTATCAGTGTTATTAATAAAAATGTGCTTGATGAGGTGCACTTTTAATGGGATGTAACTCCGTAACGAAAAGTTTCCAGACATATCATACCTACACATATACTATCTTTTCCGCAAAATGATCTCTGGAATAGGCTACTAATTTTTTTACACTACTCCAGCTACACCTTATAGGCTGTTTTCTAAGGAAGTATACAACGCTTAACAAATGGTAGAACTTACTCCTTATAGTAAATCTGGCCATAAATTTTGTTGTACATGCTTTCTATAAGAACAGAGGCCCATTAAATTTTTTGTAAAAACGTAAAAATAAATTTGATTCAAAACACATAGAATAAACAATTCCGATGTCATCATTAAAAAAATGTATTCGCATTATTGATTTATCAGGTTGGTGAACACAAATACTTATAATTTATTTCATCATGTCCTGCCATGTCAACAACAAATAAATTAGCGGTTTATCAGCAATTATCGGAAATCTATATTCCAAACTGTTTTGTAATTTTTTCACGTTTTATGTCGTAAAATAAACTATAAAAAATATACATATGTTATAAATGACGATTAAATGTTAGCGCTGAAAATAAGAATATTAAAACACATTCATCACCCAAACCAGTATATACAGTATTAATATAAAAAAATAACAAATCTAGATAGCCGTCGCCTGGCCAAAACCGGTCACGCGGAATCCTCTTCCACGCCGTGATTATTTCTGCAAAAGAATTAACACATGAGAAATACTCAGTGAGGAGGCAATCATTCACAAAAGGTACCGGCATTCACACACCGTACACACATGTTGGCAACTACGGGCAGTACCGCTAGTTACTACGGAACCTCTGCCGCTTCGGTGGTGATCCGGAGACAATCCTCTTAACCAACTTGATCAGATCACTACAGCCCTAACTGCTGCTACCGTTGGCGACCACAGATGCGGGTCACTACAGCCTACCCTGCCGCTACGCTGGCGACCCTCGGGTTCACACAAGCGGCCACTACGGAACCACTGCCGCTTCGGTGGTGATCCGGAGACAAACCTCTTAACCAACTGGATCAGATCACTACAGCCCTAACTGCTGCTACCGTTGGCGACCACAGATGCGGGTCACTACAGCCTTCCCTGCTGCTACCGTTGGCGACCCTCGGGTTCACACGATGCGGCCACTACAGTACACCGTACTGCTCTCACACACCCACAACCATACACACGCTAGATTAAGTCTCTCACCTGAATCACTACAATATTAATGTTCTCACACTGAAATCTAGAAATAAACTGAAATAAAATACGTGAATACCAGTATCATTAAATGTAGCTCTTATCCAACAGGTTACGTTCCTAAATAGCTAATTAGAGACAAAACATAATAAATTTAATAAAAATAATTTTGCGCAAAATAATTACTGTGACAGTTCGGCTATCCTGAAAAGTTCCTCGTCCTCGAGGAATCAATCCCAAATTCCTGCAGCATCAGCATCAACATTCGAAGCGCTGTTGTCTTCCGACAGTTCACGTGTACTTAAATATGGTTTCATCCTGACAATCGCCACTACGTTACCATATTCTCCTCTTCTACTTCGATTTATACCAGGCGAATCTTCTACTGAAAATTTATCGTTCGGTAGAACTTTCTTTATTTGGAATGGTCCTTCATATGGATGGTGTGAAATGGAATCGGTAGTTTCTCAATTGAATTCAATAGTTCTGGCTGCTTTCTTATCTGTTGTTTATAATAAAAACATCGGATACACGAGTCAGTGTACTTCGCGAATTTTCTCATTCCAGGAAACCAGTAAATTCCAAAACGTCCAAACTCATCAAGACAGGAACGTACTATTTGCAGCCGTTGTCCTCTAGGTACAACCCACTAGATTCCGAACGCGATAATGCGGTAAACCCGTTCGTCTCGTGAACAGTATTTTTTATAAATATTCCTTTCGTAGTTAGTTTCTAGTGGTTTAATTAAAATGTTCTTGATAATTTCAATTTTTCATTTGTCCGGCAAGAATCTAGTCAGCTTGTTATATGAAAAAAAATTCAAATTCTGCAGAAAGTCCTTCTCTTGACACGGGGTTTCGACTTAGCGCATCGGCGTGACCCATTCTTAATCCTGGGCGATATTCTATATCAAATGAATATTCCTGCAGTCTCACCATATTTCAATCCTAGGTACCAAATCCTGTTTAGTGCTAGCAGTTCGTAGTGCATTGCAGTTTGTTACTAATTTAAATGTATTCTCAGCAGATATACTCTAAATTTCTTTAACGTTTCGACTGCTGCTAAAGTCTCCAGCTCATACGAATGATACTCCATTTCCGTTGGTGAAGTTTGACGACTGAAATAAGTAACTGGGTGGAATTTACCTGTGTCCAATTTCTGCAGCAGGATTCCTCCTAATCCTAACTTGCCGGCGTTCATGTGCACCTCTGTTTCGGCATTAGAATTGTAGTGTTACAAAAGTGGTCGTTCCGTAAACTTTTTCTTTAGGTCTGCAAATGTTTTCTGTTATTTCACCTCTCAACTCCACAGCGTATCCTTTCTCGTTAGATTAGTAATCGGTCGCACAATCTTAGCATAATCTTTAATGAAGTGTCGAAAATAACTTGTAAGTCCTACAAACTGACTTACTTGATGCATATTCCTCGGTGTTTGAAATCCGGTGACGGCTTTTATTTTCTCCTTTCCAGGTCGAACTTTATTTCGATCAATCTGAAATCCTAAATAATTGATGCTGTTCTGAAAAAGAAACATTTCTTCATATTCAGTGTAAAGTTGTTTGCCCTAAAAAAAATGTCAAATAGTGTCGTCAATATCTGAATTCCCACTGTAAATGATGATGGGCAGATGATGTCATCTAAGTAAGCCATGGCGATGGTGTTACGACATGATCCTAGAACTTTGTTGACCAGCCTCTGAAAAACTGATAGTTCATTAGATAATCCAAAAGGGAGACGATTAAACTCGTAATGTCGGTCCGGTGTTACAAATGCAGTTTTGTACTTCGAGCTCTCCGCGATAGGTACCTGGTAATATCCTGACGTCATATCTAAAGTTGTGAAGTACTTCGCTTCTTTCAATTGATCCAGTTGGTCATCAATTCTTGGAAAGGGGTATCGGTCTTTTACTGTTACTTTGTTTAATTGCCTGTAGTCTATACACATTGGCGCTTCTCCGTTCTTTTTCTTTACTAGAAGAATCGGTGCTGAAAAGGGTAAAGTAGATTCGCGTATAATGTCGCCATCAAGGAGCTCTTGTACTATTTCGTAAACGTGTTTTCTCTCTGGAATTGACAATCTGCACAGCCTGTAAGTAATGAGTGTATCATCAGTCAGTAAAATATCCACTTCGCGTTCGTGCATCGAATATCCTTCACAGTTTTTACAAAATAATCTCTATATTCCTTCAGCAGACGTATCAGTTGTTCGCGTTGATCCTCATTTATATCCGTTCTCACGTGTAGTTCATCCAACGTAAAGTAAATCCCTTCATTTTCTGCGCTTGACATTTCCATCCTCTTATAATTTTATCCTTCTGAATTGTTAACACCGCATGTGATCAGTTCAAGACTGGTAGAACCCATTCCATATTCTTGTCTGCTACTACAGTTGTTCGCGGGTATACGTGCTCGTTTCCTTCAGGTGTTCGTACACTTAAATACACAAAAAGTTCTCCTTTGTCTTCCACATGGCAGATCACGTGTCCTACATATTCTGGTGGTATAACAGTTGCATGTTTGGCCCGGATGTTAACCTTACGGGGTGTCGCTTCAATTTCACTGGAAGGTGAGTAGGTTTTCCTGGAAAATCTTAGCCGATTTGAATCCTTGTACACAACTACTTCCGGTGATTCTGTGAAAGGCTGCCCAACTATGTCTGGTACTATGTTGAATACTACATCCAGTTCTACTTCGTCAATTGTCAACTTGTGAATTCCAGTTTCGCCTAAAGTCTGCACACGTCCATTTCCGAAACCACGCAGAGTAACTGTCTTGTTTTTGTTGAATGGTAATTCTAGTTGTGCTACGGATTCCTTCATGGTTATGCAAGTGGACCTCATATCGACGTACGCTTAGACAATTACCGCTTGCCTCCGCAGAAGTTGTTAAGATGTTCCTTTCTGGCAGTTGTGGTTGTGGCTCTTGTTGACGTTGAACATGCTGATGTTGACGTTGTTGTGATCGCTGGTTCCTAATTCCACTGAATTCGCCTCCATTTCGTCCTGCACAATTCGGTACTCGTTGCCGTATGTTGTTATAGTGTGAGCGTGTATGTCCCAATTTTCCAAAAATAAAACAACGAATGTTCGCCATTCCATCGTTGTGTTGCTGCGGAGTATAGTAAGGCCGCTTGTTCTTCTGAAAAGTACGATGTAAATCGCGTTTAATGGGAGTAAAAAGGTTTCGTGACGCTAATTTATCCTCGATCGTCTTCAAAAATAATAAAAGAGACTGCGGCTTCTTGCATTCTCTGATAAGAGCAAGTGTTGAGTATCGCCAGCTTCTCATATTAGTATTGCAACATGGGTTCATCCGGTTTCTTGTTGCGAGCAATCATTTCTTGAAGCAACTGAAAATAATTTTCCTGTGACGGAAATGCCTTCAACAACATAGCATTCTATGTCTCCCAAGAATTATTTATTCCTTCCAGTGCTTTATACCATATTTCTGCATACCCTCAAGCGAGATGTCACGTACATGATGGTAGTTATTTCGCCCCATTCATGCATAGCGCGTACAGTGAACGTACATACTGAAATTGAGGACTGTTGTTAGGTAACGTCATGTTGTAATGTTGTTCCAGATTCGTAATCCAGCTAAACATAAACGTAATAAATATCCGTACTGTTCCAAAAACTGTGCTGGTGTGATCCCAAAAGTTGAAAGTTGAAAATGTTCTGATCCCACTTCTGAAATGTTATAAATGACGATTAAATGTTAGCGCTGAAAATAATAATATTTGAACACATTTATCACTCAAACCAGTATATACAGTATTAATACAAAAAAATAACAAATCTAGATGGCCGTCGCCTGGCCGAACCTGGTCACGCGGAATGCTCCTCTACGCCCCGTGATTATTTCTGCAAAAGAATTAACACATGAGAAATACTCAGTGATGAGGCAATCATTCACAAAAGGTACAGGCATCACACACCGTACACACATGTTGGAAACTACGGGCAGTACCGCTAGTTACTATGGAACCTCTGCCGCTTCGGTGGTGATCCGGAGACAATCCTCTTAACCAGCTGGATCAGATCACTACAGCCCTAACTGCTGCTACCATTGACGACCACAGATGCGGGTCACTACAAGCCTTCCCTGCTGCTACACTGGCGACCCTCGGGTTCACACAAGCGGCCACTACGGAACCACTGCCGCTTCGGTGGTGATCCGGAGAAAATCCTCTTGACCAACTGGATCAGATCACTATAGCCCTAACTGCTGCTACCGTTGGCGACCACAGATGCGGGTCACTGCAGACTGCCCTGCTGCTACCGTTGGCGACCCTCGGGTTCACACGATGCGGCCACTACAGTACACCGTACTGCTCGCACACACACCCACAATCATACACACGCTAGATTAAGTCTTTCATCTGAATCACTACAATATCGATGTTTTCACACTGAAATCTAGAAATAAACTGAAATAAAATACGTGAATACCAATATCATTAAATGTAGCTCTTATCCAACAGCATCGGTTACGTACCTAAATAGCTAATTAGAGACAAAACATAATAAATTTTATAAAAATAATCTTACGCAAAATAATTACTGTGACACATATAACATGCTGTTTGAAGAATATTTGTTCAAATTTAAAAGTAGCTCTGATGTAAGCAGTAAATTATTCGATTTTTTGTAATCTTTCTTGTTATGTTTGCTATTCTAATAAAGGGATCTAACTGTATGTTCATAAAACTTTAAAACGACTTAATTGTAAAATGTCTTGCGGGTAAAATAAACTAAAAGTATATTCAACATGGCAAGGTACTGAGTCCTGAAGTCCTTCTACACGTTGAGTATAATATGTACTGGGTAATTACCAAAAATGCAGTATAAAACAGTTGTTCAGCACAATTACTGATTGCCCAGCAATCTAATCGGCACACGAATTTTAAGTCAAATGTCATCTTTCAATGTGTCTGTACTCAAAAGAATTACCAGATTCGTAATAAAATGTATCACTTTCATTTCACTCAAAAATGCTATTTTTCTTCGAACACTGAAATATTTACTTTTATCCAAAAACAGTATTCTTTCTTCTAAGTTCTATAATAAAAATAGGCTTTTGGAATATTATAATATTTTTATTAATTATATATAAAAATCAATTATAGACAAAATGTTGTACAGTGTGCTCAAAAAAATTCCTAACTTGGAGTAGGCTATAAACAAAAAAACGTATGTTAATTTAAAAATATTTAATTAAATGTCAACTTGACATGAGATATTGTTAAAAATGTTATTTAAAGATATCAAATTTTTTTTCTTGAATCTTATTTTAGAAATAGAAACAAATTAGAAAACGGCGAATGGCAATATACAGTATCTTTCTTTATTGTCTTTTCTCCTTAAAATTATATTTCAAGATCAATTTTGAAAATTTGACATTTGAATTGAATAATGATCAGACATACGTTTCTCTGTTCATAACCGAATTAGGAATTTTTTGAACACAATGTATATAACTGTACGTACTTGAAAGTACAGAGTGATCAAAACCATCTAATAGTCACGTGACCTGAGTACTCAATATTTTACTCCGCGGAAACAAGTATTAGCGGTTGCGTGAAATTTACAGGTGTATATTGTTCTGTCAATCTGTTAAATATCTGCTCAAATATCTGTTATATTCTTTGTTTTATTTTACCGTCTTTACAACTTGCGTTTCAAACTTACATAATCGAGAACAGTTTTTTTAAGACGCTTATTAGAGTATTTCGTTATTTGCTTGGTAAGTGAGTTATAAAAATAATTTTAATATCTTTAGTAATTATTCTGGTTAGGTTAAGTTACCACCCGAAATGGATTTATCGGACGAACACAAGTTTATTGTCGCAGCGCACTTTTGATCAGGAGTACACAACGAAAATAATGAATGGGTACATTCGTATGAAAATTGTTTAGAGCATTTTCAAGAACATTAAATTTACAAACATAACAATTCTTTATAATAAAAACTTGTAATTCCATGAACATAGATACCAAACTTTTCTTCCTAGAAGTCTAGTTTTGATATCATAAGGAAAGTTACGGATCACGTGACTATTAGATGGTTTTGATCACTCTTTATCTTTGAAAACTGGGCTTAAAACTATATGAACCATTAAATAAAAATAATGTGCTTTTCTTTTGTTTTAAAGTAATAAAATTGTTTTCATAGGTAGCCATGTATAAAACTTTATACAAAATTTTACTTATACGAGTATGTACAAGTACATATTTTGCAAATAAATGGTCGCTACTTTAAAATAGGTGAAGTAAAACTATGATATTTTGGTATCGTTGTAAAGGATTCCTTTTCTTCACTTAATTCTTTAAGTTTAATTTAAGCTAAGCACACATCATCGGAATACAATATTAAAAATTACAAATAAGTAACCTTATATGTATAGCTAACAACTTATTACCGTAACCCCTAATCTTAATCAATATTAACCTTAAACAATAACTTATTTGTTCAACATTTTATTCAAAATGAACATTATTTATCATAAATGTTCAGCATAAATAAGAAATGTTAGGTAAAATAGTATTTTTGTTTAGAATAAATATTGAATGTTTAGTAAATTAATGTTCAGGATAATCAGATGTTCAGTAATAAAATGAAATGTTCAGTATTAATCTTAAGTTTAGTAGGTAATAATGCAAATATAAGAAATATTGAACATTTTTAATTTATTAACTAAACATGAAATAGTGAACCAAATTGAATAAAACAATGAACGTTTAAATACGTGCCTTTTTCAATCAATTCAACATACAATATAATGGGGCCGGTACTTAAAAAAAGTTGCATATATTTTGTCATGTTATGAAAATATGACTAATTTTAAATGATTTTGTATCGAAATATTTTCAAATATAAAACGTTTCATTCATAATTTTATTTAATCACTATTACCGCTATAATGATACGACATCATAACGTTATAACAATAATTTTTGTTAGTCTACCAAGCGAAAGAATAATTTTGTATTATTCAAAACTTGTAAAAATAAGATCCATATATTTATATGTAGTTCTATGTTAGATGAAAATGTATAAATAACATAATTTTTAGTAAAATAGAACATATGTATTCAAAACCTTTATAACAACAGATTTTTCTTTTGATAAGGTACAACTATAGTCTATAATTTTCTGAAAGTGACTGCTGCCACTAGTTAACCCACCTCAACATCAATTTTTAGAAAAATTAATGACATTGACAGATGTGAACAAATATAGTCAGTAGGCGAAGTAAAATTAAAGGACTGACGTCACATAAAATTCATTAAATTTAAAAAATACATATTTCAAAAACTATGTACATTTGGAAAGTGTAACAAACGTTGATAACAAACACTAAAATTAATCATTTTATTCAATCTTTCAGAAAAAAATGAATACCGGACGCCAATAAATTTTATTAGTATAAATAATAAAAAATTACTGTCAATGTAAATAGTGTTTTAAATTACTGTCTTTTAATAAAATTCCTTACACAATATAATGTCCTCAGGGGGTAGAATAAATGGGGATTTTGCATACGTCTGCACATGCCTCATAATCATTTCTAAACTAGAGTGACGGATGAAAGAATGAAGGTGAAACACTTTTCACTAACTTTCTTTTTACTTAACGTGATTAATGTCGCGGAATATCACGGCCTCCGTATAAAAGCGCATAATTATAACGTAAAATGAGTGGGCAAATTCCAAGTTAGATATTTTGGGCGCACACAGGAAATTTATTATTCTAGAAAAAGGAGTAATCTGTATAAATGACCTTACTAACAAAAACTATATCTAGAGAAATTATGCTCGTCAGCTTAATTGAAGACAATCTTATTAGCGTGCTGTTACGTATATATCATTCCATAATCACCACAAAAAAGTTACAGTTCACGCCTGTACGTGTCCATATGATCCTATTTCAAAAGCAATATTTCTCCTCATTATTTTACTGTTCTACTCAAACTACCAGGGGCATGTGTCTTGTCAATGTTAATTATAATTTATATCTGTCAACAGTTGTATTTACTAAATACGTAACACATACCTAACACAGCAAATTTTCACGGTCTGGAATTCTATAAATTAAATTATGTTCTATAATTTATTATATGGTAATTATAATAAATTTACTACCTATTTTAATATGTAAACACATATTGTATCTCTGTGTACAATTAATTTCGATTTTAGTTATAGATACTAGTTTCCGAACAACACTAGTTTCAGTCTATTTTAGGAAATATAACATTCTACAATCCAATATATTATTTTTTTAATTAATTAATTAAATATTGGCTCATTCATAGTTTTGTCGCAAAAAGTTTCTGTAGGACAACCAAAACATTAAAAATTTTGGTTACCGATATCGATAGGTATTGTGCCACTCTCCATTTTTTCTTTCTTCTTTTTTAATGCTACGTATTTTTATTGAAATAAATAAATATGCAGAGTGATCAAAAATGGGTGAATGCTACTTGCTCACTTTTGTTCCAAAATAATGTCAAAATTATATTCCAGCATTCCACAATTCATCAAAACTATATTCCATATATGAGAGATGATGACAGGTGCATGACATTTGATTAATATCATTGCCGTACTTTGATTCATTTAGTATTTATTTCGAATATCTTCGTGAATAATCTTTAACTTCATTTAATTATGGCTTTTAAAGATGAACGTGACAGATTTCTTTTGGAAGCATATTTTCGATCGGGTGAACATAAAGAAGACGGTTTTTGAAATTATTCTTATGACAGCATGGAAAATTTGAAAGGTATGCCCATGGAAATAATAATACTGTCATACTAAGTATGCGGCAAATGTCAAAATTGTATAGAGCGACACACATTTTTGATCACTCTGTATCATCACTGCATATTACCCATTGCTGGGTGTGCCAATTAGAGATTCACGGGCTTGGCTTGAAACTTGAAAGCTTGGCTTGGCTTGGTTGGAAAAACCTTGAATAATCAAAGCCAAGCCTGCCGATCAAAAAAGCTTGACTTAACAAGCCAAGCCAAGATTCTGTTCCACCAAGCCCAAGCCAAACCAAGCCTAACATTTAAGAAAGCTTGAATTTTCAAGGCAAAACAAGCCTTCAACTGTCAAGTAGCTTGGTTGAAAACAAGCTTTTTCAAGCTTATCTTAAGAAATGTTGTCGAGGCCGACAAAACCGTAATTTTATGATGGTAACGTACTTTCTCTTGCTTCGGCAATAAGCTATGGGGTCTCGTGGCCATGTGGCTGAGTGTCAAGTCGCGAATCTGGGGAACCGGGTTCGATCTCGACCGACGCCAAATATTTCGAATTCTAAATGGCACAAAATTAATCCGTGTGATGTATTGTCCACAACAGCAATGAGTGACCGTGAGGTGACGCCTGATAAGCGCCCGCACGGGGCAAATATTTCATCATTACCTATATATGTGTACAAAGCAGATTGGCAGCCGTGATGATATACTTATTTATTTAATTAATTATAAGCTCAAAGCTTTAGGAAATTACATTTGATTTACAAACAAAAAAAGTATATTAAATTTATCTAATTATATTTCACATAAACCTATTTATAATCAATATTCTTTCATATTTTAAATAACTTGATTTTAAATACCAAGCATTAAGCTTTAACACATAATATTTATTACTCGTATTTATTGAAATGCTACAAATAGATAATTTTGCTGCAGAATAAAAATTATAAGAAATAATAATATACTCTAGTCCGCAAGGTAAATTGAGTGACAGACTACATATGATGATAATTATTGCATATTGTACAACGTTTTGTTATTCTGATATTTCCGAATCAAATAGACGTATGGAATGCCGTTTTAACATTTATTCCCACATTTTAAAACAGTCGTACAAATTAATGTATCGTAAAAATAAACTCTCACTAAAAAGAAAGATTTAAACTGATTGTTGAATTAAAATGTTTGTTGATAATATAATTACAAGTTTTTCAAACAAAATTTTTAAATCAACGGTTAACATAAAACTTTCTTTTTAATATTAGTTTAATTTTATGTTTGTTCAATTTATATGATTGTTGATATTTTCTAAACAAAACGTAAAAATTCAAATATCATAGAAATGAAGTAACCTTTATATGAATGACTTAAATTGATCCTTTATTTTCACGACACATTAATTAAAACGGTTATTTATTTCTGTGATACTTGAATTAAATTGTTTGTTTAATTCTACGTTACATGATTTAATATGATTGTTGATAATTTTTAAACAATCAATTTAAAAAGCAGTGTCATATAAATTCATGTAACGTAAAAATAAGCTCTTATTAAAATGTTTGATCTTGTTTTTTGATTGGATAATACCCCGATATTAACCAGTCATATAGTAAGATCAAACTGCACCTATCTTCCCACCACTCTATAGTTAAAACGGATATAATTCTCGAGAACCCCATGTTGGAAAAGTTATCCTGGATAAATTAATATGAATAATATTAAAATACATTTACTAGACCCATTTAAAGTATTTGCTGAATAAGCAAATGAATGACTGACACTATTTACGGACACGATATTAACTAGGTTTTCTAAAGCATTCTGAGTTACGCTGAAATCATTTGGTCTTAAATGATCCCTGATGATTCGTAAATTTCTAATACCTTCTTGCATTTCTTGTCTAAGCCTTTGGTGACTCTAAGTATCAGGACCTCCGCTGATTTGCCTGTAAGCTTCTAATAATTTGTGGCGAATTCTTCGTTTTACAGAATTAACATCCATTGCCTAGTGCCTAATATATTGTTAGTTTATATTTGCAAACCACATTATAGTATGCTTTGTAAGTTGTCATAGATATAATATAATAAAAATAATTGTGATAATTATATTTTGAAATATGTCAATAAAAATATAATTTGGAAGTGTAATTTTACTTTTATATTGTATTATTGTACTACCAAATCTACACTACAGAATAAATACACAACTACTAACAGGTTATGGGGCCCAGGTAGCTTGGTAGATTTTAGTAGGTACATTGTAATTCAAAAGGATAAAGTAAAATACTGACATTATTTATTGAATTCAAAAATGGATGAAAAACTGGTATTCACGAAGTTAAATGGTAACAACTACGACTTATGGAAATTTAAAATGGAAATGTATTTGATAGATAAAGAATTGTGGGATGCAGTGGTAACAGAACGACCAGCGAAAGAAAGTGAAGCTTGGGACAAGATGGATCGTTCAGCGAGAGCAAAAATTGTTTTATGCATCGATGTGAATCAA
Organism: Harpalus rubripes; assembly: GCA_963082715.1. Lineage (NCBI taxonomy): Eukaryota > Metazoa > Arthropoda > Insecta > Coleoptera > Carabidae > Harpalus > Harpalus rubripes. Next base: position 49,799,531 of record OY720448.1, read on the forward strand.
CTAATTTATGTCAAACATTAATCAACTGCAAAGAAAATGTGGAATAAATTAGCACAACTTTACGAAAGGAAACATTTAAATACAAAACTATTCTTACAAAGGAAATTATACAGTTTAAAGTACACTAATTCAATAAATATGAGTGATTATATACACAGTATTATGGAAACAGTTGATCAATTAAGAGGAATTGGAAAAATAATTCCTGATGATGATATTGTGGCAATTTTGTTATGTGGATTGAACGATAGTTACTAAGCTTTAATTACTAGTTTAGAAGGAAGAGCAGTATCAGAATTAACATTAGAATACGTAAAAGAAAAACTAATGGCAACATATGAAAGAAGGCAAGAAAATTTGCAATTAAATGAAACAGAAAATGCGATAAAGACAATGATGAAACACCAAAAAGAGACAAGAAATAGAATAGGAAATTCGATAAAATCGAATTTAAGTTGTTATCATTGTGGAAAGATTGGACATAAAAAGAAGTTTTGTTACATTTGGAAGAATGAACAGAATAAAAATGTATATAAAACAAAGAAAACATTAAAAGAAGATGAAATTCCTGAAACGGCAGGAGAAATAAATCAATGTTTTAAAATTTGTTCATCAGAAGAAAAAACGAACTGGTATATCGATTCGGCAGCGTCAACGTATATGACAAATAACAAAAAAAATTATGTGGATCATATTAGACCAAAAACTGGAAAAGTGAAAATTGCAAATGGCCAGTTACTCGACATTAAAGGAATTGGTGATGGAAAATTGGAACATAAATTAGAAAATGGTCACATTCACCGAATCAAAATCGAGATGTTAGTTATGTACCCGAATTAGACAGTAGCTTATTATCAGTTAAAAGATTAGATGAGAGTGGTTACTTTATAGAATTTGGAGATTGTAAATGTTCAATTAAGAAAAATAATGAATTAGTTGCTGAAGGATTTTTAGATAAAGACTTATACAAACTTAAATTTAATGAAACAGCAAATATAGTTGAAGAGCAGCAACAATGTATTCACAAATGGCATCGTATTTTTGGTCATCGTGATCCTAAGGTAATAGTTAAACTGAATGAAGATAAATTAGTAGAAGGTTTACAAATTAATAATTGTGAACATAAAATAACATGTACACTGTAAAGTTTTAACGTAGCTGCAACTACCTTTATGGGTTGAAACTATATGCAACCCCAAGGTAGAACAATCCTTCCTTTTTAAAAGGTCGATGCACCAATCTCTGTTTAGGGTAGTAAAACCTACCTTAGTCCCAGGTAGACACGATACGACCCTTCATATAGTGGGATGCAAATGCGCGCAGTGGTTTATAGAAATACATTAAAGTGATTTGAAATTTCCGTGTCACAAGTTACCAGTAAATGCCTGTAAGGTTGTTAAAAATACTTTATAGTAATTTATATGTACCCCTACATGAGGTCATTGCAAATGCCTTGAAAAGTATATTATTTATTATTGGGATTCAGGAAAAATAATACATTATATATAATAAAAGATTTATTTGCTCAAACAAAATATACATAATTAAAATAAGATAAAGTATATTGTAAGTTACATAATGTTTTATCTTTGAGGTGACTCCTGGTAAATGCCTACACGATACGAATATGTCAGTGTCATTAACGATATCTGTGAACAAAGCAGATTAGCACATCCAGCAATTGGTAATATATCTTGATGATATATTTATTTTATTTATAAATAAATTATGTATTCAAAAAAGGTCACGTTCACTGGCTATTGCTCCAATTCTTGCAGGTCCTCGAGGAATATCTTTACTTTCTTTGGATCCTCTTGTAGCAAATAAAATTAAATTAATATTGTTGTGCCTAATAAATATTTGCGAACAAAAGAACGTTTCATTCAAAATATTTGCTAGTTTTTCAATGTTTATTTTCTTGTAATTAAATAATATTATTTTATTAACAGGAAAATAATCATATTAAATGATATTTCAACAAAAATAAAATTAACATTTGGTATAAGTATGTACCGCGAAATATAGTTATATTATCTTTGAAAGTATGTAAATAAAAAGAAAATGAAACAAAATAGAGAAAATTACCTTTAAAGTTCTAATTTTTATACGTCGAACATGGTTGTCAAGATGCGCGTTTCTTTACAATCGGCACATCTTCTTCATTTTTTTGTAGAAAATACGGTGATAACAAATCTGCATGTATGTTATTTTGTACGGCACTAAACCAAGAAGGAGCTAAAAAATAGAATGATATTAGTTTTTATAATTAAAAATACAACATAATGTATTTTACCTGAGTTTTAAGTATGCTCATTGCGACTGTCGACAAGAGAATAATAAATGACAGAATGACACATAAATTTCTCACCCATCTGTGTTCTCCTCCCAAACCCTAGAAATGCGGTACCGTTATGCTGGCCTTCGGAAAAACCCGTAGGGCCTTCAATTGCTAGCTGGACTAACAAACAATTTCTAAGAAATGCGAAAGCTTATTCGATCACTTTTCATTTCCGAAATCTTACAAATAACTAATATCGTTTTGCATTTGTTTATATAACAACTATATAAGTCTACACAAAATATAATAAGATTAATAAACAAAATTTGTATTAACAATGTAAGTTCAACAAGTTTGCAAATTTCAGTAAAACTGAATATTTTATATTATTTCTGCCGTCGTTTTCCTATTATTCATTTCACGTGTATGACATTGTTACGTGCTAATTAATGTCAAGTCCATATTTTTTATGATAGGAACTGTACCTCAAATTGAAAGTAGAATAGTCAGCTCGAATCAACCCTAAAGGTCTAAACATGTTGCAAAGGTAGTAGCACCTACCTAACATACCTACAGTGCAACACAGATGCCTGTAAGCAAATTGAATCTGCCCTACCAAAATTTCCTACCTTTTTCTTACCATGTTTCGACCTTCCTACCCTAAATCAACTTTAAGGTAGATTCAACAACTCAGTTGGAGATTCATCTTCCCTGTTTCTACCCCAAAACTTTGCAGTGTATAGCACATACATGTTATTTTTGCTTTTAGACAGCACATCTAAAAGCAAAAATAACGCAAGAACCATATCCGAAAAGAAGTGAACATCGAGCAATAAAAATAGGAGAAACTCCCACTGGAAAACGTTATTTTTTAACATTAATTGATGATAAATCAAGATATCTCACCACCTATTTGCTTAGACATAAAAGTGAAGCCACAGAAAAAATTATAGAATTCTTCCATTACGTGAATACGAAGAATGAACGAAAACCAAAAATTTTACGTACAGATCGAGGTGGAGAATTTTTAAATAATGAACTGAAGCAATACTTCCTTAAAAATGGTATCACAAATCAGTTAACAGCACCATATTCACCACCTCAGAACGGAGTAGCAGAAAGAAGAAATAGATACCTCATAGAAATGGCAAGATGTATGTTAGAAGACAGTGGTCTGGACAGAAAATTACGGGGAGCAGCTATTTTAACAGCTACTTATATACAAAATTCTTTACCAACAAAAGCCTGTAAAAAGACACCTTTTGAAGAATGGTACGGATATAAAAGTAATGTAAAGCATATGAAGATATTTGGTAGTAAAGTAATTTATCATTTACCAGCTAAGAAAAGAACAAAACTAGAGAATCCTGGTAAAGAAGGAATTTTGATAGGATATGCAAATAACACCAAAGGTTTCTTAATAACAGACAAAGAAACAAACAAGGTAATAATTTCAAGAAACATTAAATGTATAGAAGATAATATAAATATAGAAGAGTCCAATAATGAAATCATAATTGAAATTGATGAGAAGAAAGAAGAAAAGAAAAAAGAAGAAGATAATTTAGAGATAATAGAAAACGAAGATGAAAGAAACGAAATTCAGAATTTACGTCGATCAGAAAGAGTAAATATAGGTAAACCACCTGAACGCTACATTCCTGCATATAAATTAGAAGAAGTTCAAGAGCCTACATCATGGTAAGAAATGCAAAGTTTACCAAAAGAAGATCGTGAGAAATGGATTAATGCAGCAATAGAAGAAATGAATTCAATGAAAGAAAAACACGTTTAGCAATTAACTGATTTACCAAAAGGAAGAGAAGCAATCCATACTAAATGGATTTTTAAAGCCAAACGAGATCAATATGGTAAAGTTACAAGATACAATGCAAGGTTAGTAGCACTTGGTTTTACACAGAAGCCAGGTGAAGACTATAAAGAAACTTTTGCACCTGTTGCTAACAGTACAACATTTCGTACACTATTGTATATAGCAGCTTGTAAGAAAATGAATATTACACATATTGACATAAAGACAGCATTTTTAAATGGAGAAATAAATGAAGAATTGTACGTAAAACAACCTGAAGGATTTGAAAAAGGTGGTTTAGGAAACAAAGTACACAAATTGAACAAAGGTTTATATGAAGAACAAGCGGCTAAAACTTGGAATGAAACAATCAATAAGTTTTTATTGCAGAATAATTTGACAAGAAGTAAAGTAGATCAGTGTTTGTATATACGAAAAGAATAGAGTTATTTGTTATTATATGTCGATGATATTTTAATTATCACTAATGATCAAGAAACAGAAGACAAAATTATTGAAATGTTTTGTAAGAAATTTGAAATTACAAATTTAGGCGAAGTTAAACATTATATTGGAATACAAATTGAACGAGAAGAAGATGGAAGTTTTAAGATAAGCCAGAAAACTAAGATTAAACAACTAATTGAACAATCTGGTCTGAAAGAAGCTAAAGATGCAAGTATTCCTATGAATCCAGAATACGTTAAAAATCCAGAAAAATCTCCTGAATTACCAGATAATAACTTGTTTAGAGATACTATTGAAAGTCTTTTATATTTTTCAACAATTTGTCGACCAGATATTGCAACAGCCGTCAGTATATTATCAAGAAAAGTTAGCAAACCAACTCAACAAGATTGGACTGAAGTAAAACAGGTAATTCGATATTTAAAGAAAACCGAAAATATGACATTACACATAAAACCAGGAGCAGAAGAAATAAATATTTATGTTGATGCTGACTGGGGTTGAAATGTTGAGGACAGAAAATCAACAAGTGGATATATTGTTGCTAGGTACTTCTTCAATCATATGGGCAAGTAGAAAACAAGCATCAGTCTCTCTATCTTCGACTCAAGCGGAATTTATCGCTGCATCAGAAGTAGGTATATGGCTAATGCAATTATTAAAAGAATTAAATATAAAAATAAAACATCCAATAAAAGTTTTCGAAGATAATCAAGGATGCATCGAAATGATTAAATCCACTAAAGTAAGTCAGAGATCTTTATAATGAAATTATAATTAATGTACAATATTGTAAAACAAGTGATATGATAGCAGATATATTAACAAAACCTCTGCCAAAATTGAAATTTAAAATTTTTTGTAATTCTCTAATTTTATATATAATGTAGTTTGAGGTGAGGTGTTAATTTATATTTGCAAACCACATTATAGTATGCTTTGTAAGTTGTCATAGGTACAATAAAATAAAAATAATTGTGATAATTATATTTTTAAATATGTCAATAAAAATATAATTTGGAAGTGTAATTTTAATTTTATATTGTATTATTGTACTACTAAATCTGCACTACAGAATAAATACATAACTACTAACATATATATTAAGCAAAGATAATAATTTCTCAAAAATATTATTTGCTAAAAGTTTTATTTCATTTGATATGACAAGTGTCACTCACTAATAACTTAAAATTGTGGTTATCTATACCAAACTACAATATGTGGAGCCATCTGAGGAAGAATGATCAAATTGCAAATAGTTTTTGAAATAGTCACGACGGCGCTAATTAAATTGACTGTTTTAAAATTATCAACAGTCATATTAATTCATATATCGTAAAATTAAACGAACAATTTAATTCAAGTATCATACAAATAAACAATCGTTTTAATTCATGTGTCGTCAAAATAAAGGGTCAATTTAATTTATTTCTATAAATGTTACTTCATTTCTACGATCTTGAATTTTACAATTGTTTGGAAAATATGAACAATCATATAAATTCAAGTAATATAGAATGAAAGAATTATTGAAAAGATAGTTTTGTATTGACTGATGATTTTAAATGTTTGTTAAACATTTTTATAATTATATTATCAACAAACATTTTAGTACAACAATCAATTTCTATCTTTCATTTTAATAAGAGTTTATTTTTACGATACATGAATTTATAGGACGCTGCCTTTTAAATTGATTGTTTTAAAATTATGAACAATCATATTAAATCATGTATCATAGAATTAAACAAATAATTTGATTCAAGTATCACAGAAATAAATAATCGTTTTAATTCATTCATATATATTATACTTTATTTCTATGATACTTGAATTTTTACGTTTGTTTAGAAAATATCAATATATCATATAAATTGAACAAACATAAAATTAAACTAATATTAAAAAGAAAGTTTTGTGTTGACCGTTGATTTAAAATGTGTGTTTGAAAAACTTGTAATTATATTATCAACAAACTTTTTAATTCAACAATCAGTTTGTTAAGATACAATGAAACATCGACATAATATATCGATATATTGATACATCAATATTCCAATACATCGATATATCCGATTTATTGGTATATCGATATATTTTAATTCACATCGAGTATTTATATTAAAATCTTGATACAAAACAGCTACTACTGGTTTTCAAGACCCATATACCTACTGTGCGCATGAGCATTTATAAAGCTTGAAAAGCTTGAAAAAGCTTAAAATAGCTTGAAAAGGCTTGAAAAAGCTTCATAAAGCTTGAAAATCAAGCTAAGCCTAAAATATTTAAAGCTTTAAGTTTTCAAGCCAAACCTAAGCTAAGCCAAGCTTAACAATAAAAAAGCTTGAAGTTTCAAGCCAAGCCAAGCTTTTTTATTTCAAGCCAAGTAGCTTGACTTGGTGAATCCCTAGCGCCAATCTACTTTGTACACAGATATCGGTAATATGATGACCAGGTACTCATCGTTGGTCTGGAAAGTTATTTTTGTGCCATTTAAAATTCGAAATAATTTTTGGCGTTGGTCAGGATCGCACCCGAGTCTCCAGATTCACAACAAGACAGTCAGGCACACGGCCACGAGACCCTATATTTTGCTTTCAGGATCTCCCGCAATAAATAAATCGTGTGTCCGAAGGCTTTGGGGAATAATTGAACTTATTTTTATATTGTACACGGTACTTCATACCCTATTTTTTAAATTTTGCTATACATATGTGGTGACGTATGTCACCACTGGGTGGACACTTGACTCGTGTCATCCCAATGTGTCAATATTGGAATGATGAATAGGATTCGAAAACCTTCCGTGACGTCTTCTGTGCGAAGTAATTTAAACAACCACTAGTGACAGCACGCACTTTAGAATTCTCTATGAAATGAGGCATATGTTTTTGCTTTTCGCCACGAAGCAAAAGTTTGGTAGTATGCGTGTCTTAAAATATTCGCAGACAAGCGTACGACTCGAAGCGAAATTATTGAACTATTTTGTCACAATTCAATTAAAAGTAATATTATATATTTATTATAGTCGACTGAATATATAATACATATAATACAATGCAAATATATAAGTGATACGTATTAAGATTCTAAGCCCTAGTGCAAAAATAAAGCTATCTATATATCTATCTATCTATCTATCTACAGCCGATCCAGGTGGAGTAGCGTTAGCGGTAACTCTTTACGTTCTAAGAGTTCAGGGTTCGAATCCGAATAAGGCATGGTTGTTGTGTACGTCCATTTCAATCACCTCATCCCCATCTTTGCGATATAAAGGGTGTAATCAGAATAAGTTACTTTTACTATTACCATTACCATTACCATTACCATTACCATTACCATTACTACTACTATTACTATTACTATTACTTTTACTATTACTATTACTATTACTATTACTATTACTATTACTATTACTATTACTATTACTATTACTATTACTATTACTATTACTATCACTATCACTATCACTATCACTATCAATATCACTATCACTATTACTATTACTATTACTATTACTATTACTATTACTATTACTATTACTATTACTATTACTATTACTATTACTATTACTATTACTATTACTATTACTATTACTATTACTATTACTATTACTATTACTATTACTATTACTATTACTATTACTATTACTATTACTATTACTATTACTATTACTATTACTATTACTATTACTATTACTATTACTATTACTATTACTATTACTATTACTATTACTATTACTATTACTATTACTATTACTATTACTATTACTATTACTATTACTATTACTATTACTATTACTATTACTATTACTATTACTATTACTATTACTATTACTATTACTATTACTATTACTATTACTATTACTATTACTATTACTATTACTATTACTATTACTATTACTATTACTATTACTATTACTATTACTATTACTATTACTATTACTATTACTATTACTATTACTATTACTATTACTATTACTATTACTATTACTATTACTATTACTATTACTATTACTATTACTATTACTATTACTATTACTATTACTATTACTATTACTATTACTATTACTATTACTATTACTATTACTATTACTATTACTATTACTATTACTATTACTATTACTATTACTATTACTATTACTATTACTATTACTATTACTATTACTATTACTATTACTATTACTATTACTATTACTATTACTATTACTATTACTATTACTATTACTATTACTATTACTATTACTATTACTATTACTATTACTATTACTATTACTATTACTATTACTATTACTATTACTATTACTATTACTATTACTATTACTATTACTATTACTATTACTATTACTATTACTATTACTATTACTATTACTATTACTATTACTATTACTATTACTATTACTATTACTATTACTATTACTATTACTATTACTATTACTATTACTATTACTATTACTATTACTATTACTATTACTATTACTATTACTATTACTATTACTATTACTATTACTATTACTATTACTATTACTATTACTATTACTATTACTATTACTATTACTATTACTATTACTATTACTATTACTATTACTATTACTATTACTATTACTATTACTATTACTATTACTATTACTATTACTATTACTATTACTATTACTATTACTATTACTATTACTATTACTATTACTATTACTATTACTATTACTATTACTATTACTATTACTATTACTATTACTATTACTATTACTATTACTATTACTATTACTATTACTATTACTATTACTATTACTATTACTATTACTATTACTATTACTATTACTATTACTATTACTATTACTATTACTATTACTATTACTATTACTATTACTATTACTATTACTATTACTATTACTATTACTATTACTATTACTATTACTATTACTATTACTATTACTATTACTATTACTATTACTATTACTATTACTATTACTATTACTATTACTATTACTATTACTATTACTATTACTATTACTATTACTATTACTATTACTATTACTATTACTATTACTATTACTATTACTATTACTATTACTATTACTATTACTATTACTATTACTATTACTATTACTATTACTATTACTATTACTATTACTATTACTATTACTATTACTATTACTATTACTATTACTATTACTATTACTATTACTATTACTATTACTATTACTATTACTATTACTATTACTATTACTATTACTATTACTATTACTATTACTATTACTATTACTATTACTATTACTATTACTATTACTATTACTATTACTATTACTATTACTATTACTATTACTATTACTATTACTATTACTATTACTATTACTATTACTATTACTATTACTATTACTATTACTATTACTATTACTATTACTATTACTATTACTATTACTATTACTATTACTATTACTATTACTATTACTATTACTATTACTATTACTATTACTATTACTATTACTATTACTATTACTATTACTATTACTATTACTATTACTATTACTATTACTATTACTATTACTATTACTATTACTATTACTATTACTATTACTATTACTATTACTATTACTATTACTATTACTATTACTATTACTATTACTATTACTATTACTATTACTATTACTATTACTATTACTATTACTATTACTATTACTATTACTATTACTATTACTATTACTATTACTATTACTATTACTATTACTATTACTATTACTATTACTATTACTATTACTATTACTATTACTATTACTATTACTATTACTATTACTATTACTATTGCTATTGCTATTGCTATTGCTATTGCTATTGCTATTGCTATTGCTATTGCTATTGCTATTACTATTACTATTACTATTACTATTACTATTACTATTACTATTACTATTACTATTACTATTACTATTACTATTACTATTACTATTACTATTCCTATTACTATTACTATTACTATTGCTATTGCTATTTCTATTGCTATTGCTATTACTATTACTGCGACTATTACTATTATTATTATTACTATTACTATTACTATTATTATTACTACTATTATTATTATTATTATTATTATTATTATTATTATTATTATTATTATTATTATTATTATTATTATGATATACCAGGTGACGCCTAGTAAGCGCCCGTACGGTGCAAATACTTCACCCCCAGCAATGATGATATATTTAATATGCTATTCAGACGAGTTTAAGACGCTCGCGCTTCGCGCTCAAAAATTAAATCTACCGCTCATTAAACATCCATTTGAACCGCTTGTATAATAAATAACTATTCGTTATGTACGCAATAGCCATTCTTTTACAAGCCGTGATTACTTTTCTGATCGTCGTCAAGCATGAAATTAAAATTGTCTGCTATAAGCCCAAATTTTCGACGCTTTGCTTTAAATTTGTTTTTAATACACTAAGATTACACTACAAACTAATTTTCCTATTCCTACTGACTAAATGTACCTCCAAACATCAATGTATGCCATTGTAGTATTAAAGTGTCGATTTTAAATTTTCTACATTTAATTCTTTATTATTTACTATTAATATTTCAAGAACCACACTTTGAACTACGGTTAAATAAAATAATACAATTTTATTATAAATTTTCTTAGAGGATTATATCTTTTTACACATAACAATAATTTTTTTTAAATATTTGTCTTTTTGGTGCATAAGATTAGTACATATTTTCATGTGCTTGTTAGTAAAATACGCATTGAAATATAAGTTGTAAATGGTAAGCTTAAAACCATTAAAATACTAATACAGCGCTCAATACTCGTAAAAGAATTATTGTGAAATCCTCTGATATTAACTAAAAATATTCAACGAACAAATTTCGCTTTCCAATTTCCGAATCCAAATCTCAAAATCTGAGAAAAATATCAAACATCCTTTAGTAATCTTGATTCCGCGTAAAGAGCACGCAAGTTGGCTCTACCGGACAAGATGTATCTTGTGAGAGGTCGTTACGGTGGTTGCGTCCATAATTCTTTGGTTGTGAATCCCGCGAATTACCCTGAATCCCAGCCTGCCGCTGCTACACACTTCGCGAAAAGCCGAACGAATCGGAAAACGTTATTATCTTGGCTTGGTCGCGTTGCACGATGGGCACGACAGACCTCATCTCCACTGTACTTTATACACAATATATCCCACGCTACGCTGCGACGCTGTTAAGGGCGCTGAGGGATAATACGGCGCTGAAGAGCGATTACGGCAGGATGAAGCGCTGCTTTAAATCTAAATATAAAAATTCACTCCAGCTGTACGCAGGTGATAGGTTCTTGATTCGACGATCGAATGTTTCAACAGTGCTTTGTATAGTTTTTTTTCTTAATTATTCTTGTTTGTTGAATTCTCCGTTTTCCTACTAATGTATTTCTCGTTGGATTTGTACTTATTAAATAAATTTATATTTTGAGCAGTTGTATCTTGGAGGGTGATATTTGAAACCTGTTTCTGCGGTTAGTCACACATGTAGTACGTTAAGTGCGTTGACAGTTTTATGTTTGGCTTCGAAGTTTTTTGTAGTTATATGCGTTGGTCCACCCCCTTTGACGATAATGATAGTTAATATGAACAACTGATTAAGGGCCGGTACTTCAATCTCCTGGTTAAGTGTCAAGTAATTTAACGGCCAGATGAAATTAAAATATCACATCATTTATTTGACTTGTGTATACTTTTGACAATTTACGCTATAATATTGTTGCGAGATTTTTATTTTATCTGGTAGTTAAATTACCTGACACTTTACCGGGAAATGGAAGTACCGACCCTAAGGGTAATTATTTTAGAGAAAAATATTTTAAATCACAAATGCGTACAATTATTTTTTTTATAACAGTTATTTAAAGTATTTTTATCTAATATAAACTATAAACAATTGATAATACAATTATTGTCATTTGCTCGCCAATCACCTTTCATCACTTGCACATTCTGTAACATTTATTTATTTGGGTGAATTGTAAAATTCAAAGAATTATTATAATTAACTAAAATAGATGTTTATTAACACAATAAATAACTATGAAAAGATAATAACAATGGCGATTACTATGGTTAAACATATATTAAATACTAATTTAAGAGTATGAAAATAATTAATTACTTAAACACTAACAGCCGTATTCATAGCAATAGTTATACCCGGTATAACCTTAAACTTGTTTTTTTATATCAGGTTTAGCAAAGAATCGTAGTCATAACACTTTTGTTTAGGTTTAGCTTATACCAATAGGTAATAAATTTAAACCTAGAGGTGCTGGGTATAAATCCTTAAACTAGTTGGTTTAAGACCTGTCAAGCATACAGACTTAACCTAATTTTAGTTTAAGATTTATTGTGGATAATTATTATTAAATATGTGCAAGTAAAATTTATTTTAATGAATTCAGTCTATTTTTTGATAATTTTCAGATTCTTCAGAACGTGAAAATAATGTTTATGACATGGTTGAATTAGTAGATGAAGTCAATAATATAAATAAACGCGGAAAATTTTATAAATCACGAAAAAATGCCAGAATAAGGTTTATTTTTATTAGAATTTTTACCTTTTGTGTGTGTTTCGTGTATTTTAATAAATTCAAATAACGTATTCTTTTCCTCTTCATTCCAATTTTCGGATCTCATTCTTTTTATTCAACTGCTCTTATTCGTAAACAAAAAATACTATACAAACCGAAACAGTAAGGTGATCGAAGTTTACAATATTTTTTGGCAATTTGTTTGCATTAGAGCTGTAATTAAAAGTTATAAGTAAAATAATTATCATACCAAACGGATATTTTTCTAGAATTCAAATAATAATTGTGAAGGTGTTGATTGCTACAATCAACAAAGAATATTTCGGCTTATAGCTCGAGAATACTGATTACAAGAATGAATCCAACAAAGCATGTAGTAGAAATAAAAAGTAAAATAAATATCCTGCTAAACGGATCATTTTCTAGCATTGTTATGTCGCAAGCTATTTATAAGTAATATTGTTGATTACAACAAACGATTTTGCTTATAAGGACATTTTATCAATATTGTAAATCTAGAATTTTTCGAAGATGCAAAATTATAGTTTGAAATTTAAAGCGTGTGTCAATTGGCAAATTGTACATTATGGGGGGCGCTGCATAAGGCGTCTTTTACCCACGTAGCGGCACTGATTGCTGTAATTTTATAATTCCACTAAAATGTATTTTTTTTCATATTTAATAGAAGATAGCAAATTGTAATTATAATTTCAAAACTTACCTTTCCCGTACCTGTTTTTCACATAAAAAATGTATTCATATATTTGCACATGCATAAACGTCAAATAGAATAAAAATAAAATATTGCCAAATGTTTTGTCTGGAATAGTTAAACTAATAAGTTTAAATAAATATGTAATGTTGCTATGAATACCGAAACGTTAAATAGTGGAATAGTTATACCGGGAATAAGGGTGGAATAACGCAGTCGCTAAGAATACGGCTGTAAGACTTTTATTTAAACAATTAACAGGACTATTTATTTTTACGCCATTTATGTCACTATTTATTTATATTACATTCAGCTGTTCGATTTCCGACCCCCGCAGCATCTGTATACTCAACTGACGTCCACAACGTCTATACTCAACTGCCTGGATAGAATTCACTCCTTTTAACTCTCGTTAAGAACTCTCTTCAACTCTAGTAATTGAATAACTGGCTTTGGGGCAGAGGTGCGTCGTTTATATAGCTGCCCTAATACATTCCAGCAACGTCCCGAACGATAGAACAATTCGTGGGTAATTACGCTTATCTCCCTTTTGTTTACGCAGATGCCCGCTTACGTCGCCCACCTGTCGCGCGCAGGGCCGGGCCGATGCCATGTGGCGCCTGAGGCAAGTTTCAAAACGGCGTCTTTTAATTTAAAAAAAAACTCATATTCTTATTGATTAACAATAAAACAAGAACGAAAATTATATTGAACAAAAAAACCTCATTTATTTACTATTTTCATGTGACCCATCCCAATATTTTGAAATATTATATTTAAATAAATATGGCAACGGGTGTAAGAGAAAAATTATAGCTTAATTAACATGAAATTTTTATGTATTTCAAAATATATTTAAATACAAATAGTCATTGAACATCAAGAATGCAGAAAAAGGAACAAAACATTTAAAACAGTACTGCATAGTAAAAAAATATTTATTAAATAATTTTTCGAGCTGTTTTTACCACAAATAGCTTAATAACATCTTTATAGTTTTGTTATCTATTGCTTCTATGGAAATTATGCCTAGATCATTTAGGCGTTCTTGTTTCTTTTTCGAAAATAATTCTTTATAATTTTCACTTTCGAAAAACTATGTTCAGTTTTTTGCTGTTGCTAGTTACCGGGAATATTATTATTTCCTCATTGAGATCAATTGCAGATATATCGGCTTCATCGTCATCGTTTAACATTAACTGTAAATTGTTTAAAATTTAAATTATCCAAAGAATTACTAGGTGCACCGTTTAAAATTGAAAAATTCTTTTTTAATTTTTTTCTCTTGTACTTTGCTTTGTATGTTATCGCTACAAAAAAGGCAAACGATGTTAGAATGCTCATTCATTAAATTATTAAGAAATTTTTCAGCTGTTTATTAAAATTTTATGTTTTTAGTATGTCGCTTTGGCGCCTTTTTCAATCCGGCGCCTTAAAGGTGGTCGCCTCACCTATCGGGCCGGCCCTAGTCACGCGCTGTGGGCATATACGTTATCGTTATACGATCCGATATTTTCTACGAAATATTTAGCGTTGTAAGACGTATGTCGCTGCGGAATATGCAGAAGATGTGGTCGCCGAGGAAAGTATTGCAACGCGGCCACAATCTCGGCCACAATCTCTTTGTGTTTATCTCTGTTTTCGGTCCTCTCCAATAGCTTTCTTTTGTAGTTCGTCCAAATCTGGAGGATCACGTTTATTGTGTATTCGCTGTATTACAAAAGTAATAATTAATTTTTTCATTTGTAACTGTAAATACAATGGCAGAATATACAAGAAAACAAAATAAATTGTGTGCGTAAAGTGATTTCGGAAATCCGAATATGCAGCTTTGTCAAATATATGCAAAATTAATTTTATTCTCTTCAAGAAAATGAAGCAGAGCTGCATGTGTTAAGGCCTTATCATACTACAATCATATCTCTGATTCTTTTTAGCTGACTTATTTTATATGTCCAACACGATCTCACACTGCACTTTTAGTGTATTTTCATAGGTACTTGAAATTGGTTATGATATGGTTTCTTTAGTGACAACATATTTCAAATTTGTTTAAATTAACAAATTATGTATTTCTAGTAAAATGAATCAAAACGATGGAAAAATAATACAATTGTGTGCAAGTGCAAATATAATAATTTTATGGTCATCAAACAATTTCTGATATTTGTGCAATTATATTTAACTCCATAAAGTTACAGTTGTGCATGCGTAATAGAGAAGTCAACGATAAATAGTCCGATTCCATTTCATTTGACAACAGGAGATAGCTTACATTCTCGTATCTATCATTCTGTCACACTGGAGAAAGTCACTGATATAAACCGAAGTCATGGTTAATTAGTGATGTGCCACAGGAAAATTCCCGCCAATAATTTTTTTTATTCACCCAGAAAATTCACGAAAATTTCTTCAATCAAAAAAATATCTTGACATTTTTCCCCGAATATTCGTGTAAGACTTGCGTGAAAAATAGAAGTTTAAACCCAAAAATAAGAGTATTAATTTTATATGCTTTTAAGTTTTTATCAAATCTTTAATTAACAATATAAGAACTGTTTTACTTTTATAGTAAAAGATAAATTTGCAATCTGTTTAAGTCTTTTTACATGTATAAATATTTATTAAAAAAAATATATTACCTGTAATGTCATAACCTTTATGAAAGAAAAATTACTGTAGATCTTATACGAACAAAAAATAATATTAGCCTTGCATGTGTGTATTTACCATGCAAATTCCATTCAGGCATTAACTATAATTGTAATAACTTCATTGTAATATGGAAATAGCGTGGGTTTGAAGAATATAATGTGCGTACAGTACATATACACATATATTATTATATTTATAACACAGAGAAGTGTCGGCACAATATTTTATAATGCATAATGATATTTGTTTTTATTACAAAAAACTCAATAACTATTTTATTCTTACAACAATTATATTATTACCGTAAAATATACAATTTTAAATTAAGTACAAAAATAAAATAGTTTCGATATCAATCAGGTTTTAAACTAAATTAAATTAACTTTAACACACGCAACAGAATAGTTCGTTCGCTATTTTAATATTGCGTTGGTCTCCTTTATTGATTAGAATGGCTTTAGTTGTATTAGGTTTTGTATCAACTAACTTTGCATACACATCAGATTTAATATTATCCCATATTTGTTGCAATTTTACCTTTAATCCGGACCACTTGAAATTCACTTTAGGTGGTTCTAACGGCGTTTGGCGTATGATACGGCACACCGTCCTGCTGAAAAACATATCTTTCTTCTACGGACTGGCATAAAGAAATCGATGGTAAAAAACATCTTTAAATATATCTTTATATTTATCAGCGTGAACAGTGTCATTTATAAAATGTAGCTTGACCACTCCCCTTCCAGACATACAACCTCAAACCATAACGCACGCTTGCTGGAAATTTCACTTTTTTAACCAAACAGTCTGTCTCGGAAAAAGTACGCAATTTTTACAATCTCGCAGGCAAACTTCAAATTTGGACTCATTACTCCAAATGACGATATGGCATTGTTCTTGAGTCCAATTTTTTGTGATCCTTATCCCATTTTACGCTGTTTCAATTTTTTAAGCAAAGGCTTTTCTTTGGCCTAGTGCACAATGCTAATAATCAATTTTAATCGCAAAAAAATTATATTAGAGAACGAATGTCATAATTGTTATTTTACTTTGTGAGGAGGAAGTTTGGGTAACGACACGTAGTGGAGTCACCCAACCCTTCGAACAAAATAATCGACAATTATGAAATGAGTTCTTTATGAAATTTTTTTTTTGCGCCTTTTATGAGCTATTATCCTGTAAACCTTTATCTTATATATAAAAGGCAAATCTACACCGTTTATTTTTTTTGTTATGTTAAAGTTCAAAATATAGCTAGGTTTTTTAAAATTAATTTTCAAAGTTTCCGTAATAGCATTGGCATTAGTTTCGAGAGCGGTTTTATCGTTAGTTAAAATGTCAAAACTACACGTTTCTTCTGTCGATTAAACATTTTCATTCAAAAATCAACATTTTAAGATATTTTAAGTGTAGATACATTATTTTCTGTTAATTTTATGTGTTTCCTGAAATTTCAGCTGAATTCATAACCAAATAAAAGTTATGATGTTTTGATGAATTGCGAAGAATTCGCAACGGTCGTCAATTTAGAAATATTTAAATATAACTTTGTTCGGACGGTAGCAAGATTTGGAATTAAGTTAGTTTATATTTTAAACCCCGTAGAATACGAATTTAGAGTTAATTTTAAAATAATTTAAAGCTTTGAAGAGTTGAGAGCAAAATAAAATGTATATTTTTGCTAATTTTTATCCAAAATTTCCATCCTACTTTCCGCAATTCCTAAAGTCTTCTTAACACTTTTAAAATATTAATATATCAAATGGCCGCGCCAGAGTTCGTTTTTGCAAGAATAAATACGATCTTTAACCGAAATCGAGATATCGACCAATTTTTAACTACTTATTTTTAGCCAAAAATGTACAATTTTTGAAGCCAGCTTTGAGAAGTTTTTATTTGGAAATATACAATTAACCCTCTATAGTTCATTTTCATCGAAATCATGATAATGAACCATTTTTGACCCCATATTTTTCGCCGAGACTAAACATGCATTATTGCTGGCTCATAACTCGTGACTTACAGATAATTTATTAGAATTTATTTTTATTGGCAATATAATTTGTTCCTCTCAAATGCAATTTAAAATTGTTTCATTGTTTGAAATGCAATCTTATAGATAGATTCAACATTGTAACACATTTAAAGTAAAGAGGTCAGAGTAAAATAGTGTAGTTCTTATTTTTAATTCAAGCGGACAGAGTAATGGTTAGGTTTTTTCCATTCCTGATGGACACATTTCCTTTGAAATGTAATCAACCTGCCTTGACACATTAATTGGCTTTTCTCACTCATAGTGAAATGTATACAGTGACAGAAAACAAGCAACATGAAAATGGTTTACCACTCTTGATGAACGTATTACAAAACTACATTAACCTTAATATTTCTTTTAGGTCTACATTTTTATTCTACTTGAAATTATTATTGAACAACTATCTAAATATATAATTTCAAATAATTGTTGTGTAATATGTGTATATACATATAGTTGAACCGTTTACTGTTGTGTTAATAATGTACATACTTAATAGTTAACCTATAATTAAGCGCACCATAAAATTTCGTAATTGGTCGCATGCTGTATTTTATACACCATCACATTAATATTAGGTGATTATATTAGTGAGTCAAAAATATTTAAAAAATCTGATGTGGCCAGCACATAACATCCCGCCAATTCCATGTTTGAAATAGCAATGAGCTTTAAGTAAAGTATAACTTCCGGTTGATCGTTTGCAAAGAAAATCTAATTTGTTGTTCCAATAAATAGAAAAGACTGTAATATGTACAAAATATTGGATCAACAAAATCTAAAATTTTTCGTTATTTATCATTAAATCTTTTATTTTGGTCAAAAATGTACGTAGGTGTCCAAAATATTATTTAATTTTCCTTAAATAACTTATTCCGTACATATCCTGCCCATAATTTAATTTTGATACCATATTTTTAATTTATCGTATGAGTATCTCAACCAGGTATATGATATAAGAAACTTACTATTGAAACAGATTATTTTTATTGACCATAATATTTTTAGTCATAATAAAATAATTTATTTAATTAAAATAACTAATAAGACATGTAAATATTACATTTACTTTCAAATAAGTAAGAAATTTTATAAAAAAATCTGGTGTGGCCAACACAATACCTCCCGCCATTTACAGCCCGAGTCACAAAAAAGATTACGTGAATCCTTATTTTTAGATTAGGGAATTTTACTCTAAATTTGACAGTTTATTTCTTAAAATATAGTCTAATCTAATCCAAGTATTTTTTTTTAAACTTCTCAACAGGATTAAATCCCAATTATTACATAGTAGGTTCACATTCACACACATCCATGCCTTAGTGGGATTCAAACCTAGATCCCCGAGGGCACTCACGACATGAGGCGTTGCTCTAAACATTGAGCCACCGGAGCTATAATAAAATGAAGATTAAATTTTAAATACCGGGATAGAACAGAATTCACTAATCCAAAAATGAGGATTAGCTTAAACATTTTTGTGAATCGTTAATTTTTATTAATCTGCATACATACCTACATATTTACTTATGCTGGGACCTGTATTGAATTCCTTTTCTATTGTTTTATTTACTTTTTTCTTTTTAAAACGTTACTAATACTACTTTGAAATGATTAGTTCTGTGATAGTGACATTTATCTGTCAGTTACATACATTTGAATAACTGCGTTTTGTTTCTTAAAAGCGTAGGCTCTGGGATTTAAATTATAGATAATTTCATAAATTTATCCATGAAATATATACAAAAATTATTTATGCAAATCTACAGTACATTTATTAATTTTAAATTTTTATAACATTAATCTCAAATAAATAACATTTAAAGGTATTTTTCGAATGATAGTATTTGAGTTAGAGTGGAGGATCCGCACATACAAATAGACATCATCGTGAAAATGTTAAAATTAGATTCTAGGGACCTTAAAACGTGGTAATTTACCAAAATCTCGATATGCGATTTTTAGCACGATCCCTATACCTCCCTTACCAAGGGTAGCGGGAGGTAAAAAGGAAAAATCTTATATTTTAAAGGTAAAACAAAACTAAAACACAACCATTACACCATTAGAAAGAGTAAAGTATTTTTTAAATCAAAAATTCAATATGACGCCAATTTAAAATAAGAAAGTTGCTATTAAAATCTTAGAAACCGTCATCTTGAATATTATTCTGACATCAGTTTTACGTTTGTCTCATCAAATCAGAAAACTTTTATATGAAATATTTTTTTTATTTATTTTATAATTACGTAGTTATTTGATATTTTCTATAATCGTGATTTTCAGTTTTTTTTTTAACCACTTTCAAACTGTTTGGAATTTTTGTTAGCGGAATCTAAATGAGCACTCGAAACTGCACAACATTGCTTATTTAGCCAACCTCATAGCTCTTATAGTTTCGGAGATCCCAATGGTAACCCAATTAATTTGGGACAGCCTGTACAGTCAAAATCTAATATGTTGTTTAAAATTATATACGAGTTTTAAATACAAAATTTGAAAAGCTTTGGATTATATTTGAATATATTTTTTCAAGAAAATCTGTTTAGAGCTTCTAGTAAAGTATCACTTCCGACTTATCAATTTTTGCCAAAATCTTATATAATAATATTGTTCCCCTTGATATAAAAGTCTTAGTACTAAATTGAAATTGGATTATATTTTAACATAGTTTTCGTTAAAAACTGTTAGGGGCTTCAAGTAAAATATCTCTTCCTCTTCTCAAATATTACCCAAAATCTAATAAACTCTTTAAATGAATGCAGAAAACTCACTCAAAGTCACATACATTCACACTTGCACAACCTCACACACATAAACACGCGAGCATGTACGCACGCAGAAAGAGAGAGAGAGAGAGAGAGAGAGAGAGAGAGAAAGAGATATCATCTTAAAAATAGTAAAAAATGTGTTGTGTGGTTTTGGTGCGAAAACGTTACCTTCGTTACTTGCGGTTTAACGGGAGGTAAATATATTTATATAATTGGTCGCAGTATATTTCTAAAAACTGCAATGTACACTTGCTTGCAAAAAAATCGCGTACACCTTAAAAATCAAGTAACCGAGTTTTTACTTTTTTTAGGCTATGTAAATACGATTTTTTAAAAATAGGTTATATATCAACTATCATTGGAGTTGTAACTGTCATGTCACTGTTTTATATATCGTGGAGCAAGTTCCCACATAATTCATCTTCATTCCGAAATCGAAAATTTCGTTTATAAATTCGTTTTACTAGCAAGCTCCAAACATTTTCAATCGGGTTTAAATCAGGACTGCATGCAGGTCATGGTAAAATTTGTATGTTATTATTTATAAACTACTGTTTTATTATCCTTGCCGTGTGAACTGGACAGTTATCTTGTTGAAAAATGAAGTTGTTACTCGGATACATTTGTTCTACTGAAGGTAGCATGACGTTTTCCAAAATATTCAGATAATTTTGCCCATCTAATCTCCCAATACGCCACACTACACCCGGACCTTGTACACATATCCACGCCCAGACATTCACAGAAAATCGTTCAGATATGTTCCTTGCAGACACATATCTTTCATGATGTCGAGAATTCCTTGGACGATATACACGTAAACGACCATCATGGCAAGACTTAAATACTTTTACATCAGAAAACCTACATTATTCCAAAAATTTAGAGGCCGGTAAATATAATTTAAACTTTTTTTCTTCCATAAGAATAGCTTTTCTAGCACTTGCTGAGTTTTTCAATTCAGAATTTTTGACCCTCCGACATGCAGTTGACCATGACCCTGGGAAATATGTTGCAAATGCAGCGTATCTTGCTGTTCCAAAAGGATTTTCCCAAAAATGATTTACAAGCCCTTCATTTTGTTCATTGGTGGAAATTTTTGGAAGTCCGGAACCTTCTTTCCTTCTTATACTCCCATTTTCCCACCGAATCTGTTCTGCTATCGCTCTGATTGACCACCCCTCTTCTAACTTAGAAAGTATTACAACTTTCTCGTTTTCTGATAGTTTTAGCATCTTAATTGACGCTAATGACATTGACAAGTTAATAATCGAGACCGACTCAATACAGCAAAAAACAGGTGTACGCGACTTTTTTTTGCATGCCAGTGTACTTACCTTATGAAATCTTGTCTCCCACTAACACACCAACGGCAAAGTAGAAGGCATACAGCCTGTAGGATTTGTGTCGCGATAGTGCGGGATACGTTGTATTTGCTAAGTTCTGGCATTTGTATACGAAATATACCAGCGTGTCTAATTAAGGATTAAGCTACATACAAAGAATGTGAGTACGTCTTTACTATCGGGGACGTTGTAATACTCCGAGACGGAAAACGTATTATGTTGCTTCATTACAGAAAAAGTAAAAGCAAACAAGTAAAAATACAACAATACTGTTGACATTTATTATTTAAATAACACGTCTTGACATTATTTATCTTAAATTTTTTGCCTGATTTATGCATTGTATAAAGAAAAATGTAAATAACGTGACCATATTATTATTACCTCAGAACGGGACAGCGCGTGGGGGGGGGGTTATGTTAGTCTTGGTAATCAAAATAAATCAAAAATCAATGTATAATAAATTATCGTCTGGTCAGTTTGCAAAAGCGGGACATTTTTGCTCACGCTGGGGACAACGGGACAGACAGTCTGAAAGCGGGACGTATGGTCACGTTATTCATACACAAAGTGATGAGTATCCTAAAATACATACATTACGCAAATATTTTATGCTATCTTATCTAACGTTACAATAGAGTAGATTTAAATCTAAAAGAGTTGCTGAAAGAATAATTCTAAAAAGAATGATCGGGTCGATACAAAAACAAGTTCAGACCTGGATATTCATAACCAACACTTAGCTACAATACAACAACAATGTAATAACGTGGCCATTACATTAAAATCACCTTTCTAAGATGAGTGGGCCATTTCACGTGAAAAGGGGCGACCTCAGGCTAGATTCATGGGCATGGAACAGTGTACTAATTGACATACGGGAACTACGAATAGAAAATTGGACAGAGAGTGTAGAAGGCAAAGGTCAAATTAAAGTGAAGCAGCAAAGTAGAGTAAACTAAAACCATACAAAGGTTACAACGTGAATGACGAAGAAACTATTATGTTAAATGACCAAGCTCAACATATAAAGAATGTTTTAAGTTAATAACTTTCATTAAATTTTCTGTAGTTTCGTCATTCAGTGAGTTTAACATACACAATAATGCATAAGTTATACAAAGTTTGGAAGTAGTAACATGCTAATTTATTACATGTAAAGTTAAACTAATAACTGTGCGAATGTTTAGGCGTTTAGGGTATACCTATTTTCTGTAATGACTTTTTTGTTAATATGTATTTTCTATTACATGCATACATCAGTGTAGTATAGTCAAATTAGACCCAGTTTTACCATCTTCATGTCAAGATATAACATGCTGTTAAGTTCATGTTAACAAAAAAAGTGGTTTTTCCATTCCATTTTAACCATACCCTCAAGCTAAAGTACATGTTATCTTTTACATATAACTTGATAACATGAACCAACCTTCAATTTTGTGCCTGGCAGTGACATTGTTTAATCATTATCAAGTTTTGAATCCGTGTGATATAAATGTATATAGCGATAATAAGGAGGTATCAAAAAGGGCAGCAAGGGTATTTCGAAAAAAATATACTCGGAAGGAGGTTTTTAAAAGATTCAGGCCGACCGCGATAACTGTCGAAATTATTATAGACCAAGTTGAAGATGGAATTCGACATGAAATGGATAAATAAATGTTATAGTTAAAGGATTAAATCAGAACAAGTATTGCTAGCTTTAAGATATTATGCTTAAGTTCCTCTATATCAATTGCCGCAGATTTTTGTGAAGTTTCTAAATCAAGGGCAAGCACAACTATTGCTCAAATAAGTGGGGCGTTAGCAACTCTAAGACCCCTGAAGAAATTGCAGAAAGGAAACGCGAATTTTACAATATTGCTCGTTTTAAAATTTTACAGATACTATAGATTTACATCGTATTTACACAACTTAAACGCCCAAACTAAACGAAATGTTATCAAACAAAATAAACACTTGTCAAAATTCAGTGTTGTCAACTTTATAAAACTCCGCTTTCAGTGAGAAAATTGTACTAACCTTATAAAAATAACCAAAAACTTTTGGTTAGCGAATATGCAGTTTTCTCCCTAGAAGAAACTGCAGAAAGAAAACGCGAATTTTACAATTTTGCTTGTTTGTAAATTTTACAGGTCCCATACACATTATTTACACAATGTCAACACCCAAACCAAACGAAGTGTTATGAAACAAAACAAACAACTGACAAAATTCAGTGTTGTCAACTGTATAAAACTCCGCTTTCAATGAGAAAATTATACCAACTTTATAAAAATAACTAAAAACTTTGGGTTACCTCTCATGCAGTTTCCACTAGTGTGAAAAAACTTTTACGGTGGTAACCGGACGTAAACTTCATGTTAATTTTAACTCCATGTTTCATAACCGCATGTCAAGTTATACTTGGTAAAACCGGGCCTTATTGTTATAGACTGAAGTAATTGTTAGACAGCTAATAGGCCATTTCATGATATTTTAAAAAAATCTTGAAGTACCTAATAATATAAGACCACATGTGAAAATCCGAATTAGTAATTCCTCCAAATAAGCGAGATATTAAGGTCTAAATTTTAAATTTGCTTTGTGACGTAGATAATGTGGGTGTATTAGAAATGTAAAAAAATGATGTTACCATCATATTACTTTCCGTCATTTCTATGTATTTTGTATAAATATCATACAGAAAGCTCCTTGCAAAAGATTATATATCTTGTACATTACCTTAAGGCAGTATTTTATACAAATTCCATACAGAAAGTTTCTAGCAAAAGATCCTATATTTCCAGTAAAATTATAACACAAACATACTGTGAACTGCACCTGACACTGACACCTTTAAATCAGAATTTTCGTAATATAGCAGCTGTCTCCAGAGTTATAGCATAGCTGGCTAATATATGATATTTAATTTCTTTATAATTTTTTAACTCTATCCATTTAATATGAAGTATAAAATTAAAATGAATAAAATATTCTTTAATATTTATAATAACAGTAAATGTGAAAGTATGATATTTAACATCGTTTTTTCAAGAAAAACTGTTAAAATCTTCAAATGAAGGTACTTTCGGTTGATCAATTATAACCAAAATCTAATCAGCTCTTCACATGGATGTAACGAAGAGGAATGCGAAAGAATTATAATTTTTGGAATTGTAGTTATCGCATTAGAAAATTTTTTCACACACACACACACACACACACACACACACACACACACACACACACACATGCAGACATCTTCGTAAAAATAGTAAAATCGTATTCTAGGGGCCCTAGAACGTGCTTATTCATCAAAAACTGACCACCGAATTTTTTGACCAAAGACAATACTTTCCTTACCTAAAGGTGATGAAAGATGAAAACAGTGGCGTACGAAATAATGTTGAGCAAATTACAAAATAATGTATATTTAAATTGCATTTCACTATTAGAGAAATAATAGATATACACCAAGTGAGTTAGGATTAAATTCTTTGAGTAAACAAAGATTCTTAACCCACGTAGCTTATAAAATTTTTGTTAAATTTTGACAAAATAATAAAAATCACTATAATATTTAATGTTGACAAAATAAAAAACTAATCAATTAGTAGGCGGTACATTACAATCGTCGTTGCTAGTCGTCAAGTCATGTATTTATAATTATAGACAAGCTTTACTATCTATCAATTGTGTTGTGAAAAGTAATGAAAATGGCTGATCTGTCTGATAAGGACTGGTGAAAATGTTGTTTTCGTGCCAGATGTTATATTAAATGCATTATTTCTTGCAAAATGAATTAAAATTCTGTAAAAGTGACAGTGACTTAAATTTTTTTGATCTAAGTTCGTAAAATTATCTTGTAGTTGTTAGTTTTAAGTTTGTAAAACGTTTTTTTTTTTTTGTAAAAAGATTTCATTAGTCATTGGTTGCCGAGCAACGAGTGATTAAAAATTTTAAATTCGCTAAATTTGCAAAACCAGGATGAATATTTTGTTATAACGGTAAATTTCTCATTTAATATTGTGATCCTAATTCATAAACAAAAATATATTTTTATATTTATTGAGTTATTGGATAATTGGATTTTATCGTAGGTAAAATATACGATACACATACGTAATGCATCTCGTTTTAATCTAACCCGTTTGTGACTAAAGACTAGCTTTACATACTTGTATCGTAAATAAATATTAATTCACTAGCACATGAACAGTTATTTATAGTTGTTGCTATAAAGTGGCCCAGTACTTGTTAGGTATAAAAATAAAACTGTAACCTACAAAGTCGGGACTTTTGGTTTTCAGATGTTTTGTATTCATTATTTTTGTCTTAAATATTTTTATCCACATATGTAACCCGGACCTAGCAAGCTGTAGCAACACTATACCCAATTTTGTATTATTTATGCTATTATTACACAAAGATACTATGGAAACGTTCTCCTGCCTCAGAAATTTCGAATAAATAATCTGTATTCATTCAGGGGCTTTTATTTTTACCTGGTGATCGGCTATCTTAGAGTTACTATATTCAGATTGTATGTAGTGTTAATATGTATACTGAAATTTTTAATATTAAAATCTGATGAGTAGGTATGTTCCCCTCTGAATATATTTCTTGATTAAGAAATACCGTGACTTGACCTTTGTTCGTTCGGCAGCACGTCATGCGTCATGTGCAACTATAAGAAATCAGATTTCGGCTAAATGGGATATCTGGAGCGTCTTTGAGAGACCATCTTAGCTGTACTTTTGTTTTCCAAAAATTCTCATATGCTATCTATCTACCTCTAGTGAGGTAAAAGTGATTTTTAAAATAACTTTTAAACAATTGGTAATCTGAAAAATTTCAAATAAAAAATTTGATATTTTTATTATTCACCCAAAAAATTAGTTTTTCATCTGTAATTTTTTTTTACATATAGTGTCGGATATAGTTAATTAACACAAACTTACATTTTTTTGAAATGGAATCTGATAGGTAAAGCGATCCGGTCGGCGTCAAAATAAAAAAGAGAATATGGTGAATGAGAAGGCGTGGAAAGGAGAGTTTTTTTTTTTATTTTGTAGAGAAGAAAAATAAATAAATATCATTGAATGTAATTATAATTATTTTATTAAAAATAGTATTCTAGAACTGTGTTTATCATTTTTTCCTTTTGATTTGTCATTGTTTCGGCTTTGTCTTTCGTTTGCATCGCGTACGCCAGTTGTTTCGTTTTCACATTTACGTAGAACGTCTTGTTTTCTTTACTTATATTATTATTTCTTCTATTTTTGTTGTATCCGTGGTAATTTCCTTTCTGGTGGTCGTCTCGTTTCTTGTTATTGTTCTTTTCAATCTCGTCTTTTCCATACCAACAATCTTTGCTAATATGACCCATTTTCCCACAAATGTAACATTTCTTTCCTTGACCTCTACGTTCTCTGGCTTTGTAAGCGATACTTGTACTTGTGGGATTGCTTTCTTTTTCTCTAATTCGTTTTTCTTCTTCGCGTAAAGCTTGTGCGATCTCCTCCAGTTTTATGCCGCGTTGTGGTCTTAATATTGATGCAATTGTCTCGAATTTCTGTCCAATACCTCTTACAATATGATATGTTAGCTCTCTTTCATCTATTGGTTTTCCTAGACTTGCACATTTCGATGCTATTCCTCGACCACGTGTGATGTAGTCGTCGACCGTTTCTTTTGACTTCATATGTATTTCCTTAAGTTCCATTGTTGCGTCTATAGCCCGATCGTGAGCGTTTCCCGCATATATTCGCTTAAGTTCCAACCATACTTTTCTTGCATTTGTTTCACCAATAATTTGACAGGCTTGTTCTGAGCTTAGTGATACAATAATAATACCGAATGCTTCATCATTTTTGTATTTCCATTCGTCCCTTGCATTAGCATCTCCGTTTGGACCCACCTCTTCATTTTCAATGGCTATCTTGTACAATTTATTACTTCTTAAAATTGCACTGATTTTTAGAGCCCAAATGTGATAATTTTCACTGGTAAGGAGCTCTCCACCCTATTTATATTTAGCCCTTCTATCTTGTAATCATACAAACGTCGCACCTTTTTTATAGTTCTTGATGTGGTCAACTACGCTCTGCTACCAATATTGTTGGATCAGTCACATAAACACAGTTCTAGAATACTATTTTTATTAAAATAATTATAATTACATTCAATGACATTTATTGGATCAGGCACATAAACACAGTTCTAGAATACTATTTTTATTTAAAATAATTATAATTGCATTCAAATGACATTTATGTATTTTATTTTTTCTATAATTGTATTTATGTGCCTGATCCAACAATATTGGTAGCAGAGCGTAGTTTTTGGAGTTTTTGCTATCTTGCAATCTTCCATTCTGAACCGTTGTTATATTGTATCGCTGTATTTACTTTGATTCATGTAAATATCGTTTTCATATTCTGTAATATCTATTCCTAAAAATTTTGATTTGGTTCTTGTGAGTTCGAAGCATTTCTCTATATCTTTCTTGTATGATTGGATTTTCTTCAACTACTTGCTGTATATTTTTATTTTCTTCTTCCGTTGAAATTTCTACTTCCTCCTGATTTTCTATATTTTCAAAGTTATTGTCTTGAAGTATTTTGATCCGCTTAGTGATGGAATTTGTAGTGGTCCGCATAAATCCGTGTGCAGTAATTCCAATCTTTGTCTTGAAATTTCTCTATCAATCGTATGCAATGGTTTTTTATGCATTTTCCCCTTAACACAAGATGTGCACAACTGCAATTTTATTTTTGGGTATTTAATTCCTATGACGACACCCATGTTGTTCATTTTGTCCATGTAATTTTCGTTTAGGTGTCCCAATCTTCTGTGCCATAATTCTTTGTCATCTAAAGTCTTTGTTGCAAAACTTGAATTTGTGTTTTCTGTAACATCGTCATCTTGCAGGCGTATCATGTACATGTCTTCGATGTCTTCAGATCTTGCCAGTAAGGTCCGCTGTTCATCATAAATCTATGCCCGTTTCTGTCGATTATGATGCGGTTTCCTTGTTCAACTAGGCTTTGTACTGACAATAAGTTGATTCGCAATTTTGGAACGTACAGAACATTTCGGATTGTCACGTTATGACTGATCCCGTTGATATTTGATTTTACTTTGACGTCACCTATAGCTGTAGCTTCTATTTCTCTATTTTCTTCTGCGATGACGATTCTTCCGTTGTATTCTTGAATGTTGATCATTTTTTTCTTTTGATTTGTCATGTGTGATGTACATCCAGAGTCTATTCCCCACGTGGTTTCGGTCTTGTCTTTCGTTGTTTCGTTTTCACATTTACGTAGAACGTCTTGTTTTCTTTACTTATATTATTTCTTCTATTTTTGTTATATCCGTGGTAATTTCCTTTCTGGTGGTCGTCTCGTTTCTTGTTATTGTTCTTTTCAATCTCGTCTTTTCGATACCAACAATCTTTGCTAATATGACCCATTTTCCCACAAATGTAACATTTCTTTCCTTGACCTCTGCGTTCTCTGGCTTTGTAAGCGATACTTGTACTTGTGGGATTGCTTTCTTTTTCTCTAATTCGTTTTTCTTCTTCGCGTAAAGCTTGTGCGACATCCTCCAGTTTTATGCCGCGTTGTGGTCTTAGTATTGATGCAATTGTCTCGAATTTCTGTCCAATACCTCTTACAATATGATATGTTAGCTCTCTTTCATCTATTGGTTTTCCTAGACTTGCACATTTCGATGCTATTCCTCGACCACGTGCGATGTAGTCGTCGACCGTTTCTTTTGATTTCATATGTATTTCCTTAAGTTCCATTGTTGCGTCTATAGCCCGATCGTGAGCGTTTCCCGCATATATTCGCTTAAGTTCCAACCATACTTTTCTTGCATTTGTTTCACCAATAAATTGACAGGCTTGTTCTGAGCTTAGTGATACAATAATAATACCGAATGCTTCATCATTTTTGTCTTTCCATTCGTCCCTTGCATTAGCATCTCCGATTGAACCCACCTCTTCATTTTCAATGGCTATCTTGTACAATTTCTTACTTCTTAAAATTGCACTGATTTTTATAGCCCAAATGTGATAATTATCACTCTATTTATATTTAGCCCTTCCATCTTGTAATCATACAAACGTCGCACCTTTTTTTTATAGTTCTTGATGAGGTCAACTACGCTCTGCTACCAATTGAACAGAATATGCTAATGAAGATTTTGCAACATTATTTAATGAGAAAGGAATAAGACATCAACGAAAGGTACCCGGAAATCCACAAAGTAACGGCATTGCGGAAAGAATGAACCGCACCCTAATAGAAAAATCCAGAAGCATGTTAGAAGATGCAAAACTACCAAACAAATTTTGGGCAGAGGCCGTATCAACAGCGGCATATCTACATAATTGTTCCATCAACAAACACAATAACGTAAAAACCCAGATAGAACTATGGACAGATTCTAAACCCAATATATCACATTTAAGAAGATTTGGCTGCATCTGTTACTTTTATAATCGTGAACAAGGAAAATTAGAGAACAGAGCAAAAGAAGGAATCTTTATTGGATACTCAAAAACAAGAAATGCGTATAGAATCTTCGAACCAAAAGAAGGAAAGGTCTACGAAGAAAGAAGTGTCAAATTTAATGAAGAATTGCCTGGCGGTACATTATACGAGAAAGAAAATAGAAACCAAGAAGAGACGAATCTTAAGTACGTAACAGAATTAACTGAAAATTCACTAAGTAAAACAAATATATCAGAAATATTAAGAAATGATGAGCAAAACAATAACTTCGGAAATATAGAAAATCTGGAGGAACTGGAAATTTCAACGGAAGAAGAATATAAAAATATACAGCAAGTAGTTGAAGAAAATCCAATCATACAAGAAAGATATAGAGGAAGACGGAAAGAAATCACAAATGAACAAATCCGACAAGAACATGAGAGAAAAATAGCTGAAAATGAAGTTCGACTAGTTCAAGAGGGAGCAAGAAGGTCGGAAAAAATTAATAGCAAAAGAAATGTGCGAGAAGCATTAGAAAGTAGTGAACATGAAAAATGGAAGGCAGCTATGAAAGAAGAAATAGTTGCAATGAACAAACACGACGTGTGGGATATAGTACCAAAAAGAAAAGACATGAGAGTGATGAGAAGCAAATGGGTAGTCAACATCAAAGAAGATGCCGAAGGAAGAAACAGGAAATATAAAGCAAGACTTGTAGTGAATGGGCATAATGCAAGACCTGGTATTGATTATCAAGAAACACATTCTGCAGTCATGCGAATGGAAAGTATTAGAACCCTATTAGCAATAGCAGCCAAAGAAAGATTTAAAATACGTATGTATGATGTAAAGACAGCGTATCTGCATGGAAACATACAAGAAGAGATTTTCATGGAACAACCTGAAGGTTTCGCTGAAAATCACGATTCAGTATGTAAACTTATGAAGAGCATATATGGACTACCACAATCAGGTCGAAATTGGTATGAAAAATTAAGCAACACCTTTAAAGAACTCGGCTATAAACGAACAGCATCTGACCCATGTGTATTCCATAAACAAGAGCTTGACAAGATATGCATCATTGGAATCTACGTGGATGATTTACTAACTGTTGGAATAAACGACTCAGTATTAGAAGAAGAAATTAAGAAGTTGAGGAAATGCTTCGAACTCACAAGAACCAAAACAAAATTTTTAGGAATAGAAATTACAGAAGATGAAAACGGTATTTACATGAATCAAAGTAAATACATCGATACAATTTTACAATGGTTCAGAATGGAAGATTGCAAGATAGCAAAAACTCCAAAAACTACCGACACGAATTTAGATGAATTCGAAAATTCACTAAAAATTGATAAAGGAATTTATATGGAAATGTTAGGAAGTCTGATGTATCTCAGTACATGTACAAGACCGGACTTATGTCACACCATGAGTGCATTGGGACAGTACTCCAAAGATCCACGACAAGTTCATCTAGCAGCCTTGAAGAGGGCATACCGATATATTAAATGAACAAAGAACTTAGGTTTGAAATTCGATAGAGAATATGGAATTTTAAGAGGAATAAGCGATGCAAGTTGGGATTCAACAAGAGATTCGAAATCATTTAGCGGATACATAACAGATAGGCAACAGCACCATTGGATGGAAATCAAAGAAACAGAACACAGTAGCATTATCAACCTGCGAATCAGAACTGGTTGCACTGAGCGAATGTAACAAAGAAATAAAGTGGGAAGTAGGCTTATTAGAAGAACTTAAATTCCATAAATATTTCGCAATTCCTGTCATCATAGAAACAGACAGCGAAACAGCACGAAGGTGTATTGTAAACAGAAGCGTAACAACAATAACAAAACACATCAATCGCATTTACAACTCTGTGAGGGAAGATAATGAACAATAACATATAAATATTGTCCACCAACCAACGGAAGATATCCTAGCCGATGTATACTAAGGCTATAAACGAAGAGAAGATGAAGAGCGCCATCAGCAAATTCGGCCTGACGACAAGAGACACCGTCGAACCGAAGGGGGGAATTGATAGGTAAAGCGATCCGGTCGGCGTCAAAATAAAAAAGAGAATATGGTGAATGAGAAGGCGTGGAAAGGAGAGTTTTGTTTTTTTTTTTTGAAGAGAAGAAAAATAATTAAATGTCATTTAATGTAATTATAACTATTTTAATAAAAATAGTATTCTAGAACTGTGTTTATGTGCCTCATCCAACAGAATCCGTATTAGATTTGGCTTCAGAAAAATGCATGTTCTCTCTCTTTTGATTGGTATAAGAGTTATTATTATCCCGGCATCGATACGGTGGGGTATTTATACCGTAAACTGGGGTCACTTTGTAAAAATTTTAGTATATATTGTTTCATATTGAATTAAGCGTTCTACCTTTAAAGAAATAAAAAATACCATCACTTAAAAACATGATAAGCAAATAATATTTCACTTTTTAAAAAATATTAATTAACAGATTTTAGAGAAATAAAATAATTAGTAGCGTGTCAACTTCATATCTGAAGAGGGGTCACTTAGTCATCATATTATTTTTTAACAGGAATTGAAAGTAGCCACTATATCGATACTAAGCGTTTTTTAAAAATAAAAAAATCATTCTGTAATTAGTTTTTAACAATTAAAGTTATAGGGCTGTCTTTGATACAAGAACAAGAAGTACGTGTAAATAGGTATATTTAATGTGTAAAAATATCATATAGTGCAGGCGCCAAGAAACATTCCGTTTGAAAAAACCGGTGGATTCATTCTGATTGATGATTTAAGTTCAGAAAGACCTAAAGAATGAAATTCTGAATGTTGCCGGACAAAGTCAGTGGTCAATTTTTTTTTTATAGGGGGTATAAAAATTATTGAATGAAATCGCTATAATGGCCAAGAAAACGTTGTTTATTACTACTAAAATGTTGTTTCTGTGGGGTATGAAACTACAAACACCACGAATATTATAAAATACAAATTTAATATGGTAAAAAAAACCGCGTGCCTGAGTGTTTGGTCGCGAATCTGGGGAACCGGGTTCGATCCCGACCGATGCCAAAAAGAAATATTTCTAATTTAAATGGCACAAAAGTTACCCTTGTGGTGTACTCTCCACACATTAATAAATGCCCGTGAGGTGACGCCTGGTAAATGCCTGCACGGTTGCCGGATACGACCGATGGTCGTTTTCATTGTTTCCCTCTCCGCAGCAGTTTATACCAGCTCCAAAGTATTGTAGCGGGCCATATTGTACCCGATACAGTTTAGACGTTTTAGTTATAAAAGAGTTTTCACATAACGTCAACGTAGGTAGTGTGGTAGCTTATATTGAATGCTGAGTTAACAAATGTAAGTGAGAAAGATTTCAAGATGCCTCAATTTTTAATAAATTGTGACACAAACAACATTTAAAATAGAAATATTTATTAGAATCTGGTGCACTACGGAGTGTTTCCTAAAGCTTGTATTCACTAGAAAACAGGGTATTTTGTGATACTATACTCCAAACAATCAAGTACTACAGAAACTACAAGTAGAATATGTGCTCAAAGAGTACATGCAAGTCGGTTGTTTCAGACCGTGAAACGTTCAAATCAGATGTAAAAACTGTTTCTCACAACATGTCTCCAAATCACTTGAAAATGCATTTTCTAAGCGAAAAACGTGTTTTTACAGTAACTTCCATAGTTCAAACCGGCACTTTAGCTACGCGGTCGAGTGTACTACGGAGTGACTCCAAAAGCTTGTATTCACTAAAAAACAGTGTATTTTGTCATATTATACCCAAAACAACCAAGTACCACCGAAACTACAGGTAGAATATATGTTCAAAGAGTACATGCAAATCGGTTATTTCAGACAGTGAAACTGTTTGGGACACGGCAAACCGGGTAGGAGCTAAGAAACAATGTCTCACACATCAGATGAATTACGTTACAGGTTGATTACCCGTAATTTTGGGTTCAATTTCAATTTAACCAAAATTATTTGTACTTCTGATGCTTTATTTTTACATTGTTCAAGTGCTGCAGCCCAAAAATATTTATGGAAAAAATCATTACAACCACTGTTCGAGCCTCTGAACTTCCTCCAATTCGGCAATGAATTACGAAATTCCAAGTCACACCCGACGAAAATGATAAAACGTCCTCTGCCTGACTCTTTAATTAGGTCTTGCAAATGTAATTCAGACTGCAGAACAATGTCTTGTAGTTGTGAAAAAAAATATTTAAACTGTATCTCTCTCTCTGTAAATGTGTTCATAACGATTGTCAAAACTTATCTTTTTACGGTAGTATCTTCTTCTTCTTATTCATAGGGGTAGCTTTTCCTTACTCTTCTCCTCCAATTATTACTGTCCTACACATCTTCACACTGTCCTTTCTCACTCAAGTCTTTTGCGTCACAGTCCTTCCTCCTCTTTGCCCTTCCTCACACTCCCAAGATTGAGAGTTCTAATCCTGAGGACTGGCTTCTTTAACCCCGACCGGTCCATGACGGGGTAGACCTAACCGACTTGGCACAGGGGTCAGGCGAGGCTACAACTGCATCTCACTTGCGAGGAACACCCTAGCTCTTATACCACTTTCCGATCCTACGCTTTCCGTCTTTGGTTTTGGCGAAGATTTTACAGTCGCATGCTTTTCCTACCACCAACCCTTACCATTTACTCGGGCTTGGTACCGGCGCCAAGTTGAGCTGGCTTACTACTCAGTGGCTGGTTATTGTACAGAACAATAATATTTACATATTTTCTTATTGGTAAAATCGATTGACCATCTCAAATTTGAGATAAATGCAATCAAAGAGAGCTTTTTTGTATATGTTTTCTATATCAAGCAATAGTAAATGTCACATTTTTCACTGTAGCTTCAAAACAGTGCTTCCCATTTATTGGAAAACATCTCAGTTTATAGAAATATATAAATGACAAATATTAAAATAAAAATAACTTTTTGGGCATATTGTTTAAGAGACATAGCTTAATAAAGTGAGAATTTTTTTACTAATACAGGGACAGAAGGGGTCGAAGGGCTATGATCTGGCAACACGGGCATGTTTAAATGTAATATACTTGGTCTCTAACTAAAATTTTTTTATCATCTATCTGCTTTTTCTGGAACAACTATTAGAATTTGCACTTAAATTTGTTAACTCAGATATCAAAATAGGCTACCACACTATCTAGGTTGACGTTATGTGAAAACTCTTTTATAACTAAAACGTCTAAACCGTGTCGGGTACAATACGGCCCGCTACAATACTTTGGAGCTGGTATAAACTACTGTTGAGAGGGAAACAAAGAAAACGACCATTGGTCGTATCCGGAAACCGTGCAGGCATTTACCAGGCGTCACCTCACGGGCACTTATTAATGTGTGGAGAGTGCACCACAAGGGTAACTTTTGTGCCATTTAAATTAAAAATATTTCTTTTTAGCATCGGTCGGGATCGAACCCGGTTCCCCAGATTCGCGACCAAACACTCAGGCACGCGGTTTTTCACCATATTAAATTTGTATTTTATAATATTCGTGGTGTTTGTAGTTTCATACCCCACAGAAATAACTTTTTAGTAGTAATAAACAACGTTTTCTTGGCCATTACAGCGATTTCATTCAATAATTCTTATACCCCCTATAAAAAAAAATTGACCACTGACTTTGTCCGGCAACATTCAGAATTTCATTCTTTGGGTCTTTCTGAACTTAAATCATCAATCAGAATGAATCCACCGGTTTTTTCAAACGGAATGTTTCTTGGCGCCCGGTCTAATATAAATGTAGGTAACATTAGTCGTTATAGGCACATA
The DNA here is from genome assembly GCA_963082715.1 of Harpalus rubripes. Lineage (NCBI taxonomy): Eukaryota > Metazoa > Arthropoda > Insecta > Coleoptera > Carabidae > Harpalus > Harpalus rubripes. Next base: position 49,836,486 of record OY720448.1, read on the forward strand.
GTGTAATTATAATTATCATCATATGTAAATCAGTTACCTACTAAATAAAAAAATTAAAATCTATTCCAAAATAATAGGTAATAGAATATAATACGTATTTTACTTTTCATACACACAAGTGGTGCTTCAAATTTGTATAATACCGGTTTATCCTTCTCACTAACATTTCGTGTTGATAATATTCGCCTTTCTTTTGCCTACTGGACGCCTGTAGATCCTCATTATGATGATATTTATGATTGTTCAATTCGCTTATCAAGGCATAATATGTATTCTATATTCTATTATATATATTTATACTTTATCACTTTGTTATTAATATGAATAGTATATAAGTTGTGATTCATAGGAAAATAACATTGATTCTTGTACTGGTCTTGCTGTTCGCGAGACTTGTGTTTGTAAATAAAACAAATATATTTTATACTTTGAAAATAAAGATTTTTTTATAAGTTTTATTCATATATAAAACATAATTGGCGCAGTCGGTAAGATGCCAAAAAGTCTTTAACACCAGTATCTACAAACTGTACGTGTTTCACGACTCTGAATATCTTAATATTCCGAGAATTGGCATCCACAAAACTTACGGCTTCTACACAGAGCCCATCAGAGGTCTGTCACGATCCATCTTTAAAGGACTACAAGTAAGAGCCCTGCTGTTCGAAAATCTACGATCACGGCCTTTCACCACGTACATCCAGTCCGGAGCACCTTGCTGTTCGCATAACTACGATCACGGTCCCCACAAGACAACTGAAAATTACAAGACTACAAGAACTTTCCGCTAGCAGATACGTCGGAATGCAAACCATATTACTTCTGTAAGTAATTATTTATAAATATATTTGTAAAGTTTTGATTCAGAAAGAACAAAACTTATCTTATCCAGTCAAGTTGGGACGATACAACAAGGCAAAATCATTATCTTATGTCCGATACGTTATCTGACATTTCTGAAGTCGAATCCGACACAGAATACACTGTAATCGAAAACGACATAACCGCTGTCGAACTCCTTAGAAATACGCTAAATAAATTAAATCTTAATCATACAATGGCAACAGCCACACTTAGTGAAATTAAAACTATATGCGAAATTATTCCCATATACACAGGCAATGTGAAAACATTGTACGCATTTATAAAAGGATGCGATAAAGTCAAAGAACTATTAGAATCAAACTACACATTAAGTAATTTACAATAAAAATACGCTTTTGGTATATTTCTAACTAAAATACAAGGAGATGCACAAACTATAATCCCCGACAATAAATTCGATACGTGGGACGAATTAAAAACATATTTGACCAGCAATTTTGAAGATCGTATTAAACCAGTTACTCTTTTATATAATATTTTACATATTAAACCACAAGGAAATATTTATAAAACCTTCATGGAAATGAAACACAACTTTGGCAAATACAAAGGTAAAATCGAAACTCAAAATTCTGACAAAGATAAAAAGGATAAAACTAAATACATATTAGACCACGTACAAAAATTTGTAATACATCATTTCATAGAATTACTGCCAAACATTAACAAAGGATCATTTATAAATTCAGATCCAAAGACAATTGAAGAATGTGAATCGTTGCTAAACAACGAATTCAATTATTTACTTCATCAATCCTCTATGAGACAATCAATTCCACAAAATAATAAAAATCCAAACACCCAAAATTTCAAATTTGTTCCACCACGTCAGAAATTTCCAGGACAACAATTTCCTAGTAAACCAATCTCTTTCCAAAGACCTATCAATCAACAACCTAATGCAGGTAGAAATTTTATGTCCACACAGACACGACAAACATTTACACAACCCATGTCAGTACAAACAAAACAAAATTATAATACGGAAGTAGAAGAAACAAATGAGAAAAATGATTTTGAACCGGAATACGAAATTAATTCGGAAAACCTAGAGAATGACGTAAGTGAGGAAACAGAAAATTTTATCCTACCTCACGAAATCGACGACTTCACGTAATGACGTCAGATACCGGTCACATACCTACCATAACACATGGACCTTTCGAAATTTTAATTGACACTGGCTCTGACATTAACTTCATAAATAACAAACTTACCAACGAACTCAAATCTAAACGCATTGAAAAACCCATAACTATTAGAACTGCAAATGGGAAAATAACAATTAGAGAGAAAACAAAATTAAAAATAGGAAAATATATTTTCGACTTCTATATACATGATTTCCACAGAGATTGTAATATTCTATTTGGCATAAACATCCTTAAAGAACTAGATATAAAATTAGACTTTAAAAATGACACATTACACATGATGAATAGAGAATACAATTTTAAAAACCATAATAAAACAATACACAACTTTTTACAAATTCGCGACAATCATTTGGATTATAATATTAAAACAAAATTAAATACTCTTATAACAAAAAATGAAGACTTGTTCCCAAAAGAAGGTGAACGTCTTTCACACACTAACGTCATAAAACACAAAATTATATTATCAGACGAAATCCCGATACACACTAAAAATTATAAACTCCCGCAAATATATGAGGCCGACATCGAAGAACACATTGATAAAATGTTAACTGAAAATGTCATAAGGAAATCCTTTTCTCCATACAATTCCCCCATCTGGATAGTTCCAAAGAAAGCAGACGCATCAGGAAAAAGAAAGACACGATTAGTGATCGACTTTTGTAAATTAAACGCGAAAACAAAAGAGGATAAGTTTCCGATTCCGAACATTGACACCCTCCTTGACAAAATTGGCAAACCCAAATTTTTCACGACGCTCGATTTACACTTTGGTTTTTATCAGATAGAGATGGAACAAAAAGACATCGAGAAAACCGCTTTCTCCACTTCTTCAGGTCACTATGAGTATATTAGAATGCCATTCGGACTTGTTAACGCACCGGCAACCTTCCAAAGAATGATGAACATGGCGCTTGGAGAATTAGAAGGATATATTTGTTTAGTATACCTTGACGATATCATTATATTTGGTAACACCGTTGAAGAACATTTGACAAACATACAACGGGTATTCGAGAAATTAAGACAAGCAAATCTCAAAATTCAGATCGATAAAAGTGAATTTTTTAAGAACGAAGTAGAGTACCTAGGCTTCATGATTTCAGAACAAGGTCTTAAACTAAATAATAAAAAGATTGAAGTTATTGAGAAAATAGTAATCCCCAAAACACAAAAAGAAATTAAATGATTCCTTAGTAAACTCTCGTGGTACAGACGTTTTATTCCCAATTTTTCAAAACTCACAAAACCTTTTACAATATGTCTTCAGAAAAACTCTAAAATAGATATTACAAATAACAAATATCAAAACGCATTCAAACAAGCAAAAGAACTTATTTCTAACCCACCAATCCTTGCTTTTCCAAATTTCAACGAACTATTGATATTGACTACGGACGCCTCAAACTATGCAATGGGAGCTGTCCTTTCCGAGAAACAAAATGGCGAAGAAAACCCGCTATGTTACGCTAGTAAAACTTTTAATCAAGCTGAAACTAATTACAGCACTGTCGAAAAAAAAATTAAAAGCAATTGTTTGGGCAATACAGAACTTTCACAATTACTTATTTGGCCGAAAATTTATAATAAGAACAGACCACCGACCTTTAGTCTGGCTCTTTAATATGAAGAATGCCAACCAAAAACTTATGCGCTGGAAGATTGAACTTGCAGAGTATAATTTCCAAATTGAGTACATAGCAGGAAAAACAAACAAAATCGCGGATTACCTGTCACGAATGAGAGAATCATTTAAGATAAAATACGAAAAAGGAGATGTAACAGACACAAAAATATTTGCGCACTGTATATCAAAAGATATGAAATTCGGTAAAGGCATAGCAAAAGTAGAAGACGAAAAATTCAATAGTAAAGATTATTGTTTAAATTATAACTAAGAAAAAAATACAATTATTCAAAATTTTAACGATCAACATATCATTCATTTAATTACAAAAGAAAACTACTATGAGAACTGCAATATAAAAATGTTTAAAAAGGCACTAAAAGAATTAAGCGACTATCTAATCAAGAATGACAAATACGAGATTAACATACCATGGCTTTCCTGTGGTTTAGATAAACTGGAAAAAACTGAACTCATCAAAATTTTAAATCAAACATTCATAGACACAAATATCCATATTACTATTTATGAACTCCCTGAAACACTCGTAAATACGAAAGAAGAAATTGAAAGTATGTTAAACAGTAATACAAGCGGCACGAAACATTCCGATAATGAGAATCCCGTGAACGGCATAAAAATATTAGAAAATCGTTTAAACATAGCAAATAACTAAATTATATTCGAAACACATAATGAATACAAAATCAAAATTATTAAACTCTTCGAAAACAAACAAAGAATTGAGATTCAATTTAATGAAGAAAACTTAGATAACGAAATACTTAAATTCTTAAAAATGTATATTATTGCAAAAGTCAGATACTTCTGTATATTCAAATCAGAAGAATTGCATAAGAAAATTAATGAAATTATGAAATCTAAATTTGAACCCTTTTCTATCAATCTCATAAAAGTAGATCAAGTCGTAAACGATATTGAGAATGTAGAGGAACAAGATGAAATTGTATACGCATATTATTTTGGCAAAACTAATCATAGAGGAATCAAAGAAACATACGATAAATTAAAACTGGCCTAAAATGATTAAAACCGTCTCAGACTATGTGAACAATTGCGAAGTTTGTAAAACATGACTTATTAACCCTCGACAAGAACACATACCTTACTATTCTTGATCAATTTAGTAAACACGCAAAAATATATCCTCTCAAAACTAAAACAGGTAAAGAAATAACCGAAACCTTAAAATTCCATTTCCAAGACTATCAATACCCAAAAAAACTTATTTGTGATCCTGGTAAAGAATTTGACAATAACAACCTCAAGGCTTTCTGTCATAACAATGACATTAAATTACACATAACAAGCATTAACAACCCGAAATCTAATCAAATTGAACGATTTCACTCTACACTCATCGAACACCTAAGAATACTCTTCAAATTAAATCCACATAAAAAATTAAAAGATATCTTACATGAAGCCACATACGCATACAACAACAGTATAAACTCAACAACACAAATGACACCTAATGAAATACTTTTTGGTAAAGACTATACTCACACCTTTCCACAAAAACTTAAGACTAAACAACAGAAACTTGAAGAATTTCAAACTAAAAAAGAAAGTGAAACAAAAAATTCATGGTGATAAAGAGAAAAGATTTAAACCTAACACAAAACCTATCTTTAAATCAAAAATAGCTTATATAAAAAGAAACCCCAGACTTATAACGAAATTTAAGAAACCCATTTCCGAAAAAGATAATATTCAAAAAGTAGATGATAAACTTCAAACAGCAGAAATTATTGGAAAAAGACAAATTAGAAAAGTAAAAATTTACAAAATAAAAACGTAAATTGTTACAGGCTCATGGCGACACCAATACTACCGGAGGCTTTAGACTTAGATAATAACGGATTAAACATAATTGAATTAGAAGACGCGAGACTCTACAAAGAAGAAGTGTACGCACATTATACCTACAAAATAGATAAGATTTCAGACGCTTTTCAGATCATTGAAGACCAAGTATTAAAACTAAAAGACCACACCCAATATTTGAGTAAACCTTTTAAAATTGAAATCGATATGAAAAATAAGCATGTCCAGAGACATTTTTCAAAATTACAAACACGTATTAACATACTATTCCCGAAACGAGTAAAACGCGGAATACTAAACGGTTTAGGCTCTATTATTAAACAAATAACAGGCAATCTTGACAACAATGATAAAGAAAGATACGACCAAATTCTTGAAGAACTAAAGGAAAATACCCAAATCAACGCAAATAATGCTACCAAAATTTATGATGAACAATTCAATTCTATTAAAAATAATCAGATTATAATCAACTCAAAATTAACTACGATGCAAAGCCTTTTGAAAGAACAAATCAATTGGGAAAAGGTGTTTATTATTACGATTGATTTAATAAATAATAATATTATAGAACTCGAAGATATCGTTAGCAATATTGAAATAACACTTGCATTCTGCAGCGCAAATACATTTCATATTTCCCTAATAGAAAATGAAAACATTAAAAAACTTCTATAAGTTATTCAAAGCAATACGAACATACAAACCGACAATTACATAAACTATCTAACGCTCACACATAGTTACTGTAAAATAGAACAAAACGAATTAAAATATTTAATTATTATTCCAAAATTCTCATGAACTGCATATCCCGTGAAACAAATCATTCCCATTCCATTCCTTTCAGATAATAAACTATGGGAATTGAACTTTATTCAACAAACTATTATTAAAATAAATAATAAAAATTATATGTGTGATAAGGTAATAAATATTAAAAATGAGAACTATTGTTGGACACAATACGAATCAACGGACTTATGTTCAGAAACTTTGTTGGAATCACACAACAATCGAAATTGTAATCAACGCAAACTTGATTTGGAAAATGCCATAATACAAATAAAAAACTCAAACTTAGTCTACATTGTTCATGTAGAAGGCTCTGAAGAAATTAAATGCCCGTCACAAACAATCATTGTTAAGAACAAGGGAATATACAAAATAAAAGAAAATTGCAAAATTAACAATCGTAGATTTTCAAATCAAATACAAAATAAAAAAATCATTTTGGATATAGTAAAAACAAATAACGATCAGAAACCTTTAACAGAGCTCAACGAAAACAAACTTGAAAATATCAAATTAAAACATCTTAGCATGTTAGAATTACAGGAACTTGTAAAAAATAAAGAGATAATTCCACACTATGTATATCAGTATATTGTTATAACTATTATTATATTATTAATTATAATGTATCTTATTGTAAAGAATAGAGTTATATTGATGCAAAGAATTTATAAGAAAAACATTATTAAACAATCGGAAGAAACCGAAATTCCTTTAAACAAAATTTAAATAAGACTCTAATCTAAGGTACCCTGATAAGCGAAAACTTCAAGGGGAAGAATTATGATTGTTCAATTCGCTTATCAAGGCATAATATGTATTCTATATTCTATATTTATACTTTATCACTTTTTTATTGATATGAATAGTATATAAGTTGTGATTCACAGGAAAATAACATTGATTCTTGTACTGGTATTACTGTTCGCGAGACTTGTGTTTGTAAATAAAACAAATATATTTTATACTTTGAAAATAAAGTTTTTTTTATAAGTTTTATTCATCTATAAAACATAATTTATATATAAATTATATTATTAAACAATTTATATTGTTTTAAAAAAAGTTTATTTGTTGCGAATACAGAGTTATACAAGCTTGTTTTCAGCTGGAGAGCTGCCTTAAGACTGACTATCCCATGTCTATCTATCTTACGCTTTACTTTGTGGAAAGTTTATAACTTTACCCTTAGTCAGCATTTCTAAGAGTAGTCGTATTACTTAATTTATATATATATATATATATATATATATATATATATATATATATATATATATATATATACTTAACCTCTCAAAATATCTCACAATAGATGAAATCAAAGTGTCTTCAAAATTCAATCAAAGTAGCCCCTTTGGAAAAATATTGTAGATAACATACACAAACACACGCACGCACGCACGCACTCACGAACGCACGCACGTACGTACGCACGCACATACATACGCACACACACACACACTCACACACACACACACACATACACACACACACACACACACACACACACACACACACACACACACACACACACACACACACACACACACACACACACACACACATGATTTAAAAAAGCTAAGTTAACAATTCATCATCCTAATAGTCGACCTTCTGACACTGTAAATATTATTCAAGATTACACTACATAGTTTCACGTGTACAAAAGGAAGTTTCACACACTAGAAAAATAGCAATATTTCGTCTGTTACTTAAATATTTTTTTAAATTAAAAACAACAATACTTACGATTGTTCTTTCTAAATATTTACATATGAACGGGTTAGTATTACAGCTTGATGTATTAAAAAAAAGACTCCACGATTCATTACAGTAGTGCTACGAGTACATGGAAAACAAAAGTTTTCCGTAGAAAAATCAAAGCCATCCCATGAAATCAAAGTAATTTGAAGCTCCAACGAGAACTAGATCCGCTAGACTTTATGTATCTTTATATTAGCCCTTCCAGCAAACAGATATGTGCTGAACTCGGTTGGTAAGCTATTGATGTGAGAGTGATTTGTTTTGATTAGTGCGCGCATCTTATACCCCACCGCACGGATCCCGTAATTATTGGATTTAGCATCATAGCCCACCATACACTTTGCTTTTTTGTTTTATTGTTTTATTTCTATTTCAAGGTAAATTTATATTACTTTATAGCTCTAGAAAACTAAGTTAATATTTTAGCATATCTTATGAAAAGGAGCAAGAGAACTTATTGAAGTTATTGGTAGAAACAGAAAATGACGATAATATCGCGAGACCGGGATTAGAACCAGTTTCAGAAGCTAAAGAGGCCCACCTTAGAGAAAGATCTGCAGATTCGGTCAAGAAATTTATGATACAGAGGAACCAGAACAAACAACGAATATGTTGGGAAGAGATTGTCTCAGCAGCATGAAAACAAGATCTTTTTACGGCTGCTGAAAACATCTTGTCGAACCATCTTTTCCAACGTATACCTTGTTTGTCCTTGGCGTCCTGGTTCTCGATACAGCAGAGGCACACAGGTATATCTGTATCATAAATATCTTGTTCGGTGTCCGAATCTGCAGATCTTTCACTTAAGGTGGTCCTCTTTAACTTCTGAAGCTGATTCTAATTCCTGCTCCATGATACTATCGTCTTTTTCTGAATCTGTACTGATACCCCACCGTACCAATAATGTAACTAAAACCCAGCGTACCGACGCCGGGTTAAATTTGTTTTACCCATAAAATCTCAGACTTTTTGTTATTTTTCATGATTAATTTGATCAACAAGTAGGCACTAACAACTAACGTACTCCCATACTGGAATGTTAAAGTACTTGTACTTGAACCAAAATACTCATGAGTACTTTTTATTGGTACCTAAGCAGCTCTAGCAATTGTGTAGATTTTTCATATTTATCTGAGAATGAATTATACATATGTATACATATTGCCCAATGTTGATCAAAAATGATTTAATAGAATTGTCCTTTGTTTATTTAGTATGAGTTGCACTGTGAAATATCTTATTGATAATCCCGTGTAGGAATAGGTCTTTAATCTATCATCTTGCGTTTACACACGGCACCGCTAATTCCCCGGGCAGCCGTGCCGCCGTCGCTGGCGACATGCAGATCTCCGCTAATTTACTATCTCGTTAACGGGCAGCGTCGGTCCTGACCAACCTGGATTATTATATTAACACTCTATGGGCACCAGGCTTCGAACCTACTTCGTTGTTTGCGTAAATGATATTCGGAAGGATGTTTGAGAAAGTATCTCCTGCAAATTCGTCCCTTGTTACCTTATTAACTTTTCTTTGTGCAATAACTACTGCATATAAATAATAAGATAACAGAAATGAAACGAAATTTTATCATCTCTTGAGGCACACGTATGTGGTTATTATTATTATTATTATTATTATTATTATTATTATTATTATTATTATCATTATTATTATTATTATTATTATTATTATTATTATTATTATTATTATTATTATTTTTATTATTATTATTATTATTATTATTATTATTATTATTATTATTATTATTATTATTATTATTATTATTATTATTATTATTATTATTATTATTATTATTATTATTATTATTATTATTATTATCTTTATTTTCACTATAAATAGGTATGTACATAATTATGTTACAATATCGGCCTGTGAAGGCAAGAGAAGCTAACATTACATCAAGAGGTAAATGAAAGAAGGTTGGGGTCACCGCTATCATTTTCCTTGTTTAGCTGAAACACTAGAAAAGGACACAACTACTTCTGAAGAGACAGAATTAACAGCTAATGCAGCTACAGTAGAACCTAATATCAACACTTCATTATTAGATGCTAGAGATGAACCAAGCCAAACTTCACCAAGAAGATTTTTACGTGAACGCCGGCCTCCTACCTATTTGAAAGATTGCGTGTGGGAGAATTGTTGTGTGCGACGACAATACTATAATGTAATATCAAGATATCAAATATATTCAGATTCTGATTGTTTATATATTGACAGTTAATTCATCACTTTTTGACAATAAATGTTTTATATATGTTCTTGTACTCTTATTCTATTATTCAACGTTACCGCGTGCTAAGTATCTATAAATATCTATAAGATATAACAAATTATTATTATTATTATTATTATTATTATTATTATTATGATTATTATTATTATTATTATTATTATTATTATTATTATTATTATTATTATTACTGCACTTTAAATAATTTTGCAGATTTGCGTCAGAACAAACAGTTGCTTTTGTCTATAGCGTCAATATAATTCTAATTATTTAGAATACACTGACGACATTCTGATAGTAATTAGTTAATTGAATTTTAATATTTCATAATTGTGAAAGTATGGGGTCTCGTGGCCGCGTGCCTGAGTGTCAGGTCGCGAATCTGGGGAACCGGGTTCGATTCCGACCGACGCCAAATATTTCCAATTTTAAATGGCACAAATTTGACCCCTGTGGTGCACTCTCCACGCCAGCAATGAGTGCCCGTGAGGTGACGCCTGGTACGCGCCCGCACGGTGCAAATACATTATTATTACCGATATCTGTGTACAAAGCAGATTGGCACACCCAGCAATGGGTAATAAGCCGTGATGATATATTTATTTATATTTATTTATAATTTTGAAAGTTAGGTACTAATTTCTTATTTATGTAAACGCTCATGACTATTATTGCAAAATTATTGGAAGAAAGCTCAACCAATTAAGGACTTAGAATACATAAATTTTTCGTGAGAATTCATGCTATATTAGTTCAATCTTATGCTCCGAATATTTTTTTAAATCATATATTTTACTTACTAGTATACAGTGTCTCATTTGATATTTATTTTAAAATACGTCATCGTTAAAATTTATTGACAACTGCCACCAAGCACCATGACATGAGGCGGCATAATTTGTAACTATGTGATTTAGTACTCCGGCTAATTTGACATTAGAACTTGTATAGTAAAAATGAATGTAAATAAAGGTAAATGCAAAACTGATTGTTTGTTGTACGGTCGTAAGTCATGGAGTAGACTGTCGGCTTTCAAAATTATTGTAACTTTGGTGAAAATATTCTAGTTATCACTAGTAAAATGAGTACAAAATTAAACTTTGACGGGCGCAAAAAAGGGTTTGTATTTTGAATTAAAATATCAATGAAATATATAAAATGTATTATATTTTTAATGCATTATATTTCTCGATGACAATTTTAATTTAATCAGAATCCGATTTTAGGGCACTAGTTTGTAAACAACACAAATATGTAAAAAATATAGGTATTGCTTCTCCAGCAAACCATACAGTAACATATTGTGCACTTAAAATGTTCTCGCCTAATTAAAAAAAATATGCCATAGTTCATTTCACGTAAGAAAATAGAAATGGAAAGATAAGTGCAGTTTGATATTTTTGTTTGATAATATCGGGGTATTATCCAATCAAAAAACAAGATCAAACTGCATATATCTTCCCATCACTATTTTCTTACGAGAATGAAGTATAGACACATATTTAGTAATGTTCAATTTATTAAGGGTCTTTCGAATGACGAGATTGGTGCGCTACGCACACCTTTGCTAGTTTGCGTTTTCTAACTTTATTTATGGAATTATTAATTTGAAGACTTGATTTTTTTGTTATAAAAGCCTCGCGGAATGGAGCTTAACCAAAATTAAATCCATTTACTTAATTATAACAAATGATTTAATTTATATTTTTTAAATAAATTTTCAGCATAGCGTCAAAGTAAGAACCTTTATCTTTCAAATGTATTTAGAAAAAATACTTAATGTTTAGAATTAAACTAGAAAAAAGCTAACCAATAAGCATCTATAATCACAGATATGTCGCATTGAAATGTGGTGCCACCACTCGGCAATCCCTTGCAATCAACAAGCTCCGCCCATAAGCCTCTGGCAGCATGACATTCAGATAGATTTCTTAGATTTTCAATTCCTAGACCACGTTTAAAAAATTATTAAATTTTTTCCTATTTCTATTTTTTATATTTATTATTAAATATTAGATTTCAGTAAATAAATAAACACAATTAATTTTCATTTTATTTTTCTTTAGAAATACTCATATACATTTCAAGTGTTACACATCCATCATCGGAGTACAATTTATTAATTTTTCATCTTAAACATACTACAACCTTAAAATAGTGGTTGTGGTTTACAAAAGTTGAACTTTGGTGACCTCAAGTTACGGTATTTACTTGCAATTCTATAATCCGAGCTAATGATTAATTGATTAAAAGTTGCTATAATAAGAAACATTTGAACATGTTGGAGCTATATGCAAGAAAAACAAAAAGATAATTTGTTAATTATTGACCACTGGATAATCGATTCTGAAAATTAGTTAAATAGACAAAGATATCCGAATTTGTGATCTTACCCTGTCATTAGCTCGGATTATAGAATTGCAAGTAAATACCGTAACTTGAGGTCACCACAGTTCAACTTATTAAAAATCACACCCACTCTTTTAGGGTGACGGGGATTGGTCAATATCTTTAGGATGTAATAATTTATTAGCTATATAAGGTTACTTATTTGTAATTTTTAATATTGTACTCCGATGCTGAGTATAGTTGCAATCAGGTGAAGATTTGTGTCATAAGATTTCTTATGATATTTAAATCATTGCTGTCAAAAAATCGCGTTGCATTTGTTCATTTTGATAATCCGTTAATTAAACAAAGCTTTGATGTACGTTTCTGCAACCGGTCATAATTGTTTGATTTTATATTTGTGTTCTTTTGTTTTCAATAATAAAATAATTTTATATACTTACTTTTTTATATTTATTTAAAAAAATCTGGTGTGGTCAACACAATACCTCCCGCCATTTACAGCCCGAGTCACAAAAAGATTAAGTTAATACTTATTTTTGGATTAGAGAATTTTACTCTAATTTTGACAGTGTATTTCTTAAAATATAGTCTAATCTTATCCAAATAACTACCTTTTTTTTAAACCCCTCAACAAGATTAAATTCCAATTACAGAGTGAGTTCACATTCACACACTTCCATGCCTTAGTATGGGATTCGAACCCAGAGCCCCGATCGCACTCATGACATGAGGCGTTGCTCTAACCATTGAGCCTTCGGAGCTACAATAAAATGAAGATTATATTTTAAATACCGGGATAGAGTAGAATTCACTAATCCAAAAATGAGGATTAGCTTAAACATTTTTGTGAATCGTTAATTTTTATTAATCTAAGTACATACCTACATATTTACTTTTATGCTGGTCTTTTTAAAACGTTACTTTTTGAAATGATTAGTTCTTTGATAGTGACATTTATCTGTCAGTTACATACATTTGAATAACTGCGTTTTGTTTGTTTAAAGCGCAAGCCTGGGATTTAAATTATAGATTTTATAAATTTATCCATAAATTATATAGAAAACGTATTAATGCAAATCTATAGAAAATTGAATAATCTTTAATTTTTTTAATAACAATCTCGAAAAAATAACATTTAAAGGTATTTTTCGAAGAAAAACTTTTTTGAGCTTTTAGTAAAGTGCCATTTCCGGTTATCCGATTTTCACCAAAATCTAATGGGCTCTTTCCATAACAGAAAAAGTTCGAAATACAAGGTTTCAAAATTTTCTGAATGATAGTATTTGAGTGAGAGTGGAGGATCCACATACACATATATACACAGACATCATCGTGAAAATGTTAAAATTGGATTCTAGGGACCTTAAAACGTGGTCATTTACCAAAATCTCGATATGCGATATTCAGCACGATCCCTATACCTCCCTTACCAAGGGTAGCGGGAGGTAAAAAGCAATAAATAAATAAATATTCCTTCGAGACTTCTCAATTATCCTTTAAATAACCATAATAACATGTATGAGTCGGTGTTGCATAAAGTTTATTGTTCAATATTTACGTACATAATTATATGTCGCTGAGCGACATTATTCACCCTTTTACCGATGTCTACTAAGGCCAACATATTCAATGACACAATGACATCGGTAGATGTAAAATTTTAAGAGTGGGGAACATTTAGCTCCACCCATTAGCTTCTTTAGAGCTTCTTCCCCCTGCTCGCCTGCAAAACCTTAGCTGGTATCGGACTGTTTAAAAGGAGCCTTAACGTGCCTTCTACAAAATATCTTGTGGTTAGATTTTCATTTAGAAATCTAACAGTCTCAAAAACCATCTTGTCGCCCATTCGAATTATTCATCAGAACATTCAGTGTATACGTAACAAAATTGAAGAACTTGAGATTTTCTTATCATTGCATCCATGCAACATATTTTGCCTTTCAGAATACTGGCTTCGACAAAACGAGATCTCATCCTACACTTTTAAAGACTTTCATTTAGTTAGCGTATTTGCAAGACAATTTTATGCTAATGGTGGAGTTATCTACTGTAACAACCGATTTAATTATGACAACGTAGATTTCATTACAGACTTTAACGTTGAGCGGATATTTGAATGTTGTACTACCGATTATATCTTAGTTGTTTGCAGATCGCCTCGTACAAATATATTCGATTTTTTAAAACATTTGGATTGTGTTTGTCAAAAATTATAACGAAGGATAATAATTCAAATATATTTATCTTTAGGTGATTTTAATAACGAACTTTTAAAGGATAGTACAGATAAGAAATTATTTTCAGATGTTATAAAAACTTATAATCTGCAACCATACTATAAATGAACTAACACGTATTTTTAAAAATAGCAAGTCATGTATTGATAATATATTTACTAATTTAAATAGTAACGTTTATGAAGTGACTTATACAAAAAATATTTCTGATCATTCTGTTTAAAGTATTTGTATTAAAAATGAAACTCCTAACACTGTAAACAATTCAAAAACTGTCAAAATATTGTTTTCTAAATCTAATCTTGATTATTTTAAATTTCAGTTGGCAAATAAAAAATGCACTTCAGTTTTTAAAGAAACCGACGTTGATGGATGTTTTTTTTTTGGAAATATTTATGTATCATTTTAATATTACTTTTTTTAAAATTAAAAGGTTCCCAGTCACAACCGAAATACGAAAAACAATTAATATTATATATATATATATATATATATATATATATATATATATATATATATATATATATATATATATGTAGGGCTTATCACTAAGGAAGCATACAAGAAGATTAAAAATATATTTTTTTTTATTTATTTACACGCTTTCTGATACATTGTATTATAAGCGGTGAAATTATATGGGGATGAGGTAGTTTTTCTATAACTATTTATATCATTACACTTTTTATGTGCCCGTGATGAAGATGAGATAATGAAAGACACACACAACAACCATGCCTTATCCGGGATTCGAACCCAGGACCCTTGGAGCGTGAAGCGACAACGCTACCGCTACTCCACCTGGGTCGGCTGATTAAAAATATATATCGTAAACTATTTAGAAAGACTAAAAATGAGTTTAATTCTAAACTTGTGCAAAACTATAGTAATAATGCACGTAAAGTTTGGAAATTAATTAACAATAATCTAAATATAAACAGTACTGACAAACCTAAAAAAAATATTAAACTAACAAGTTATAGTGAATATGCTCAATAACTATTTTATTAATTTGCCACATGAAATTCACAGGAATCTGCCCCCTGCTTCTAACTTTTATCTCGATGGTAATAAAATTTCTTCATCGATAGTTCTAAATCCCGTTATTGAAGAAGAGGTAACATCCCTAATCTTATCGTTAAAAAATTCATGTTCTTCTAGAATTGATAAAATTTCGAAAAATTTACTGAAAAAATGTTATAAAATGATAATTGCTCCTTTATGTGATTGTATTAATTTGTCTTTATAACGTAAATTTTCAGATTTTCTAAAGAATGTTAAGGTTATAGCTTTGCATAAAAACAGAGACAAAGAATTGGTTTCAAATTATAGACCAATAACTTTGATTTCTACATTTCATAAAATTTATGAAAAAGTAAATCTGTCAAGAATTCTCTCATTTCTATAAGTGAATAAGTTACTAATTGGGGAGCAACACGGCTTCCGAAAGGTACTGAGCACAACATCCGCTTTAGTGATTTTTTTCGACCATGTTTACAATGCAGTCGACAAAAGTAATAATATATACGGACTTTTTATAGATTTGTCAAAAGCTTTTGATTGTGTAAATCATAGTACTATGAGAGAAATTTTAAATTTTTATTGCTTAAGAGGTAGACCTGCTTTTGTCATATCTACAACACAGAAAAGTTGTTTTTTACGATAATCAAATATCAGATTTTTAGACTGTTATATGTGGAGTACCTCAAGGCCCTATACTTGACCCTATATTGTTCATCTTTAAAAAAAGTTTTAGAATCGCATAACTTCGTTGTCTATGCAGATGACGTAACTATTTTATTATCGGATGCTAACGAAATATCATAAATAGCCACAAGTTTGTCGTATTGGTTTGCTTCTTTAAATTTATCGTTAAATATTAGTAAGTCTTCTGTTATGAACTTCTCAAATAGAAAAAAATGAACAAATATCATTTTTTTGTAATGGCCAACCGTTACTTCAAGTACCAAATACTAAAGTGTTGGGCCTTAATATCCACAAAAAATTAGTATGTGATCAGCATGTTGATATCATGTGTAATATTCTTATCTTATCTTATTAAGAGACTTAGGGTACTTTCTGATGTATATACTGTAAAAACTTTTTATTATGGTAAATTTCATTCCATAGTAAGTTTCTCTAGTGACAAAACGCATTTTTAAACTACAAAAAACTGCAGTACGTAACATATATTAACTTGACAAAAGATCATCTTGTAAAGATATTTTTAAAAATGAAAATATTATAAACATCCTTTGCCTTTATATTTACAATAACAAAAATTATTTCACAATACTTAGTGATATACACAATCATGATATTCTTGGTAAAACAAACTTCACCGTTCCTAATATAAAATTAAACAAAACAAGAAATTACACCAATTACTTCGGATTAATATTTTATAATAATCTACCGCAAAAGTTAAGACATTAAATCGAAATTACAGTTTAAGCAAGGTTTAAAAACCTACCTTCATAATAAATGTTACTATAACATAGACGGGTTTTTTAATGATAAGCCTTAATTTTTATTAAATACATATTTTTCTAAATATTATTATCATTATCATTATCATTATCATTATCATTATCATTATCATTATCATTATCATTATCATTATCATTATCATTATCATTATCATTATCATTATCATTATCATTATCATTATCATTATCATTATCATTATCATTATCATTATCATTATCATTATCATTATCATTATCATTATCATTATCATTATCATTATCATTATCATTATCATTATCATTATCATTATCATTATCATTATCATTATCATTATCATTATCATTATCATTATCATTATCATTATCATTATCATTATCATTATCATTATCATTATCATTATCATTATCATTATCATTATCATTATCATTATCATTATCATTATCATTATCATTATCATTATCATTATCATTATCATTATCATTATCATTATCATTATCATTATCATTATCATTATCATTATCATTATCATTATCATTATCATTATCATTATCATTATCATTATCATTATCATTATCATTATCATTATCATTATCATTATCATTATCATTATCATTATCATTATCATTATCATTATCATTATCATTATCATTATCATTATCATTATCATTATCATTATCATTATCATTATCATTATCATTATCATTATCATTATCATTATCATTATCATTATCATTATCATTATCATTATCATTATCATTATCATTATCATTATCATTATCATTATCATTATCATTATCATTATCATTATCATTATCATTATCATTATCATTATCATTATCATTATCATTATCATTATCATTATCATTATCATTATCATTATCATTATCATTATCATTATCATTATCATTATCATTATCATTATCATTATCATTATCATTATCATTATCATTATCATTATCATTATCATTATCATTATCATTATCATTATCATTATCATTATCATTATCATTATCATTATCATTATCATTATCATTATCATTATCATTATCATTATCATTATCATTATCATTATCATTATCATTATCATTATCATTATCATTATCATTATCATTATCATTATCATTATCATTATCATTATCATTATCATTATCATTATCATTATCATTATCATTATCATTATCATTATCATTATCATTATCATTATCATTATCATTATCATTATCATTATCATTATCATTATCATTATCATTATCATTATCATTATCATTATCATTATCATTATCATTATCATTATCATTATCATTATCATTATCATTATCATTATCATTATCATTATCATTATCATTATCATTATCATTATCATTATCATTATCATTATCATTATCATTATCATTATCATTATCATTATCATTATCATTATCATTATCATTATCATTATCATTATCATTATCATTATCATTATCATTATCATTATCATTATCATTATCATTATCATTATCATTATCATTATCATTATCATTATCATTATCATTATCATTATCATTATCATTATCATTATCATTATCATTATCATTATCATTATCATTATCATTATCATTATCATTATCATTATCATTATCATTATCATTATCATTATCATTATCATTATCATTATCATTATCATTATCATTATCATTATCATTATCATTATCATTATCATTATCATTATCATTATCATTATCATTATCATTATCATTATCATTATCATTATCATTATCATTATCATTATCATTATCATTATCATTATCATTATCATTATCATTATCATTATCATTATCATTATCATTATCATTATCATTATCATTATCATTATCATTATCATTATCATTATCATTATCATTATCATTATCATTATCATTATCATTATCATTATCATTATCATTATCATTATCATTATCATTATCATTATCATTATCATTATCATTATCATTATCATTATCATTATCATTATCATTATCATTATCATTATCATTATCATTATCATTATCATTATCATTATCATTATCATTATCATTATCATTATCATTATCATTATCATTATCATTATCATTATCATTATCATTATCATTATCATTATCATTATCATTATCATTATCATTATCATTATCATTATCATTATCATTATCATTATCATTATCATTATCATTATCATTATCATTATCATTATCATTATCATTATCATTATCATTATCATTATCATTATCATTATCATTATCATTATCATTATCATTATCATTATCATTATCATTATCATTATCATTATCATTATCATTATCATTATCATTATCATTATCATTATCATTATCATTATCATTATCATTATCATTATCATTATCATTATCATTATCATTATCATTATCATTATCATTATCATTATCATTATCATTATCATTATCATTATCATTATCATTATCATTATCATTATCATTATCATTATCATTATTATTATTATTATCTTTATTATCATTATTATCATTATTATTATCATTATTATCATTATTATATATTATTATATATTATTATATATTATTATATATTATTATATATTATTATATATTATTATATATTATTATATATTATTATATATTATTATATATTATTATATATTATTATATATTATTATTATTATTATTATTATTATTATTATTATTATTATTATTATTTTTATTATTATTATTATTATTATTATTATTAACCTTGGCAGTAGTTATCCGTATTTTCGTTTAAATATAACGTTTTATATTTTTAATAATGCTTAATTTATTAAAATACCTTCTATACAAGTTAATCGGTTGGTTTTGTATAATAATTTTACAGAAACGTAATATTTGCAAAATTTCATAACATGCCTACAGAAGTAATACGAATGACAATTAAGGTACTTAAACTTTTAAGTGAAACCAATAATCAATAAACGATTAATTCTCAAGATTCTTAATGTTGGACATTATATAGGGTGCGGCACGGTAATCTCTCTAGTTTTGAATGTGAATTCTCAAGTTAAAATACATTTTCACATTCTGAACATTAGAAATTTTATCTCATGTGGTTTTGAAAATATTATCGGTCAAGTGGTGTCCGTCATTGTCCAAACACTGTTGCAAGTTTCGCATAATTTTTTTTAAGTATTTCTTGGTATTTCCATGCGTATTACCTCCATTAGGGTTTGCAGGTACCTCGGCTTCGAAATTTGAAGAAATTGTTTCCCGGGCGCTTGATTTCCGTGAAAGGCGATTGCGCGGTCCAGGGAATAACGCCTCTCAGGGAAATCAAGCGCACAGGAAACATTTTCTTAAAACCTGCATTGATTCTCGGGCTGTGTGGGCCAGACATTCTCCAGGCCAAGTTCTTCAAGAACTGGGGCAAAAAAATTGAAGCAGATCCTGTTTTTTACCAACAACGTAATCGATTTTCGGACCAGAACTGCTTGGCGTGGAGGTATTTTGAACCGTGTTCTAAACGCACGTTGGACGGCGGTTATAGACCCGTTTTCGCGAACACAGTCTTCCACGACAAAAGCTAGTTGCTCGTTCGTCCACATTATGTTTATGATTGATTTGTTTTTGTATCAGAAACTTACCATCCACCTGCCTCCGTAGACACCACCCCCACCCTTTTACGACCACTACTCGTCCTACAATGGGAGGTTGCCGTGCCACACCCTGTATTATCGACAAAAAATGTTACTTTCTCATTTTAACGAAAACATGTGACCTTTGTTTCTGTTACACCAATACTGTAATATTTTAAGGAGTTACCAGACTACTAAACGTATCAATAGTAAAGAATTTTCCTTAGCTTGGTTATAGAGAGCAATAGATTAGCGATGTAGAGACCCGGGTTCCAATCCCGGATGAATATTAAACTTTTCAATTAGTCTTAAATCCGCTTCTTTGAAAAGTTGGTTATCTATAAAAATGTCATTCATAACTCAAACTTCTATATTCTATTTATTTGATTTGACAGATAATTACATGTCGATCTAGACCCATTGTTTTCGTGTCACTAATCCAAAATTTAAACATAATACGTACTTAATTTTCTATTTATTAACCACATTCCACATCGATAACAAATGTACACGTAGTCAATCATAATGCAACACCAGTACAACACGTGTAATGATGTGGCGTTTAGATTTCAGAAACATATTCGTGTGTATCTCAGCGATGTAATGTACCTGGCGGGTTATAACCCAACCGTAATAATACTACAATTTCAGACATTATATTTTCGTATGAGCTTTGTGATGAGCAATTACTCAATCACCAGAAACCATATGGTTCTAATGACATTATATTATAATAGTATGACGATTAAAGGTAACCAAACAAATGAAGGTTGAGTACATCAGAATTATTAATTTTGAAAACTCTTTTTAAATAAATTCTAGTAGAGGCAAAATATTATAGTAATAGTATCCAACGCTTATTTCTAAAAAACTATTTATTGCATTTTTGACAGATACGATAGGGATTTTGAAACGTTAGAAACCAAAAATATGTAACTGAGGTGGAATAGAGTTTAACATTTGACCCGAAAGTAAAACACTGACTTTAATAATGCAAAACTTTTGATAAAGAGTACCGATATCGGTGCTACCACTATCCGTATTTTAAAAGTCCTCTGACGCGTGCCAAAAGAAATATAAAAACGCGGTCTGTATCTGTAAATCAATCATAGTATCACGTAGTTGTTATTCCATTTATACTCAGACGTTGTACATATCACTAAGACACGCTGAAATTGGGTATGAGGCAAAAAGATATACGTAATTCCAAAAACAAGAAAATTTTATAAAATTTAATGATACTTCGCGTGCAAATAAAATTATATAAACCAAATAAACTAAACTACACTTATTCTATAGTCTACAAAATTAATATCAAGCAGTTTTTACATCCGTCTAATCTACAACTCTTTTCATTGCCGACTCACAAAGAATAATATAACATCAAATTACTTACATAAGTACAACACACAGTAATACAAAAAGCTGTACACATAGTATAATAATTTAATTGGTTATTTCAATCAGTAATACCAAGCTCTGTCTAAGACACAACGTCAAAAACATGAACAAGAAGTTAAATAAGTTAACAAGAAGGAGTTAGAATTTCGACTATAACGATATACTCTCTAAGGGAAAAACCAGTGAATCTCAAACCTTTACTTTCCGGCTCATTTCCTACAGAAAACTCGAGACAAGTCTGAGTTTCTTATAAGAACTCTGGTGTTTACTGAGACGCCTACTGACGGACAAATTCTTTTTAGAACACGCACAGTTCTGCGCAAGAACCGTAATCATCTTACTTTTTGTAACATCCGCCTGCGTGAAACATAACTTTACCCGCTGTGTCATATACATATAAATACTTCAAAAAAATTCAAAGTAATAAATACGTAATTATCGTCAGGGCGGAATACTTGTGTGCTTCAATTTGGCTTTCATAAAAGTCACATCAAATATTTCCGATTTCATCTTTCCATTCAAGTTAGAGGAATGGTACTTATTTTTTCGTATGTTCAAAAATATTCGAGTTTCTCGTGTTTTAAAACAGCACTTATATAGGAAGTATTTCTTCTCGCACTTTGGAAACACTCGTAACTATTTTTTTCATTATATAAGTCGGGTACCGTATAGTAACCGGATATTCGTTGCATCTTTAATATGAACTATGCGTGTAATTAATCTTTATACAAATATCACCAATGTAGCATCGCAAGGATAATATGAATCTTACAGGACATTATATCTAGACATCTAGATACACAGGTTGGTAATTAATATAAGTTACAATTTATAAGGTATGTATGGGATGCAAAGTAGACTAACTTTTACTAATAAACTTATATCCGGAAACCCGTCGTTTTCGAGTTAGAGGCTCTTAGAAGAGCAATTATGTACAGTTATTAGTATTTTGTTTATTTTACTTTTTACATTGAATTGTAGATGCATTATAATTAAGCATACTGTTCGCGATTATTAAAATTTGCTCCGAAGATGCAATGCTTGCATAGTCGTCATTTAGGACAATTATTATACTATGTTTTACAAAAATGAATAAAATTATTTAACAAATTAAAAAAATATATAATTATAAGATATAGGTTAGAGTCAACTAAAATTAATGTACTAGATAATTACTCTTTTAATACGTTGGACGCTACTTTAATTTACACAGTCTTTCCCTAATCCCAAAATTCATTTACTTTTACTTGAGTGCCTGTTCACATAAACGCGCACAATTGGATTGGATAACTGAAAGCATCAATGCGACTATAATGCTTATAAGCTTTCGCAATATATCAGCCGTCGTTTATAAGCATCAGCTATCAACATGTTAAGAACCTGTAGCTTCAAAACGGTGCTTGAGTTTATTGTAAATTTGTAACACGTATTCATTTAGCACCCTGTATATGTAGATGATGAAAATTTTTATTTGTATGATTATGTAAATATTTTAATGGCATATCGATATAACATATTAAACATATAAGAAATTTTATTCAGCCAGCATTATAAAAGTTTTCCGTCTAATTATCTAAAATAATATTGATTCACCCTTGTTCTAATTTTTATTCTGTAATATTCATTCATTATTTACTCTTCATTTTTCATTACGGTATTAGAAATAATTATGCTTTAGGCTCCATAAAAAATTTGATAGTCTATCTCCCATTATACCGAAGGTAAGACAGGTAATGTTTTCGGTCCAAAAATTCGATAGTGAGTTTTCAGTGAATAAGCACGAATTAGGGTCCCCACAACGATATATATATATATATATATATATATATATATATATATATATATATATATATATATATAACAAATTCCGCGTCATTTTTAGATTTTAACTTATTAAGAAGCTGATTTGTAATTGGTCGACTTTACAGTCCCATAACTTTTACAAATCGATAGATAGAGCAAATTAAATTTCAGATTATAGCTTCTTTCAGTTATCTTTATCAATTCATGAAGTACGGCATATTGCTTACATAACACTCTACATTATATATATATATATATATATATATATATATATATATATATATATATATATATATATATATATATATATATACAGGGTGATTCATCGGTCTGTCCTCTCTTTATAACTCTTTTATTTTAAGTCAGATAGAAAAACTCTTTAAATATAATTTATATAATATAGTAATATCTATCTACGTACCATAACCATTTGTATACAGGGTGCTCCATTTAAGCGCAACACTATCTAACTTTATATTTCTTAATGGAACATCCTATATTTATCTACTTATTTTGATAGTAAATTCGATTCCTTTTCAAAAAGTATTAAGTAATAAGGGGTCTAAAATTATAAATTAAGAAGTTATTTACCTTTATTCGTTGAATGATATGTTTGTATCATGTTATTATTAACAAAGTAAGCTATGGATAATTTAATCAATTGTTTCAAATTTTAACAAACAAGTTGTCCAAATACTCTTAGTTTATCATTGTTGATGTTGATGTGAAAATGAATAATACAAATTTTAGTAAATATGAGATGGTTAATATAATATTTATAATAGAAAAATCTAATGAAGTTGAAGGACAAGATTTCGAGCATTTATTATAATTTTGCATTATTTAGTCTGTCACTAAATTTTAATAGCTTCTTTGGAATTAGTGTAATGTTTAAAATAAGTATTAATAAAAAAGAATCAAAATTTTCTATTATATTATGGTTTTTTCCACTCTGAACTACTATTTTTTATGAACGTAAATAACTTCTTAATTTATAATTTTAGACCCCTTATTACTTGATACTTTTTTAAAGGGAATATAATTTTCTATCAAAATAAATAAATAAATGTAGGGTGTTCCATTAAGAAATATAAAGTTACATATTGTTGCGCTTAAACGGAGCACCCTGTATACAAATGCATATGGTACTTAGATAGACAATAATATATCATATAAATTATATTTGAAGAGTTTTTCTATCTGACTTAAAATAAAAGAGTTATAAAGAGAGGACAGACCGATGAATCACCCTGTATATATATATATATATATATATATATTTACGCGAGCACGTGTGTGTGTGTGTGCGTATGCGTATGAAAGTGCCTGTGTATGTGTGACGAACGCTTTAATGTCTAGTAGATGTAGATGTGTATATATATATATATATATATATATATATATATATATATATATATATATATATATATATATATATATATATACGCGAGTACGTTCGTGTGTGCGTATGCGTATGTGTGTGCGTGTGTGTGTTCGCGTGCGTGCGTGTTTAACGATATTTCCTGCACAAAAACTCTTATAACCAACCTCTAAAAATATCTATTATCCGCATTTAAGCTTTCTGCATTCATATAAAGAGTTAATTAGATTCTGGGTAAAATTGGACAACCGAAAGTGATCCTTTAATTGAAGCCCATAACAGTTTTTAATGAAAAACTATATTAAAATCTAGTGCAAAACTTTTTAGTTTTAGTATTTAAGACTTTTATATCAAGGGAAATAATATATGATTTTGGCTGATATTTTTTTTATTGTTACTTCTGTCAAATAAGATATTGTTCTCTTCATATCATTTTTAATAAAAATGGATCAATTCGCACACGACAAAAAGTTCTATTTTAAACATATTCACTTTTTTCAGTCATGGCACTTTTATCAATAATATCGTAATTTGGGGAATATATATATATATATATATATATATATATATATATATATATATATATTGAAATTTAAAAAAAAATTGGATATTGGTTTTGGAATAGCTATTAAAAGTTGCCTATCGTAGTTATAAAACGAATATTAATTTTGGGTTTTTTAATTATGTAACGTCTTTCGCCCTCTACCAAGGCTCATTTTTTTTTTAATTTGGAAAACTAAATTCGGAATACCGCCCAATATTTAAAAATTGATATTTCAAAGATAATTTTATTTACAATTTTTCTATTGTGATAGATCCTTTGCTCTTTACCGACCATCAAATTTTTAAAAATTTCAGATTTGTTTATTATGTATAAAAACTTTTTTTAAATATCTCATTGACATTTCTCTAGGTATAGTTAAAGGCTCAATTGTAAATAAGTGGTACGGGGCACATATCAGAAAAGGAATTTACAATAGTCAAAGTTGTTACTAACATATATTTACTTAAAGTTCTCTGTACCCCTTATTTATAACTGAGGCGCTTTGACATTACACAGTATGAACTTAAAACGTTGAGAACGATAATAGTTCTTTATGTATTAAGGGCATAATCAAGAGATTGTAGCACGGGGGAATGTTTAAAGCTCGACGCGTAACGGAGATCTTTAATTTTCCCGAGTGCTATAATCTTAATTATGCCTGTGGTACATACAACGCTTTATTTTATTTTTGTTCTCAAAATTCAAGGATCCAATAGGTATCGTTGTGCTGGCGTTGTGTACTGTGGTTTCTAGCTATATTGTTTGTTTGTAACAAATTTTAATTTAGTGTCAAATGAAAATGGAAGATATCGATTATTCAAAAGAAATATCGAGTGAATTTGACGCTGCCCAGAGCAATTTGGTTCCACAGAAGTGAAAATATGTGTACGAGAAAGGATACGAATAGTTTTACGAGCAGCGATGTTAAAAAATGTGATTTATCAAATTTATTATGTTGTCTGACATTTATCCAAAAACGACAATTTTGACGTTTGAATAGCTGTTGCTTGGCAATTTTATAGGGTCTCCGGTGATAAAAGCCAAATTGCGCCAGTTTTTGAGGGCGGATAAACAAGTTTATGATTCCAAAATAAAATAATAAGAATATAAATTATAAAAATTAAGGGATGACATTATCAAAAACGGGACTTCCAATAGCCAAGTGTCGCTGCAACATATGTTTATATATACTTACTAAATGTGCCCTGTACCCCTTATTTACAATTCAGCCTTTTACTATATCTACAGAAATATCACTCAGATATTTAATAAAAAGTTTTTGTACATAATAAAAAACAAATCTGAAATTTTGAAAATTTTGATGGTTGGTAGGGGGTAAAAGACCTATCACTATAGAAAAATTGTAATGAAAAATTATCAATTTCGCATACCTGTTTTTGGGGATTTTTTAATTTGTAAAGTTAGTAACTTAGTCCGCGAAATAAATATCTTTAATTTGACTTGTCATAACCTGTCATTGCTCATGGAAAATTAATGAAATTAGATTTTTATAGTAAAATATTTACATCAAACAATAAAGCACTCTTTTAAATTAAAATTCAAGGTTTTTATTTGTAGGTGTCAGGTGTCATAATTACTAAATAATTTTTTTAACTCTAACCTAACTTATAAATTGAAATGTCGTATGTCAAAATAAATTAAATTTCATATGTTTATGGAAACTGTCAGTGTTACCAACCTTGATATGTAAATATACCTTTCAATAATAATTTTGAAATAAATAATGCGAAATACGAAAAATAGTATGAAAATAGTTATTTACGGTACGATGTTTACAGACAAGGCGACGAAGGAGCCGAGTCAGGAATTTCGAAATGAGTACCGTAATACTACATCACGGCCGTATGACGTACAGCATTTTACTTTATACTGTGTACGTGTTTCAAAATTTATATTAATTCAAAATATATATATATATATATATATATATATATATATATATATATATATATATATATATATATATATATATATAGCAAACAATAATTATTTCACTAACATATAAACAGCCATATTTTTGTCTTAAGTTCTTCTTATTACTTAATTTGATATTTTAACTTGTTTTATATAACATTTTAGCATTTTATTTATTTTCTCATGGTTACTTAGTATATTTGAATAAACATTATTTCTCATATTTCTCAAACTCATTTACTTGTTTGGGGTCTTGCACTCTGATATTTTTATTATTTTAAGTGTAAAAAGTCTGTTTTTGGTGTAACTGAATTTGATTTTTAAAGTTAACGTAACGCACAAATTCTATAGTAGGCAGCGAGAGAAAAGGTAGCACTAATGTGACGTCACAGTGACCCTGACAACAAACATCACATATCTCGCATAGTAATTATTAAAAAATTGTTCTTCATCTTAATCCCTATTTATTATGTAATACTTTAAGTATAAATGTATATTTTATTATTTTTTGTTATGGTGCAGGACCCCAAATGGATCATTAAAAGGCAAAAAATGGGGGTTTATATTTTAGTAAAATAATTATAGGTTGCTATTTAAAAAATAAAAGTTCTGACTTTATAAAAATATTTACATCTCCCATTAAATAGTATGTTTATAATAATAATAAAACGTTTATATGAGGAATATTTTACAATACAATAGAAAAGTTAACGAGGTGGGGGATCTCACCCTATATATTTAAAATTTG
The DNA here is from genome assembly GCA_963082715.1 of Harpalus rubripes. NCBI lineage: Eukaryota > Metazoa > Arthropoda > Insecta > Coleoptera > Carabidae > Harpalus > Harpalus rubripes. The sequence continues at coordinate 49,865,302 of OY720448.1, forward strand.
TTTTTCCAAATTTAGTGCCCCCCCCTATTATAATTTTTTTTATCCGCCACTGTCCTTGGCAAATCGAGTAACTTAAATTGCACTAACTTTAAGATCTAGATGGAGTTCAATAAATGTAATTCTATTTTGTAAAAATTAAGAAATTAATATATAGTAAATTGAATTAAAATATTATATATGTCGATATTATTGTTCATTGTTTAACAGCAGACCTTTTGCATTTGTGTATTATCCTAAATTTATTGACTATACTTTAGAAAATTCTATGAATTTCTAAAGTTGCGTAAATATGCTATAGCCATCCTTCATAGATTACCAACAAAATACATTTGCTGAACTTTAATAATGACTTAAGGAAATATTCAATGCTTTTTATACCCGCGGTAAGCGTGAAGTATCTCGTCGCTCAAATGGCGTACGCCCAGTTAAGTATTACTCAGTTGTCTGTCGCCCAGATGTCACTCAACTAGATTGCCACATTTTGGAAAAAGAAAACCGAGACGAATTATAAAAACATTCGCTTTATAATAGTGCCTAGTCATTTTAAAGTGAGTAGGCAAATTTTAAAAAGAATATTTAGACATTTTCGCTTGTAATGTTAGGTAATATTAAGATGTATTTAGAAAAGTGTCCAATATATTAAATCCAAAACTTATAATATTATATACTTATTTGTCCACTTCATTTATTATAAAGAACGTTGTACAGAGAATTACTACTAATAATTATTTGAAGTTATTATACGTCGTTCTCGTTTTCCCAAAAATAAATAGCAAAATATTTCGTCTTACTACTATTATAAGGGCAACATTAGTTGCATAATGAGATATCACTATAATGAATCTAATGTTTTCTTATCCTGAGAATGGAACAATTTCTCAGGGGACGATTTCGTATTCCTGCTGATAGTGCAGATCCCAACAGTTGGGGTGGACACATGGAGTCCTCGCTTCATTGAATATCCGGGCTCTCGCTCGGCTTAGCATGAGACTAATTGCATACCGTGGTGATGCATGATGGATGGTCAGGCCCAAAGTTCTTATCTTAAAGGGAAAGTTTATATATTGCCGAAATTATACACTGAACATACCACACCTTTGCCAATAAAATGGTTGCTATTAATTTAGTTGAACAAATAATTAGTATAAATTAATAATAAATACAATTTATAATGGTTATTTCCAAATATTAACAGAAACTGTGTTATCTCTTTAAAAACCTTTTAAATATTTAGAAATTTATTAATAAGTGAAGTTAGCAATAATTTATAAAGACTGTTGGATAATATTAAAAATATGATATTACGTTTTACTTGATTTCACACGAATGAATTAGACTATCATAGGCTCCAATGTCAATTGGACCAAATTTTCGAATAATGTAACCAACACAATTTCAAACAGAACTCTAAAAAAAAAACTTGATCATATTATAAAATAAAAAATCCAATTTTGTTTAATTATCACATTGATAACATTGTACTTGAAAGGCCATCTTATAATAAGGATCTTGAAGTTATTTTTGAACCAGATATGTCTTTTGTAATACATGTTACAGAATTGGTTAGTTCTGCTTTTAAAATACTTGGATTCATATTTAGGAACTGTAAACAATTTTGTAACGTCAACACAATTATAATATTGTTAAATAGTTATGTTTGTTCCAAATTAGAATATGGACCATTAATATGGTATCCAATTTATGGCCGGTGCATTATTAGAGTTGAGGCTGTACAAAAACGTCTTCTGAAGTAGTTAGCATTTAAATGTGATCATATCCATCCTAAACGAGGTTCAGATTATAACAATTTATTAGTACGTTTTAACTGTAAATCATTAGAAACATGTAGAAACTGTCAGTCAATTATATTTTTGTTAAAACTGCTGTAAAACAAAATTTATTGTCCTGCCGTGGAGAAAATTGAAATTCATCTACCACGTCTCACATCAAGACATAAATTATATTTTCAATGTCCTAGAGTGAGAACAAATACACAAACCAGATCTCCGGTTTCTATTATGTGCAATAACATTAATAAAATTGTTAGTGATATAGATATATTCACTATATCACCTTATTCTATTATGAATGTATTTTCGAATTTGGTAACAATTTAGACATTTATTATGTATTTATATTTCTTTTTATGTCAGTATGTATATGTATATTCCTTTCAAAATTTACTCTGATTCATGTAATTGTACTTTGTCCTTTCTATTGTGTACACTGTTGGACAAATAAATTATTATTATTAAATAGTAAAATGTTCCTTTTCTGTTCAAATTTGCGACTTACCGAAATTTCTGCTTTATATTTTGTTTGAGTTCACGGAGATATCTCACGTGCTATACAGAGTTTAAAAATACTCTCAAAATAAAGTAAATTCACAGTACAGACAGTAAAATATTTATTTTTTATTTTACTTTTTGAAGATAACTCTTGTGTACCTATTCTGTATCTTGTGTTCCTAATTTTAACATCCTGTTTAAATTTTTCACCAATATAGGTATGGTTTCGCTGGCGCTGCCAGCGGTTGTGGTCGGCAGTAGTGGTGGGTAGTGCTGGATTGCTCTTGTGTTAATAATAATAATAATAATAATAATAATAATAATAATAATAATAATAATAATAATAATAATAATAATAATAATAATAATAATAATAATAATAATAATAATAATAATAATAATAATAATAATAATAATAATAATAATAATAATAATAATAATAATAATAATAATAATAATAATAATAATAATAATAATAATAATAATAATAATAATAATAATAATAATAATAATAATAATAATAATAATAATAATAATAATAATAATAATAATAATAATAATAATAATAATAATAATAATAATAATAATAATAATAATAAACTTTATTGCCCAACAGAATCCAGTTACAGGGCTAAAATATAATATATAAATACATTTAATGTAACATACAAACAAATAATATGAATAAAGAAATCTAAATGTAGGGTACAAAACAAAAAAAATAGAAAATATATACTGTGTAGAAGTTCACAGACAAATAAAATAAATCAAAGAACATTACAGGAATATATCCTCATACTTGGTCTCCGCAATGTTGCACATGATGTGGATTGGCGACCGCAACAGTACATCAGTGCGCGCTGATGGTAAGTGGAAAGTCCGGGAATACCTGGATTCTAACCTAGGAACATGAATCGGCACACGTGATAATAAAAAAGAGTCATCAATTTTATTGTGCAACAGCATCCATAAAAATTTAGCACAAATCATATCTCTTCTTGTAGATAGTGGTGTTATTTTATGACGTTGAATCAGAGAATCTTGGTCAACGCCTCTAACCGGATAGATTCCATCCTGCTTATAGGATAGAAATTTCAAGAATCTGCGTTGAATTCTATCTAGAGCTATATTATGAAAGGCGTAATAAGGATACCAAACTAAAATGGCATATTCAAGTTTGCTGACGATATATGCGAAATATAATGATTTTAAAACAGCAGGATCAGTGAACATTCTCGATATACGCATTAAAAAACCTAATGTTTTGCTAGCAGAGATACATACACTTTTTATATGCTCTGAGAAAGTGAAATTAGGACTAAATATAACTCCCAAATCCTTGAAGGTGGATTTGCGCTCGAGTAAAGTTCCTGAAATTGTGTATATATAATCAAACCGATTGATCCGGCGTGTGTATGACACAGAACAACATTTGTCAACATTTAGGAATAGCTTATTAGTATCGCACCATAGTGCTAAAATATCAATATTGAACTGAAGAAGTTGAGCGTCTTGGACAGTGGATATTTTAGAGTACAACTTAATATCATCAGCATATGCCAGTGAAGGACAGGTGAAAGATTCAAGAAGATCATTGATGAATAATAAAAATAGAAGAGGGCCTAGATTGGATCCTTGTGGGACACCTGACGTTGCCAAAAATTCCGAGGACGTAAAGCCATTATAATAGACGTAACACACACGACCATCAAGGTACGAACCTAAAATTTTCAAAAGAGATGGAGAAGCACCAAAGGCACTAATTTTATCCAACAAGAGCCAATGATCTATGGAATCAAAGGCACGGGAAAAATCTGTATATATAACATCCACCTGTCCACGAGCATCTATGACTTCTGATGCATACTGTGAAAAGGAAGCAAGATTTGTAGTAGTCGATCGCCCTTTCATGAAGCCATGCTGGACTGGAGAAATTAGAGATCTCGTATTACTATATATGGATTTGTAATTATCATTTCCAGAAGCTTCCCAAAATTACTTAGTAACGATATGGGGCGGTAATTTTTAATAATAAATTTGTCATTTTTTTGAAAACAGGTATAATTCTCGTCCTTTTCCAAAGTGTAGGATAAGTACAGGTTTGGATTGCTAAGTTAATAATAATTGAGAGAGGTTTAGCCAGGATAAACCTCATATCTTTGACCAGAAAGCTTGGTATCTGGTCATCACCAGCAGTGAATTTATTGGAAAATGATGCCATAAGTGAAATAAGTTCCTCTTCACTAATTCTGTCAATATTAAAAGAAGGATGAAAGCTAATTTTATTGGGAGAGGCTTGTGCAGAATTGGCTGAAAAAAACTGGAAAAATACATGGCGAATGCATCAACGATTTTTTGAGGAGAATCAAATTCGTTCATGTCATCACGTAGTTTCCCTGGAATACGTGTAGTACCTTGCTTTAGGTGAACATATTTCCAGAAATCAGCTGGGTTAGATTTAATATTGGCTTCAGCAGTACGTTGATAAGAATTATATGCTTTTTGAATTTGAAGCTTGATTAAATGTCTTAGTCTTTGAAATTGATTAAGATGGTATTGCTTCTTATATTTTACCCATTTCTTCCTATGATATTCTTTAGTTTTAATATTGTATTTTATTTCTGCTGTAAACCACGGCGGATATTTATTTTCACAATATTTAAATTTCGGTGCGGAAATATCCAGTGTAGAATTAAGTATGTTATAAAACATTACAAGAGCATCATTGACATTTTCATAAGAATTTAAAACTGACCAATCTACGGAACATATATTATCATAGAGCTCGTAAAAATTGGCTCTCCTAAAATTGTAGCGAACATTGTTTGCAGATGGAAATTTTGCTGGCTTCACCGATGACAAGATAGGTAAGTTTACTGTTAGTGCAGGATGATAAACATCTTCAGGAACTATTGGAGCATGAGATCTAATAATATCAATATCACCAGGCAAATTAGAGAGAATGAGATCTAGTTTATTACCTTTTGCGTTTAAAATATTATTCCATTGTTTGAGATCTAAAGTATTACAAAAGTTGCGAATAATAGTAGATTTATTACAATTGACTGATGTATTGTCGAGATTCGGTACATTGAAATCACCTACTAATATAACATTTTCATTAATCAGGAAAACTTCTAGAGCATCAATAAAGGTTTCAAGAATAGTAGCAGTTATATCAGGAGGGATATAGATAAGACAAAGAAGAAAATTACAACTACCTACAAAACATTTACATATAGCAATGTCGATTAGTGGTGTAAGGGCTTTTAATTGAGACGTATCAAGGGTATTAAACTGAATATGATCAGCCAATGCTATGAGAACTCCACCACCACTTTGACGTTCAACGAGAGAAAAGTCTCTATCACAACGAATGATATTATAATTAGATGTAAACAATTCAGCATTATTGACAGATACATTAAGCCACGTTTCAGACAATAAAATTATGTCCGCAGAGAATGAACAACAGTTTACATAGAACAAATGACATTTAGAATTAAGTCCCCGTGTATTTTGATAATATAAAGATAAATAAGAAACTGGATTATTGTTGGGCAATTTTAGTTTTCCGAATTTACTATCTTAGGTGTTCCATTTACATATTTAATACGAAGATTAGTTTCACCATCAGTCAATCTTTTGTTTAGCTCCATCTTGACTGATTTATAAAATTGAATTTGCCTCGGCGTTCTGTCTCTAGAGATAGAAATATTATTCCATTTATTAATAGTCTTTAATTTGTTAACATTTTTTATGGAATTAGTGACTTCAGTGGACGAAGGAAGAAACAATTTAAGTGGACGAGAGGTAGTTGTAGAAGCATCAAAGCGACCCATACGGGTGAGCCGAGCTATATTGGTATTTACACCTAAGTCTTTCAACAGATTCTTAGCAGTTTCATTATCATTTTCCAATTGTTGTTGTTTTGAAAGTGACTTGTTCTCAATTACACCAAAGATCATAATATTACGTGAACGTTTTTCACGTTCAACTACCTCTTGAATAATTTCCTCAAAAACTATGGGAGACTGAGATGCAGTATCACTTGTAAGAGAATTTTTGAGCTCTGCAATATCATCCTGTAAGCTTTTCAGAGCTGCTCTGAGGCTGTCAATATCATTAGATAGATTTCTACAACCTAGACAAGTCCATTTTAGCCCAGAGGTTCCTAAACGTATTTTCCTTGCATCATCAGCAGATATGTCATCAACACAAGCTATACAATGAGACTTTAAGCATACTGAGCAAGTTATGAGTCGATGTTCGGCAGTTTTCTTACCACAACAGAAACACATAATATCCATTGCAGTAAGTAAAAGCGACAAGAATACTGGGAGAAGAATATTAAGTTGTGCGCAATAAATAAATAAATGACAAAAAGAACAAAAAACACCCAGTATAAAAAGTTACCAAGCACCCAGTATATGACTTAAATAAATAAGACTGAACCTGCAACTTAACTAAACAGGAACAGACAAACTGCTCAACCACGCTCAGAAATAGAAAAAACACATAAATATAAAGGAATTCAAAGAAACTCACCCCTGAGAAACCAAGTGAAGAAACAGAATACACACAAGCAGAGATCACAAAATGCGTAACACAATGGTAACAAAATCAAAATTATAACACAGAAAAAACTAGCAAAATATGTAGATAATTGAAGACTGAAAAATATACGTCTACACAGCCAGGCTGTCAAGAAGCAATATATGTGTTGTTAAATATGCATGGTTTCGTTGGCACGTTGCGGTTCAAACCGAATACTACCAACGGAGCTGCTGCGTGCCGACTGTTTCATGTCAGTCTGACCGCGGCTGTGCTGGTACTTTTGTCAGAAATAACGTTCATATTTATTGATAACGAAGATGAAATAATAAAAAATTGTCTAAGTTTTAAGTAATTCGTTTTTAGTCAACTATTTATTAGCAAAGAAAAATAAATCCTCCATATTCTCTGATTTGATATTCCAGACGGCTCTGCTCTTCTTGTAATATTTTCTAAATTGTTATTCTTATCTTCTACCTCTAGTATGAAGCAAACACATATATTAGACCCCATTTTTTTACTGAAGTTTAAATTGCAACTGACGACGGCCGACTGCGATCAACGAAACCAACCTGGCAGTACGGTCAAACCTTAATTATTTGTCGCTACTGCCGACCGCGGCCGCTGGCAGCAAAACCGCCCCTTGAGAGCAGTATTTACATTTTGTGCTAGTGGTGCGCTCTGGGGTCGGTATAAAGGGGGTATAGCCACGTGCGCTACCTGGACGGAGCTAGGATCGAATATTTCAATTGACCATTTGTAGTTTACAGGAAACTGACCGAAGTAAGGCTACTTTGCTTGATTTGTTAAACTGATTTTTTTTAAAAAAAAAACCTCTCAACAGGATTAAATCCCAATTACACAGAGGTTTACAAATACAAACATCCATGCCTTAGTGGGATTCGAACCCAGGACCCCTAGCACACTCATGACTGAGAGCCGTTGCTCTAACCATTGAGTCACCGGAGCCGACAAAATTATATTTATATAGGTACATAAACAAGATTCTGTACATAATTCAATAATTTTACATATTATTATTATTATTATTATTATTATTATTAATATTATTATTTATTCAATGTATTGTATAACGACCTCATAAGAAGTAAGTATATACAAAATATGATATGATATTTACATTATACGGTAATAATATAAAAGAATTCTTGAGGTACTGGCCTTCCTGGTAGTTGAAATATCCAAGCGTACTTTGTTGATCGCATTTTATATTATCACTTTGTCGACTTGTTAACCATTATTAAGCACACTTCTTACTATTCCGCATGTTTCAATTATTACAATCTTTTGTAGAGTTATATAGATTGTAGGTGGTAGTTTTAATTTTATTAGTTCTTGATGAAGATGTTTTGGGATTTTACCTGTGGATCCGATGATTACTGGAATGATTTCTACGTAGTTAATATGCCATAATTTTTTAATTTCTCGAGCTAGATCTTGATATTTTGTCATTTTTCTATTTTTAGTGGTTTCTATATTAGTTACATATGGAACTGCGATATCAATTAGGTACACTTTACTTTCTAACGTATTTTCATATACAATATCTGGTCTGTTATGATTTGTATATCTGTCAGTTACTACTTTTCTATTCCAGTAAAGCTTACCTTCATTTGTAACTATGACGTTTTCCGGCTGATATCTGTCGCCGAGTTTTCCCTAGGGCTCCGCTGATAGTGGTTTATGATGCCCACGCAACATGCCCACTCAAACTGCCCACGCAACATGCCCACCCAAATTGCCCACGCAACATGCCCACCCAAACTGCCCAAGCAATATGCCCACCCAAACTGTCCACGCAACATGCTCACCCAAACTACCCACGCAACATGCCCACCCAAACTACCCACGCAACATGCCCACCCAAACTGCCCACGCAACATGCCCGCGCAACATGTCCACCCAAATTACCCACGCAACATGCCCACCCAAACTACCCACGCAACATGCCCACCCAAACTACCCACGCAACATGCCCACCCAAACTACCCGTGCAACATGCCCACCCAAACTACCCACGTAACATGCCCACCCAAACTACCCACTCTACATGCCCACCCAAACTACCCACGCAACATGCCCACCCAAACTACCCACGCAACATGCCCACCCTAAATGCCCACGCAACATGCCCACCTAAACTACCCACGCAATCTGCCCTAAAGAGCCCCACACACTCCGTTATTTGTGTACGGTTTAGGTTTAGAACATACGGGTAAAGCCGTGCGAATAAAACACGCTGAACTGCCAACCCAAATACTACCAGTTTCTTATTGTCAGTTTTGTAAAATCTGTTTACAAAATAAAATATAAATAAACATATCTTAAATTAATGGACTGATCGGCAAAGAAAACAATCCTTGACATTCTCTCTGTACACTGTACACTTTGTCCTCCCAGTCTTTCTTGTCGTTGATGCGTTTCCTACATTTCTCGTCCATTTCGTCGTTTAATAACCTCGAATATTTTCAACAATCTATTTACAAAATAAATTACAAAATAAGAATAAACATATCTTATATTCATAGCGTACCTTACGTCGTTTAGTTCTCACATTCTTTTCTTCATTTTTAAACCGATTATTTTCTGTAGTTCAAATTTGTCATTAACATATCAAATGTGACAGAAGACAGTATTTATCTTTTTAATTTTATGCATGTATTTTTCCATCGATTGTGAAACTCTTCTAGTCTTTATCAACGTTTTCGTAGTTTTTAGTAACTTCTGGCATTTCGTAAAATCTATTTACAAAATAAAATCTAAATGACAATAAATATTGCTTAAATTCATTACGTATACCTATCTCGTTTAATTCATATTCTTTTCTTCAATTATACACAATATATTTATTTATATTTATCATTGAAAAGATCGACAACCCATACGACATTCATGATTTGTCATTATTGACATTGACATCATGCCAAATTTTACACATAACATTATTTTTATCTTCTAAATTTTTACATGTATTCTACGATCCATTGTTTAATTTTACGTTTAATAATTTTTTACTCGAAAACTATGCATCCTACAGAAATTCGTCCCATTAGAAGGGCCCTGAAGCCAATCATTTCCTACAATTTGACATAAATTTCATGAAAATCGGTTACACCGTTTAAGCTGTAGCCTTGTCTAAAGTTGGACGATCGTCGTGATTAAAGAAACTATATAACTATAGTGAATCTAACCTTTTAGTATTAAGGACTAGCGTAACCTTGGCTTCGCCGAGTTTTCCCTAGGGCTCCGCAGATAGTGGTTTATGATCCCCAGGCAACATGCCCACCCAAACTGCCCACGCAACATGCCCACCCAAACTGCCCACGCAACTTGCCCACCCAAACTGCCCACGCAACATGCCCAGCCAAACTACCCACGCAACATGCCCACCCAAACTACCCACGCAACATGCCCACCCAAACTACCCACGCAACATGCCCACCCAAACTACCCACGCAACATGCCCACCCAAACTACCCACGCAACATGCCCACCCAAACTACCCACGCAACATGCCCACCCAAACTACCCACGCAACGTGTCTACCGAAACTGCCCATGCAACATGTCCAACCAAACCACCCACGCAACATGTCCACGCAACCCAAACTGCCCATTCAAACTGCCCTAAAGAGCCCCACACACTCCGTTATTTGTGTACGGTTTAGGTTTAGAACGTACGGGTAAAGCTGTGCGAATATAGTACGCTGGACCGCCAGCCCAAATACTACCGGTTTCTTTATGTCAGTTTTGTAAAATCTATTATCTATCTTAGATTAATACACTGACCGGCACAGAAAACAATCCTTGACATTCTCTCTGTACACTGTAAACTTTGTCCTCCACAGTCTTTCTTGTCATTGGTGCTTTTCCTATATTTCTCGTCCATTTCGTCGTTTAATAACCTCGAGAATTTTCAGCAATCTATTTACAAAATAAATTATAAAATAAGAATAAACATATCTTACATTCATAGCGTACCTTACGTCGTTTAATTCTTACATTCTTTCCTTCAATTTTAAACCGATTATTTTCTGTAGTTCAAATTTGTCATTAACGTTTCAAATGTGACAGAAGACCGTATTTATCTTTTTAATTTTATACATGTATCTTCGTTCGATTGTGAAACTCTTCTAGTCCTTATCAACGTTTTCGTAGTTTTTAGTAACTTGTGACATTTCGTAAAATCTATTTACAAAATAAAATCTAAATTAACAAAAAATATTGCTTAAATTCATTACGTATACCTACCTCGTTTAATTCATATTCTTTTCTTCAGTTTTACACAATATATTTATTTATATTTAGCATTGAAATGGTCGACAACCCATACGACATTCATAATTTGTCATTATTGACATTGACATCATGCCAAATGTTACACATGACAGCATTTTTATCTTCTAAATTTTTACATGTAATCTTCGATCGGTTGTTTCAATTTACGTTTAATAATTTTTTACCAGAAAACTATGCATCCTACAAAAATTTGTCCCATTAGAAGGGCCCTGAAGCCAATCATTTCCTACAGTTTGTTACAACTTTCATGAAAATCGGTCACACCGTTTAAGCTGTAGCCTTGTCTAAAGTTGGGCGATCGTCGTGATTAAGGAAACTGTAGTGAGATAGTGAATCTGATCGTTTAGTATTAGGACTAGCGTAACCTCGGCTTCGCCGAGTATTCCTTAGGGCTCCGCCGATAGTGGTTTATGATGCCCACGCAACATGCCCACTCAAACTGCCCACGCAACATGCCCACCCAAATTGCCCACGCAACATGCCCACCCAAACTGCCCACGCAATATGCCCACCCAAACAGCCCACGCAACATGCCCACCCAAACTGCCCACGCAACATGCCCACGCAACATGCCCACGCAACATGCCCACCCAAACTGCTTACGCAACATGCCCACCCAAACTGCCCACGCAACATGCCCACCCAAACTACCCACGCAACATGCCCACCCAAATTGCCCACGCAACATGCCCACCCAAACTACCCACGCAACATGCCCACCCAAACTACCCACGCAACATGCCGACCCAAACTACTCACGCAACATGCCCACCCAAACTGCCCACGCAACATGCCCACCCAAACTACCCACGCAACATGCCTACCCAAACTACCCACGCAACATGCCCACGCAACATGCCCACCCAAACTACCCACGCAACATGCCCACCCAAACTACCCACGCAACATGCCCACCCAAACTGCCCACGCAACATGCCCACCCAAACTGCCCACGCGACATGCCCACCCAAACTACCCACGCAATCTGCCCTAAAGAGCCCCACACACTCCGTTATTTGTGTACGGTTTAGGTTTGGAACATACGGGTAAAGCCGTGCGAATAAAACACGCTGCACTGCCAACCCAAATACTACCAGTTTCTTTTTGTCAGTTTTGTAAAATCTATTTACAAAATCAAATATAAATAAACATATCTTAAATTAATACACTGACCGGCACAGAAAACAATCCTTGACATTCTCTCTGTACACTGTACACTTTGTCCTCCCAGTCTTTCTTGTCGTTGATGCTTTTCCTACATTTCTCGTCCATTTCGTCGTTTAATAACCTCGAATATTTTCAACAATCTATTTACAAAATAAATTATAAAATAAGAATAAACATATCTTACATTCATAGCGTACCTTACGTCGTTTAATTCTCACATTATATTCTTCAATTTTAAACCGATTATTTTTTGTAGTTCAAATTTGTCATTAACATTTCAAATGTGACAGAAGACCGTATTTATCCTTTTATTTTTATACATGTATTCTTCGTTCGATTGTGAAACTCTTCTAGTCTTTATCAACGTTTTCGTAGTTTTAGTAACTCGTGACATTTCGTAAAATCTATTTACAAAATAAAATCTAAATTAACAATAAATATTGCTTAAATTCATTACGTATACCTACCTCGTTTAATTCATATTCTTTTCTTCAATTTTACACATATATATTTATTTATATTTAGCATTGAAATGGTCGACAACCCATACGACATTCATAATTTCTCATTATTGACATTGACATCATGCCAAATTGTACACATGACAGCATTTTTTCTTCTAAATTTTTACATGTATTCTACGATCCACTGTTTCATTTTAAGTTTAATAATTTTTTACTCGAAAACTATGCATCCTACAGAAATTCGTCCCATTAGAAGGGCCCTGAAGCCAATCATTTCCTACGGTTTGTTACAACTTTCATGAAAATCGGTCGTACCGTTTAAGCTGTAGCCTTGTCTAAAATTGTGCGATCGTCGTGATTAAAGAATCTATAGTGAGATATAGTGAATCTGATCGTTTAGTATATAGGATTTTCTTTATACGTTGAAGCATCTTACTGGTTACAACTTCTTTTACTTTTACATGTTGTTTATTATTATTATTATTATTATTATTATTATTATTATTATTATTATTATTATTATTATTATTATTATTATTATTATTATTATTATTATCATTATTATTATTAAATAATATTTATACAATTCCAATAAACTATTAAAATATGAGTATTACATATAATCATCAAATATTTACTGCTTAAATGGACATTATTTATAAAAGAAATTACCTACTACAATTAAAAGCAATATTATTATATCTGGCATCAGAGTTGAAAAAAGAGGTAGGTACAGAAAATTCGTTTTTTCTCTGGGACCAGTAAAGATAACTATTTCAACTAAAAAAATATATGTACTCTAAGAATGTATTTAAGGTTGGGTTGTGAAAATTTTTAAATTTTTTGTTTATTACAGTAAAAAACGGTCAAAATATTTTATCTTTGAATGAAAATTTTACTATGATAAATATATAAATACTATATTATGCAACGAGTTTATAATGATAGTTATTAATACATGAAGTAACCATGGCTCGTGCCATAATTCATGCGAGTGTATTAATAATCATTATACACAAGTTGCATAGACTATTTTTTCTACGATTAATCATAATATTTTAAAAAGGTAAACTATAAGCCAATAAATTGTTCATAAAATTCATCTGTATCAGTAATAATTTGTATCGAAATGAAAAAAAAATCTATATTAAAATGAAAATTTGTATCGAAATGAAAAAGAATCTGTACCATAATGATAATCTGCATCGAAATGAAAATCTTTATCGTAATGAGTATCATTCAAATATGATGACACATACACAAAAGGTATATTAAAGCGTAGGAATAGAAAAAATTAAATTTTAACACAACACCAGAAGTGCTACTTTTGATAATATTTAGGTACATTGAAATGGACATATCGGACGGAATACTCATGGATACCAAATTTGAAAAAATAATTTCGCGCACACAAATTGAATTTTCTACAACTGTTTTTTATCAAAAACAAAGTTCCAGTGAACAATTTTGTACAAATGTTTTTGGGGATTATTTAAATTGCAAAGTTGGTAACAGTCTAAGTGTCAGATAAATAACTTTCATTTTAGTTGTCATTACCTGTCATTACTCATGGAAAATTACTGAAATTAGAATAATAAAATATTTACATTAAACAGTAAAACATTCTTTTAAATTAAAATGCAAAGTATTTATTTGTAGATTCATAACAAATTCTTGTAAGTAACTGTAAGTAAAATGTCAAAATAAATTAATTATCAAATGTTTATTGAAACTGTCAGTGCTGATATTTTAATATTTTTTTCAAAATAATTTTTAAGTCAAAGTAAATTAATGTGAACTAGGAAAAATTGTATTAATAACACGTATTGCAATGTCAATTTGTAATACTTTACTTTGCATAATTCGCCTACGGCTCTAGTACGCAGCCTGAACCTGTATTACAAAAAGAAGCATTGTAATACTTGTCTTTCAAAATACTATTATTTAAAATAAAAAATAAGAGGAAGAAACAAAAATAATACATGTTAGTAATATACAAATAAATTTAAATTCGTTTTTTTGCACATTTTGTTGTAATTCTTTTTTTGTTGCTGGCATTTTTTATAACCTTAGATTGCCTAATTGGAATATTTCTTGTAAAACGAGGATCTGATTCTGGAAGTATAGTTTGTAAATAGAACGTCTGCAAATTGGGAAGCTTTTTCCTTGCTAGTTATGACCAAAAATACACTAATTCCTGTTGAAAATCTCAAGTTACACGTAATTTGATAGTTATAATTTATATTCATAAAATGCGAATTTGCTTTAGGATTGTATTTCCGAAATGTCAATTTCTTTGATTTGATTACAATCTCAGGGTCTACGAGTACAACGCAATTAGCTGTAGCTCCTACGTAATGGATATTATTGTGGACAAATAATCCACTAATCCACATGGGTGTTATATTGGTTTGTTATTACTGCTTTAAATACATAAAATATCTAGGCAACGAACAACACAAAAACAATGAAAATTATCAATTATTTTTATAAAGAATATTGTAAATGAAAGCTGGAACTCAGAATATTGTATAAAACCCTCGTTACCAAAGGCTATTCAAGTACTTATGTTCGAATTTCAAACTCGTGCTAGAATAGGTTGCCTTTTGTAATGTAATGGGAAATGAAGTAAACAATAAGTCACTTCCCAACTCTTTGGTTAGTAAAAAAAAAACGCACATAATTTTCTTCTTTCCTTCATCTATAGCTCACTGTGTCTCATTTTTTGAAAATCTTTTCAAAAATACTGAAAAATAAAAAAGAAAAATATTTTATCCGAAGGAAGCATTTCTTGTAGTTTCGAGTATAACGCTTCTAACGAGGCTTCTAATCTATGCGTAAATGTAGACATGTCGAACCAAAATTCTGGGGAACATTTGCAATTATACTTCACTAACAAGCTTATCGATTACCTATGTTAATTTCTGACTGCAAACTTATAGTGACCGGATTTTCATCGAAGTTCCATTTAATACCACTGCACGGCGACACTGTATAACAACCATTTTGCTACGAAAATCCAGTATACAGAGGTTCAGATTATTACATAGATTTTGTGTTCTTTGGCGTAATAAAACAAATTTGAAAATTATAATGTATTTTTCAAAGTCAAATCTATGTTTGCGTAGTATTGAAACTTGAAGTTTTTATATTTATCACAGTCAATTTTTTTTTTGAAAGATAAGCTATTTTAACTAATTTTTTTTTATAATAACCTAAAAATGGAAAATCTAACACAATTCAGATCTAGATACATTCTTTGACTAAATACATTTTTTTATTTGAAATTGATATTTTTTATGGGTCCCGAGAAAAAATGTATAATATGTACTCCTTTTTTCAACTCAGACGCCCGGGGTAAATATTGCTCTTAAGAGTAGCATACACTGCTAAAAAATTAAAATTGCAGGTAATAAATATGTCTATTGATTACAAATTTTAACAGGCTGTTAAAATTAACATAGTAGAATACAGACAGCATCCCATTTTGTGCTGAAAATATTCTATGTTCAATTTTTTTTATCGGAGTATTTAGATTTTTCTTACTACTTTTACGTATTCTAGCCATAGAAAACATAAGATGTAATTAATTGCAGGCTGTAGATAAATATTTTTTTTGTCTATGTACATATATAAATTGTTTTCGTAGGGATTCTGTAGGTAATATAGAAACTTTCAATTTTAAAGTCATATAAAACTGTTACTTGAACTAGAAGTACGTATACTCGTACTCATTTGATTTGCGCCGTAAATATAACAGTTTTTGGGGTCTATTCTGTACCTCAGTGGTTAATATTTAACCACTGGTTAAATTTTTTAACCAATCAAGTATGTTGACGTATAACAAAAAAGGGATTTTTAGTTATCAAGTCAATAACTATTGGATAAAAAATTTAACCGGTGGTTAAAAATTAACCACCAAGTTACAGAATAGGGCCCTTTATGGGTTATGAATGAAATTTTTATGTCAACTCTTATTGAATTATCGCGCGTTATATATATATATATATATATATATATATATATATATATATATATATATATATATATATATATATATATATATATATATATATATATATGTAATAGTATAATATTGTTAAGTAGTTACCATAGATATGGTTGTTATGTACATTACGAGTTTGACAAATATAGAATATAGAAAACCGACTTAAGACTTCCGACTGTATTGTATTAAAAGCCCAAAATATATTGTTTGTAATTGCATCCTGACTTCCAAATTTATTTCTCCTACAACCTCAGAAGTGGGATTACCTAAAATTTAGCTATTTCAGCGGAGACCATAAAGAAGACGTAGACAAATGGATAAGAAAAATCGACATTATACAAAATTGACGACTCTGTCATTTCAGTTTTAGCGACCAACAAATTGGAACACCGTGCCAAAGAGTGGTATGATTCGCAAGCCACTCTTAGCGAACTTCCGTTGCCGAACTTCCGAACTGCCTTTAATAAAACATTTATCTGTCACTTCTGTCAAAATCAAAAATTTTGAATTTCCAGTATTAATTGACAGTGGTAGTACTGTCAATATAATTCGAGAAAACGTGGTTCAAAAATCGAATTTATGTGTAGAACCGGACTATCAGGTGTTCACTAGTTTGGGGATGAAGAATATAAAGAGTCTTGGACGAGTATCTTTTTCGCCTGCTGGCATGAAGATGTCTCAAAAGGACCGTCACCAGAAGAAAACATAATACGGTATAGTCGATCTGAGTACTGCAGTCCTCCTCAAAATTTAAAGTTATGGCCTTCGGATGCAGATTCTGATTCCGATGTCGAATCAGACTCTGTAGTCGAGGACGACTATTTGTCAGGAGAGGCCGAATTGTAATAGTATAATATTGTTAAGTAGTTACCATAGATATGGTTGTTATGTACATTACGAGTTTGACAAATATAGAATATAGAAAACCGACTTAAGACTTCCGACTGTATTGTATTAAAAGCCCAAAATATATTGTTTGTAATTGCATCCTGACTTCCAAATTTATTTCTCCTACATATATATATATATATATATATATATATATATATATATATATATATATATATATATATATATATTTATATATATATATATATATATATATATATATATATATATCGAAGAGCAGGCTATAGCCGATTAAAATGGGATATCTGTTTTTCGCAAACGCAAACGTTACCAAATTGTATGCAAAAATACTTGAAATAGAAGTTTGAGTTCTACATTAAATAATGTGAAACGATTATTCTAGATCGTTGTGTAAGCTTCATATGAGCTTTTATTCAAGACAGCCATGGATTATAGCAAAAAAAAAAACTGTCAATCGGTAACAAATTGACCGTTATGCCGTTAATATGAACAAAGGATTAAGAGTGATTAGCGTGAAATTGATTAGCATTGCTTTGTCTCCGTCAATCGTTTATGGATTATTTTCCAAAAAAAATACTTTAAATAAAAATTGCGTTGTATTAAATTTTTTATAACTTTTATTTGAAGTATTTTTTTCTGAAATAATCCATAAACGATTGACAGAAATAAAATAATTGCTTGTCAACTGATCGCTAATCACAATTAATCAGTTGTTCATACTGTAACGTTTTTATTTATTTGAATGAAGAGTAAAAATCAAAGAATTATTATTATTAAAATAGATGTTTATTAAAACGATAAATAAATACTGAAAGATAATAACAGTGCGATTACTATGGTTAAACAATTATTAAATACTAATTTAAGACTAAGAATATAATAAACTTAACACTAACACTATTTATTTATTTATTTAAACAATTAACACGACTATTTATTTGCACAGTATTACTGATTATTATTTTCCACTATTTATGTCACTATGTATTTATATGACATTGTACTGTCCGACCTACCGACCTCCAAAGCGTCTATATACTTAACTGACTCAACCGCGTCTTTATATTTAACTGCACGGACTGAATTCACTTCTTTCACCTCACTGTCTATGTATGTACCTAACTAAGTGTCCTTCTGACGAACTAACTGTTCTAACTTCCACAGCTCCAGTATCTCCGACTGTCTGTATACTACAACTCTTCAACACCACTGCCGAGTATCCACTTCCACTCGCCGTTACTGTCCCCGTATACCTAGCTTCCCAGTACTCCTCAAAACTACCGAGTATACACTTCCACAGTTATCCCAGTATACCAGTAACTTCCCGAGTATTCCCCACTTGACACTGAACTGCATACGTTCACCACGATATTGTTATGCTACTGAACTTACTAACTCCTTAACTTCTATATAACTGTCTTTCGAATGGATTAACTCTAACTCTGTCTTCGTACACAAATACGTCGCTTATATAGTGGCTCTAACACCTCCTGGAATAATCTCGTGACGTTTCGAAGGATATAACGCGAAGGTAAGTACGCTTATCTCTCTCTGTTTACCTAACTGCCCGCCTCACGTTGCCTGCTTACCACGCGCTGTACTATATTATCGATCGCCTACCTAGGCTTCTCCTACCTACTAGAACAGGGATGGCGAACCTTTACGTATCAACGTACCATTTTTGTAAAGAAATGTTTAATGAGGTCATAGACGTGCCATCAAATAATTTTGACTTTGTGATTATTGGGAAAATAATAATAAATACTATCAACTCAAAACTCTTTATTTACTACAAAAAATAGGAACATTTTGCAATGTTTCAATTATACGCGTAATTTAAATTAAAGTAAAATTAGTGTGACTTCTGTTATTGCAGATTCGATGACAAATTACATATGTTAGGGTTGTAAGATGTTACTTTTAGCAGAATGCATGCTGAACTGGAGTCATCTGTCAAACGGTTTCTAACCGAGTCTTTAATGTTATTCATCTCTGAAAATAATGACTCGCAGACATAGGTTGATGAAAATATTATTAAAATAGCATGAGCCAGGTTCTTCAAACAATTAAATGTATCTGGTAACGCATTCCATGTTTCCAAAATTTTGTTATTAGCATTTTCACTTATATTACTTGTCAATCTTTCTGTTTCAATTAATTCTAACTCTTTCCTTGTTTCAATAAATTTTTGAATCCATATTGAACTAGACTGGAAATCAATCGGCTGCATTTCAATTTCCAACCAATCGAATTAGGACAAATTCAGTTTATCAAATGACCCGCGCACCGCACCCGAACATTCCGTAGCGTAGGGATCACTCGCGTTCGCTCGTCATATAATACCTACTTCACACTTTTTTTCGTAGTGCATCATAATGAATTTTGTGATCAGTGACGTGCCCAAAATATTGTGACGCGTCCCACTGATGGCACGCGTGCCATTGGTTCGCCATCCCTGTACTAGAACGTTTCTATTCATAGGCGTCGGTTCGCACGCGCTGGCCGGGGCTCGCTGACCAAGTGTCGTAGGTACATACTCTCTCACGTTAAAATACTGAGGACGAAGGTAATACAGAGTTAATAATCTATATATTAAAAATAAATTGTGAAAAGATTGTCAGCCACTGGGATTTGAATCCGAGACCTTTACCTTGCCGGAGTAACGCTCTATTTGAGCTATGGTTGGACTCTATCACGATGACTGAAATGATCTTCCAGTGTACTTTTCAATGGAGGATATTTTTAATCGTCACGTTATTGCGTGAACGTGAGATACACTAGTAGATCTCCTAGTGCTATACATATTTTGTATGTCCTATTTTTTAAAACTATAAGTGGTGCACTCTCCCCGCCTGCATTAAGTGCCCGCACGGTGACGCCTGGTAAACTCTCAGACGGTGCGAATATGTCATCGTTATTATCAATATTATCTGCGTATAAAGAAGATCAATACACCCAGCAATGGGTAATATGGTGTGATTGTATATTTATTTATTTTTATTTATGATTAGATACTACTGCATGCTGTACTACTCGTACTATATCCTATTTTATCTTTTATCATGCAACAAAAAATTAAGAATCTAACCATATTTTATAAATTGCAAACCTTTTAATTTATATTAACACTCGTACATTTTATCAATTATTAAAATTAAATATACTTACGATACGAATCGTATGCACTAATTAAAAATGAGATGAAAAATGCAGAAGTGATAATTCAGTTGCTATGTTTCCCGTACAATGGGATTATATACTAACGTGACAGTCGCATTTTGCAATACAGCAAGCTGATGAGAATAATTGGAATGTAATTAAGTTGCGCTGAAAATAGAGACGTAATAATAGAATTCGGTCAAACTCGCTAACACATTTTTTATTACAAGGTTCAAAATTATATTAAAGCCGAACAAAGCTCAAAAGCTTATTAACCGCTAACTAAATATTTTATGGAGATTAAAATGTGCTAACAATATTTGATTAAATTATAATAAAGCGTATAACATTAATTATTAATATCAAAGTGTAGTGAATCTTGTATCCAAAAACTGACCTGCTACCTTCTTATTCGGTTAGCAAACTGAAATTGTGATTTCGTTCAAGTAAAGTACTATTTTGGTAAATAACAGGAATATAAACTCTACTACACTACTGATACTGATATATTAAAAATTACAAAAAACAAAAAATATTCCAGCACATTTTTATCCAACTGTACTGACCTCGTGGCAGTCTCTGCAAACCAAGGCTAATAATATTAATGATATAATAACTAAATTAATGAGGTAAAAATATCGATAATGATAAAATATTTGCACCGTGTGGGCGCTTACCAGGCGTCACCTCACGGGCACTCATTGCTGGCGTAGAGACTGCACCACAGGGGTCATTTTTGTGCCATTTAAAATTAGAAATATTTGGCGTCGGTCGGTTTATCTGTGTATAAAGCAGATTGGTACAACCACCAATGGGTAATAAGCCGTGATGATATATTTATTTATTTATAAATATATTATAACTATAAAATAAATGAAAGAATCAATTGGTATACATCGTGACTAGTTTATTTTGAATATTAAACAATAAGTTTAGCTCCCAGATAAAAATAATATGTTCAAAAATGAACTACTTTAAATGAAAAAATCTGATGTGGCAAGCACATTACCTTCCGTCAGTTATATGAGGTATTTACTAAAATTCTACAGCGAACTGTTACCGGTAAACAGCTTTTTTATCAGGATATAGCTACCGGAAACGATATTTCATGAA
Source organism: Harpalus rubripes (assembly GCA_963082715.1). NCBI lineage: Eukaryota > Metazoa > Arthropoda > Insecta > Coleoptera > Carabidae > Harpalus > Harpalus rubripes. The sequence goes on from OY720448.1 coordinate 49,887,245, forward strand.
CGCAAATGGTAAACAGGGTAGATCCATAATCCATGAAAAAAATTGAAAATTTAAAACAGGTTAGAAATTTGACGTAGTTAACAAACTGAGCAGAGTCCTACTTTGAACACATTTCCACTTTTAACGCGTGCGCTTCGCTTTGCATCACTACCTTTTTTTGAGATTAGATTCTTCATGAATTCGGTAGATGGATCTTGGTAGATATTGAACAATTTTCGAATACGATGACTTTTTACCACTCGTGTTTTCGAACACAGTCGGTAGATGCGGTATCTACCGGTAGAATTTTCGTAAATGCGTTTGTATTTTCTATAAAATCCATACAGAAAGTTCCTTGCAAAAGATTCTAAATTTCTTGTATGTACATTACCTTTCGACAGTTGTATGTATATTATACAAATTTCATACAGAAAATTTCGAACAAAAAGATCCTAACACAAACATACTTCGATTATGTCAACTGCACTTGACACTGACGTCTTTCAATCAGAATTTTCTTAATATAGTAGTAGTTTCTAGCATAGCTGGCTAATTTATGAAATTTAATTTCTTTATAATTCTGTAACTCTATATCCATTTAATGTGAAGTATAAAATGCAGTCAAATCGTATAGAGAATACAATGTTCTTTAATATATATAATAACATTAAATGTGAACTTCCGGTTGACTAAATATAACCAAAATCTAACCAGCTCTTCATATGGATGCAACGAAGAGGAATACAAAAGAATTATAATTTTTGGAGTCACACACACACACACACACACAAACACACACACACACACACACACACGCACACGCACACGCACACACGCACACACACACAAACACACACACACACACACACACACACACACACACACACACACATCATCGTAAAAAAGTAAAATCGTATCCTAGGGACCCTAAAACGTGCTTATTCATCAAAAACTCACCGCCGAATTTTTTGATCAAAGACAATACCTTCCTTACGTAAAGGTGACGGAAGGTAAAAAGGAAAAGAATTTTATTTTAAAAAAGTTCTTATCTAAAATTCTTCGAAAGTGTTCTTTTATAATTATTTTATTAACAGAATACCAATATAAACGAGAATCGAAATTAAAATGTATCAAACTATAATGTAGCATAAATAACAATAGCTGTAACGAACTATTGGATAACATTAAATGTAGCATGTCACATAAACCCATATATTTATAAAAATCACAATGTATTATTTACATATACGAGTATAATACCAGTAGTTTTTTTTATTTATTTATTTTTTTGTTTATTTCTCCAACAGTATTACTAGTCAATACGTGACTAACAAGCATTTAAAAGCATAGTCGGCCGGTCTTCAAGTTTCTTAGCGGGGCAGACGTGTGGTGGCCGGTAGCGTGTGGGCTGGTCTGTAGTACTGTAGTTCCAGCATTCATTATTTTTGATTGGGTTACATTTTTCTACCAGCTTCTTACTATCCCTACCATGTATTTCAATACATTTGTAAAGAAAAGACTGAAATTGCAACTTTAACTCATTTATGCATTACTCGTGTTTCCTCTGGTTATAATATAAATAACAAAAAACCAAAATTTTGTTTAAATTTTTTTTTAAGTAACAGTAATATGTGACGAATAACATAAACAATACATAAAAGAAAAATGATGCTTTATAAACTATTAAATTTTAATAAACACAATATCACTTTTCATTTAAATAATATTAAAGCAAATCAAAATATAAGTATGTGTTTCAAATTCATTTTTTAAAATGCTATTGGTTACTGAATATGAACTAGACACATATAAAAAACTTTATTTTTTTAAATTTAGTTTGATATTCAATTTACTTACTGTGAATATGAATAATTCACATGAAATATTTGTGTATAGGTAGTGAATTATTAATTTCATAAATAATTTGACAAAATATACGTAACATTCAAATTATAAATAATAATTTAAAGAAGACAGTTTTAGACAAATAGTTGACGACAAAAAGAAAAGGAATAATTATTAAATTAATAAATTCTGTACAGAAATTATTATTTTGTGCCCAATTTTGGACAGACAATTTCACAGGTATTTGAAATATTATTAAAGCATGACTAATTTGTCTCTAAATAAATTTCAAAATAAATATTTGTTAACCATGCACAAAATAAATACAATAAAATAATTCTATAAGAATGGGCATCAAAACTTGATTTACAATACTACCGTAGTAAGTTTTTCTCTACCTAAACAATTTTTCAAGTGTTATATTTTAATCAAAAACTTTGAAGTTAATACTACAAAAAAATAATGTTAATAATATTCAAGAAGATTGTAAAACCTTTAACCTTTATATATTTCGTTACACCGGTATCAATAACAAAAATAATTCCACATAGAAAATAACTATTTTCTTAAACTTCTAAATTACACATTAGTTAGGTATTTAAGAATAAGCATACACTCATTAGCGTTTCTTTCTTTCTTTCTTTTTTTCTTTTAACACTTTTAACACTGTTGCTCTGCTTTTAATAACCATACTCACTTCACTTTGAAACCGTTGTATAATTTCTATAATACTGCGTTTTACACATTCCCAAAGCTGTGTACCATTACTCCAGGCTGGTTTGAGAATTTGATTATAATTCATGAGCTTATTATGTACATTTAGTTCGAATTTCCGTTCCATGAGCCAACACATTTTTCTGTATTTTATCTCCAATTCTTCTTTTTTCTTTTTCATGTATTTTTTCCATTTCAGTTTTGCATCTAGTATCATTCTCAGATATTTTGCCATAATACTGTGTAGAACAACTTTGTTAATCTCTACTGGCAAGTGGTTTGTTATTTTTACCTCCCGCATTTCTTGGTAAAAGAGGTATAAGGATCGTGCTACAAATCACATATCGAGATTTTGGTAAATGACCACGTTTGAAGGTCCTTAGAATCCAATTTTATCATTTTCACGATGTTGTCTATGTGTGTATTGTGTGTGTATGTGGGGGTGTATGTGTGTGTGCGTGAGCGTGCGTTTGCGTATACGTGTGTGTTTGTGTGTGTGTGTGTGTGTGTGTGTGTGTGTGTGTGTGTGTGTGTGTGTGTGTGTGTGTGTGTGTGTGTGTGTGTGTGTATCCTCCACTCTAACTCAAATATTATCATTCAGAAAATTTTGAAACCTTGTATTTCTACCTTATTTTAATATGGGAAAAGGCCATTAGATTTTTGGTGTTCATCAGATAACCGAATATGGCACTTTACTTGAAGCTCAAAATATATTTTCTTCGCAAAATACCCTTCGAATGTTATTTTTTTAAGATTTCTGTTATTATAAAAACTAAAGATTATTTAATTTTTTACAAATTTGCATAAATACTTTTTCTATCGTATTTTATGGATAAATTTATAAAATTTTCTATAATTTTAATCTCCTGGAGCCTACCAAACAAGTAAAAACCCTTGGTTATAAAGTTCATATATCAAATGCATGTAACTGACAGATAATTGCCACTGTCAAAAAACTAATTATTTCAAATTAATAATAGTAAAGTTTTAAAAAGAAAATAGTAAATAGAACCATAGTTATATGGAATGGATCTTAATAGAACTTTCGCAATAACTAAATATGTAAGTATGTATATTTAAATTAATAAAAATTAAATAGCGGAAGTTTTGGTGTTGGGCACGTCAGATTTTTTTATTATACTTTATCTGGTTTAAGATTGCACGATGCGAAGATAGGAGCAGTTTGATCTTGTTTTCTGAATGGATAATAACCCGATATTATTCAATCAATCAACAAGGTCAAACTGCTCCTATTTTCACACTACTGCAATCTTAAAGCAGATACAGTATAGTATAGTTCACCACTAGTGACTAGAATTTTACTGACTGCTTGTTGCGACGAAGAACGAAACGAGTGACGACTTTCTAAGGCAAGAAGCAAGAGTGATATTCAACATGACAATACCTCTATATATATAAATATATATATATATATATATATATATATATATATATATATATATATATATATATATATATATATATATATATATATATATGCAAATAATTTAAAAAAAATAGTATATATTATATTTGAAATTACTGAAATACTTGTCACTCAAAAAATTTGACAGACGTTGAGTTTAAGCAACACCTAATCGTAAAATTACAGCGGCAATTTTCACTAGTTAAAATGGTCAGTATATTTTAAATGTGATTGATTCAATTCACCGAAATACTGTGATTTAATTGGATAACAGATTATGAGTGGACAACATAATTCTCTTATTTCCTCCTTCAGCTAAGAACCTACTATATAAAAGTTATTTTGTGAAAAGATCATACACTGGGTTGCTGTGTAAAATCCTTTGTCACCAGTAATTCAATTGTTAAGATGCCAGGATGTTACGAATATCTTCTTTAAACAATTTGGAATTTATAAAACGTACAAAAATGAAATATTGAAGAATTTTATTTCTTTCTATTCGTTCTCTAAACTTATGTCCCGTAAAAAGTAAATATTTGCCTGGATCGCAGAGTTAATAATTTTAAAATTTCATTGAAGAGAAATTAGAAATTTACTTTGGAATATCGATCCGCTCCTGTGACCCCATCCTTTACTTTTATCCCTTTAAAATCCCAGAGAGCGCGAGTTTGTAAGTGGTTATCCCTTTAAATAAGCCAAATAGATTACAACGGTTTGAACTTCGGATTCTCTCCAGTATACCCCAGTTCTTGGCTAATATGTTCAGGTCACCCCGATTAAGTAAGACAGACAAACTTGACACATTAAAAGCATTCAACCTGGTGAACAGATTCTATCACAGAACTTTTAAGCACTTCATCTTTTTTTTCCTACGTTAAATCTGTGATATGTGGGAAGCAAAAACACGTTTATTACTTTATCATATTTTAACATTTAGAGTTTTATTAATATTTATAAATGGTGTTGCAAAACTAAATTCAACAAGTGGACAATACGATTTAAGAAAATAAGAAAAAAAGAATTAATTTCTACTTCTACCTACTACTATTATATTGTTGGTAAAGTCACCTATGTATTTAATATTTATATTACCCCTACATATCTACGTATCACTATAATGATTTTGTAAAGATATTTAGATAAAATAGTAAATTATATAGGTAATACTGAAAAATATATTTTATATACTCGCACGTCCATATTTCAGTGATAGGTACAAATACAATAAAGTGTACACGCAAATTATTTCGATAAAACGAATTTTTATTCTTTATAACTTGTACTCCTAATTGTTATGTGATTAATTAATAATACCGCAGAGTACAGGTCAAACTTCTACATTTTTCTACTTTACCTTTACTAATGCCCGGTTTCATAAACACTTGCTAAATCTCATGTTAATTAACATATGTTTAAAAATAGCAAATTGTTAAATTTTGACAGTGTTTCACAAAATTAAGATTCTGTTTTTAACAATTTGTTAGTTAACATATGGGTTTAATTATTTATAGGGAATTATGATATATGTTGGTATTATTAAGTAATCACAAAATATTCTGCAGTTTATAAATATAAAAATACATATATAAATATTAACATTATATTACATTTGGTAGCTTGCGTGAGAAATAATTTATCACACTTTAACCAAAAGCTGTGGGAAATTAATAATTTTGGGCTTTATAAAGAATGGGAAAAGTGCAATTTTCTGTAGTGGTTGTAGAAAAAAATACTTTTTACACAACTATTAATGACATTTTACTGACAATCGGAAATATTAATTTCCCAGTGTAAATAAACGGAAACTATTGCTAAAAGCACTGGCTTTCCAAACCAATCTACAAAAAGATAATATTGACAATAATAAAAGTTATTACTCATACAAGTGATATATCCTTGTACCAAAACCACAAAATCACCGATAACATCCATTATTATCAAAATAAATTTGTCTGCATCAGTGCCATCAATGTCAAAATTAAACAACCACAATTTCAAATTACAACAGACTACACGAATTTACAAGTTTCTCGACTATTCAGGGTATTCAATTTAAGTAGCATCTACATACAGTATTACTGTAGTCGATTAAATTAGCAAACAATTTCTATTTTATAAAACTACTTTAATGAGCGAAACAAGATTTATTTTAGACCAGTGGTTCTCAAAGTACGGGGTGCAACTTTTTTATTTTAAATTGTAACCTATTTTTTATTTGCTTGTTTGATTCAGTATTTTTTTTCTGAATTCAACGATATACATTTGTAATATCCTAATATTACAAAATATGTGAGAAAAATTCAAATGAAAATTATGCTGATTTATTTTAAATCTGGTTGTAATAAGAGTTCTTTGAAAATATTTCCTGTACTCTTTCAGTGATAAAATCAATTTTAATTTCGAAAAAAAGCTTAGTATGCATGAAGTTTATATTTTTTCTTCATATTGCTCTTATTACAGATTTAAATTAAATCAGCATAATTTTCATTTTTCTTAAATATTTTGTAATATTAGGGTATTACATATAGATATCGTTGTATTCAGAAAAAAATACTGAATCGAATAAGCAAATAAAAAATAGGTTGCTATTTAAAATAAGAAAGTTGCATCCCATATTTTGGGAACCATTAGTTTTAGTAATTCTTGTTTCGCTCGTTAAAGTAGTCTTATAAAATAGAAATTGTTTGCTAATTTAATCGATTTCGTAGCTCCTTTACTTTTCAAGTGCTCAGCTTGCTGCCTTGCAGCTTACTTGTTCTTATATTCTGCAATAATTCTTGACAAAATTTTGGCGAGCACTGTTTTGTAAATATGTAGTTCATTATGGTAAACTGACTAACATTATATTATATTATATTTAAAATATTTGGCTGAGGATGGACAAATAAATGTCCGAAACGTCCACAATAAATAAACGACGTGACTAATGTCTTAAATAACGACGGAACTTATGGCCTACTTTCTTAACCCTAAATTTTCAAGATAGCAATATGGTACCATTTAAAATGAACACCCTGTATATTCCATCATACGCTTTAAAACATTGCTCATGTGGGAAGTATTTCTTCCTTCATACTTACCTACATATATTGTTTTTTATATAACTAATTGATGCTTTAATATCCGAAAATAATATATTTAATTTATAATTTTCATATTAAAACGTGATGAGCAATAGTTTAAATATTTAATTAATGCAATAAAATAAATCTCTTTATTAAGATTATACTTTAAATAATTTTATAATAATAATTTGCCCGCACGGTGCAAATATTTCATCATTACCGATACCTGTCTACAAGGCAAATTGGCACACCAAGCAATGGGTAATATTTATTTATTTATAATAACAACAATATTGTTCTCCATTATTTCTCTTTACGTTTCTTACAAATTGTTATAAAGTCCGGTTGTTAAGGGCGAAATTTTGCCTTCACCCTGCATTTTGTGATGCAAGCAAGCCGTTTTGGTCATATGTTACTGAGACTATACCCTACCGATTAAGAGATGTAGCCACCCGGAAATGCGCCGGAGGCACAAGTTATTGCGGGTTGTATAACTCATTGGCGCAATTTTCTTAAAGTCGCCGTTGTGCGCAACCCATTGGATCTTCAAAGTTGAATTTTTCTAATAATAAAAACAATGGAAAGGTATTTGATGCTGCAGTGCACAAAAATGTTTGGTTACATATAACGTATACATTTTCCTCTTAAACTTAGCACATTGTGTTTTTTTGAAGAAAATTTAGGCTTTTTTGGCCGATTCCGCAAGAACGATACGTCATACTAGAAAGTAACCGGAATAAAAATTATAGCGCGTTCAAAGAGCTATCGATATTGGGCTTAATGGCTTGACTGTGACTTTCAGAGGCCCACCGACACGAAAGTTTCTAAAGAGACACGTAAGTGAGCCGAGCCGCCCTGCACAAGACAGGCCATTGTTACGTCAATTGGAGCAAGGCGTTTAGTTTATATGTTGCTTGGACAATACTCTACCGATTAAGAAGTGTAGCCACCCAGAAAGGTTGTACAGGCTCTGTGTATTGCGGGTTGTATACTTCATTGGCGCGTTTTACTTAAAGTAGCTGTAGTGTGCAAACCATTGGGTCTATAAAGCTGTTTTTATTTTTATATTACTTATAATGATAAGGTCTTTGATTCGTCCGCGCAAGAAGAACGAGATTGGTTACATTTAACGTATTCATGTTTCTCTTGAATTTAGCACATTGTGGTTTTTTGGAGTACATTTTGGCTTCCTTGGCCGATTGCGTAAGAACTCTACGTTATACCGGAAAATAACCCGAATAAAAGTTGTAGCGCATTCAAGGAGCTATCGATATAGGGCTTAGTGGCGTGTGTGTGGGCGTAGGTGCACAGAATCGCCCTGTGCGAGAGAGAACATTGATGTGTCAGTTCGAGTAGCCGTTTGGTTCATAAGTAGCTGGAACCAAAACCTACCGATTAAAAGGTGTAGCCATCCGGAAATGCCGCGTAGGCTTTGTATATTGCGGGTTGAATACCTCATTGGCGCGTCTTTTCTTATTAAAGACGCAGTGGTACGCAAACCATTGGACGTACAGAGCTGCTTTTTTACATATATTTATTGTAATGATAAGGCCTTTGATACTGCAGTGCAAAAAAAGAAGTTTCATTACTTATAACGTATCCATTTTACTCTTGGACAGAGCACACTGTGGTTTTATGGAGAAAATTTTGGCTTCCTTGGCCGATTTCGCAAGAACGCTACGTTATACCATAAAACAACCCTAATAAAAGTTGTAGCGCGTTCCAAAAGTTATCGATATAGATCTGAGGCGTGTCTGTGACTATCAGAGGCCCGCCGACACGGAATCGAGTACGTGCGCCGAGTTGCCTTGCGCGAGGGAGAACATTGTTGCTTCAATTCGAGCAAACCGTAAGGTGTGTATATTGGTAGGACCATACCCTTCTGATTATGAGGTGTACCCATCCGGAAATACTCCGCAGGCACTGCATATTGCGGGTTGTATATCTCATTGGCACGAGTTTTCTTATTAAAATCGCAGTGGTGCGCAAACTATTGGAACTACAGAGCTGATATGTTTTTTGTATAAATTGTAATGAAAACGTCTTTGACGCTATACTGCAAAAAAGGAGTTTGGTTACATATATCGTATCCATTATCCTCTTGAACAGATCATTTTGTGGGTTTTTTTTGGGGAAAATTTTGGCTTCTTTGGCCAATTTTGGTAGAACGCTATATTATACAAGAAAACAACTCTAATAAAAATTGAAGCGCGTTTAAAGAGGTATCGATAGAGAGCTTAGCGGCGTGTCTGTGGCTGTCAGAGGCCCGCCGACATGGAAGTTTCTAAAGGGAGGCGTAGGTGCGCCGAGCCGCCCTGTACGAGGGAGAACATTTTTACGTCACTTCAAGCAAACAGGTTGTTTGTATGTTGGTTGGACTATATCCTATCAAATAAGAGATGTAGCCACCTGGAAATGCCGCGCAGGCAATGTATATTGCGGGTTGTATACCTTATTGGCGCGTGCAAGTGCAAGAAAGCACGTGGCGGGCAACGATGCAACTACACTAAGAGAGATCTAAACTGCACTGATCTATGTTTGTGTGGTGGAAAATGTGCTAATTAAGAAAAAAACATGCATTACTTTAATCATACGAATGATATTCTTACCTATGTATTTGCTAGCTTTCAGCAAGCAAGGCGGCTCGGCGCACCTACGCGTCCCTTTAGATTTAGAAATTTGCGTGTCGGTGGACCGCTGATAGCCACAGACACGCCGCTAAGCTCTCTATTGATAGCTCTTTAAACGCGCTTCAACTTTTATTAGAGTTGTTTTCTTGTATAATATAGCATTCTACCAAAATCGGCCAAAGAAGCCAAAATTTTCTCCAAAAAAAAAAACACAAAATGATCTGTTTAAGAGATTAATGGATACGATATATGTAACCAAACTCCTTTTTTGCACTACAGCATCAAAGACGTTTTCATTACAATTTATACAAAAAACATATCAGCTCTGTAGGTCCAATAGTTTGCGCACCACTGCGATTTTAATAAGAAAACTCGTGCCAATGAGATACACAACCCGCAATATAGAGTGCCTGCGGGGTATTTCCGGGTGGCTACACCTCATAATCAGAAGGGTATGGTCCCACCAACATACAAACCAAACGGTTTGCTCGAATTGATGCAACAATGTTCTCCCTCGCACAAGGCAACTCGGCGCACGTACTCTAATCTTTATAAACCTCCGTGTTGGCGGGCCTCTGATAGTCACAGACATGCCTCTGAGCTTTATATCGATAGATTTTGGAACGCGCTACAACTTTTATTAGGGTTGTTTTCTGGTATAACGTAGCGTTCTTGCGAAATCGGCCAAGGAAGCCAAAATTTTCTCCAAAAAACCACAATGTGCTCTGTTCAAGAGGAAAATGGATACGTTATAAATAATGATACTTCTTTTTTGCACTGCAGCATCAAAGGCTTTATCATTACAATTAATATATATAAAAAAGCAGCTCTTTAGGTCCAATGGTTTGCGTACCACTGCACTTTTAATAAGAAAAGACGCGCCAATGAGGTATACAACCCGCAATATACAAAGCCTACGCGGCATTTCCGGATGGCTACACCTTTTAATCGGTAGGGTTTGGTCCCAGCTACTTATGAACCAAACGGCTACTGGAACTGACACATCAATGTTCTCTCTCGCACAGGGCGATTCTGTGCACCTACGCCTCCCTTTAGAAACTTCCATGTCGGCGGGCCTCTGACAGCCACACACACGCCACTAAGCCCTATATCGATAGCTCTTTGAATGCGCTACAACTTTTATTCGGGGGCCAAGGAAGCCAAAATGTCCTCCAAGAAACCACAATGTGCTAAATTCAAGAGAAACATGAATACGTTAAATGTAACCAAACTCGTTCTTTTTGCGCGGCAGCAGCAAAGACCTTATCATTATAATATAAAAATAAAATCAGCTCTGTAGACCCAATGGTTTGCACACCACAGCTACTTTAAGAAAAACGCGCCAATGAAATATACAACCCTCAATACACAGAGCCTGTACAACCTTTCCGGGTGGCTACACTTCTTAATCGATAGAGTATTGTCCAAGCAACATATAAACTAAACGCCTTGCTCCAATTGACGTAACAATGGCCTGTCTTGCGCAGGGCGGCTCAGCTCACTTACGTGTCTCTTTAGAAACTTCCGGGTCGGTGGGCCTCTGAAAGTCACAGTCAAGCCACTAAGCCCTATATCGATAGTTCTTTGAACGCGCTACAATTTTTATTCGGGTTATTTTCTAGTATGACGTAGCGTTCTTGCGCAATCGGCCAAGGAAGCCAAAATTTTCTTCAAAAAAACACAATGTGCTAAGTTTAAGAGGAAAATGTATACGTTATATGTAACCAACCATTTTGTTTTGCACTGCAGCATCAAAGACCTTTCAATTGTTATTATTATTAGAAAAATTCAACTTTGAAGATCCAATGGTTTGCGCACAACAGCGACTTTACGAAAACTGCGCCAATGAGGTATACAACCCGCAATAACTTGTGCCTCCGGGGCATTTCCGGGTGGCTACATCTCTTAATCGGTAGGGTATAGTGACAGTAACATATGACCTAAACGGCTTGCTTGCATCACAAAATGCAGGGTGAACTGCCTTAACATCCGGACTAATAATGAAGAAAACGTGTAAAATTCATCCTAAAGATATAAAGATCCTCTTGGTGTATAATAATTAATAATGAACCGAAATTTTGATAGCTAATAATTACAAGATATATTATCAAACAAAGTTGGAAATTTGTGAGTTTCTCCTTCAAATAACCTGACTCACATCATATTTAGCTGTACAAAATTCCTCCGTTATCGCCAGGCAGTAAGAAAGATCACGTTTCTGATTATAAGCTGGAAAGCAGATCGCTTATTAAAATACAAATTTGGTCCAGCCACGGTAATGGAATACATGTCAAACGCAAAATGTGCTCCCTCTCGTACTTCTTGTCAGCAGTTCAGCATCACTACGCTCAACGCGCTGATAAGATTCGAGGCAGGAGAGGTTACGTTTCAGGAAGTACGTGAGAAAAATCACTCACGAACATTATGAATAATACAAGCTGTCAGTTAACACTGTGCCGCAAAACAAAATTATTATTCATGTCAGAATTTTCACGCACAAAACTGTTATTGCTATACAAATTCATATCATAAACTCATTTCCATTTTATTTATTACTGTTGGAATCGGCAATTTTAACAGATTTATGCATAATTTATAGAAAATAATTGAAATTGACAACATTGATTTAATTTATAGGTACATACGTGATGAATATATGTATTTAAATAAAATATATTTGCAATATTTATATTAAAATAATTATGTAAATAACTGGTGGTAATTATTTTTTTACGACTGTTCAGAAAAAGTACCCTTTTTTCATTAAAATGGCTTTATAAAGTATGCCTTTTTCTAATACTACATGAAAGTGTAAAAAAGTGCATTTTTTAACGCTGCGGAGTGAAATAATGAAACGCTGCGGCACTTTTTCTCACGCTCTCATTGCAGACGTAAAAAGAATTGTATGCAACTCGTGAGTATATTATATCTTTTTTCACGAGAAGGAAATTTTTCCGAACGAGCCGAAGGCGAGTGCGCAAATTTTTTACTCTCTTCTTAGTACATAATTAAATATTATAGATTCCAACTTTTACGGATAGGAAAAGTTAACTACAGAATATAATACAATAATTCAATCATTTAGTTTCAAACATATCTGAGTACCAACTTTATCTTTTACAAGAAGCAATATCTTTAGATATAACTTCTTTTTATAGTTCGTCAGCTGTATTTACAATTAAATTCTTTAATTTTTCCTATTCCGGATAATAACAAATTGCGAATTAAGATAAAAAAATACCAAGATCAAGCATATAACTGCTAATCAATGTAATGGTATATTGCAAAATATGTTGCAGTTGAAGAATTCTTATAAGATCCCACGTATCAATAAGACCAAACTTCCTCCAGAAGGGCGGATACCAGATACTTTAGTGTGTTCAAAAGAAGCCCTGAACAACCAAGGTCTAAATCAACTAAATATTATTTGTAACAACAAAATTATTAATTGAAATTATAAATGTATACCCACCATAAATTCTAACAAATATAAATTCGAAATGTATACTATAATTTCGGACGAGGATTTAACTATTTTACTGAAAAATAATTAATAGAGGCAATAATTGAATATTTGAAATTGATATTGAAATTGTTATACTTGGTGCCTCTACAGACACACCATTATCTACATACACAGAATTTAATAATGTCGATTTTCGACTTAATCGCTAGTCTTAGATAGAATTAGTTACATAAGGCGGGGTATTTGCTGTACTGGTATTTATTTTACCTACGTTACTTCTGGTAATACAAAAGGTTGCTCCATTTTCCATTTCATGCCACATCTGGATATTTTTAGCAGTTATTCTATTTTCACATCATTAAGGTAGCACAGAATTTTTCTATAAAAATATTAGGTTTATATTTTTTGACATTTAAGTTTATTTGAATTTAAATGTTTCATTTATAGAGAAACAAAATTTAATAACTTTAAGAGTATTGATAGTCGGTACTTGGTGGAATATATAATATTAGATGAAAAATTTAAATTAAAACACAGATTCTTAGTTTTTCCATTTTATTTCAAACTTATGACGTTTCGTCATTTCGGACATCATGAGACTGAGTATACAAGAATTTTTTACAGGTATTTATATGTTTAATAATGGCGAAAAAGAAATATCACTTTGCTCGTTACAAATATTTGCCCAGAATTAACAGATCTTCTAATTTCTAGATTTTCCAAGCATTTCAATAGTAATCCCTTCAGTGCTTTATGAAGAATTTTGAAATCTCTATCGAAAGTATGTTTCATTACTATTATTATTAGTCAAATATGTACAATCCAAAACAAGTAAATGATATAATAGGTTACAGAAAATTACATACAAAATATATCAATCTCGTCAGAAACAGAGTACATATAAAGGTAAATTGTACAGGACATTATTGTGCCGTATTTTAACGTGGATTGTATGAACGCAAAATATAATGATCTAAGAGCAGCAACACTTGAAAACTGTTTACAATTTCTAATAACAAAACCAATGATTTTATTTGCTGATGTTATAAGATTGTCTAGGTGAAAAGTAAAGGCTAGCTACGGTTTGCGTCGTTGGTTGAGGATTCACTTTGAGTTAATTTGTTAGCGTACCTACCTCTTAGTATACGGAGCAGTTTTATTGTTGATCAAATTATTTTGTTGATCGACAATCGATTTATAAAAGATAACTCTTCTATAAGACTTTTATCTCTGATTTTAAATCATCGATAATTAATTCGAACTTATTTTTAAATTCACAAAGCGCACTATCAACGACACTTTTTATTTTAGTACTGATATCTTCCAAAAGATCAGAATCACTTCTTTTTGTAGGTGCCATTTTAAATGCAGGGGCGAAGATAAAACACGTCTACACAGAACGGCATTTCTTATATTCTCGTAAAAACAGTATTTTAATTAACAATTAACAAATAAATTGTTAGATTTTTATGGAATATTTCTACATTGTAGTCTCTAATAATATAAAAGGAATTTTATTAAAGAGTTTAATCAAGAAATATACAAAAGGATTGCATTATCGTATATTAATGTACATAAATTTATTTCGCTTGGAATTTTTGAATCAATAAAAATAGGAATATTTTAAACATTTCATATTATATATCTTCACTAACTAGATCGAGTTATATATGTAAATTATTGTTTAAATTTACATCATAATATTGAGTGATTAAACGATATGTGCGTATGTAAATAATTAAAAAAACTTAAAATAACAAATAAAAATATCTATTCATATTTAAATTTAAATAAATCATTCAGGCAGACAAATTTAAGTTATTGATTTTTATGAGGTATATTATTTACATTATATTTCCTTTACTTTTTATTCGTTTTCATAAAATAAACTTACATATAGTAAATATTTATCTAACAAGGAATGAGTAGATCAAAAAGCTGTAAATTACAGTTTTCCTTTCCAGCATATT
This sequence comes from Harpalus rubripes, assembly GCA_963082715.1. NCBI lineage: Eukaryota > Metazoa > Arthropoda > Insecta > Coleoptera > Carabidae > Harpalus > Harpalus rubripes. The sequence goes on from OY720448.1 coordinate 49,902,340, forward strand.
TACCAAATCAAGAAAGCAGACTTTTAAAATAAAAATACGGAACTTCAAACAAGGAATCGTTAAAATAATTGGTCATAATTACTAATTCTAAAGGAAGAAGGCATATGGTAATGCTAGTTTTATATTTATATTTGCGGGCCCAAAACGCTGTTCATTTACATGCCGTGAAACTCAAAATTCAATTAATATTATACAGGGTGTAAATGAAATAAGTGCATTAAATTTAACCAGTGATGTAACTCGTGAAGAACAACAATTTTTCTTGATATTTTTTTTTCTAAATCGTCTAATTTTTGAGTTAAAATTCTTTAAAGATTTGTTTAAAATTTCATTACCCGTCGCTGGCAAGATCTCTGCTGCCCTCAGCTGTTTAAATCAAAGATCGATGTACACAGCACAAAAATTGTCGGGTGGTGGTTGAATACATGTAGACACATTAATTAATAAACGATCAACGGAAAACATATTTGTTATTAATAAATTCGTAATAGTACAATTTTTAAAATAAAGAAATTTAAAATTTGAATAACAAAATTATAAAATTGTGTATTAATACAGATTTCTGAACTGTGTGAATAGAGTAAGCGCGTGGGAAGAGCATACTAGTTATGGAGGTTATGAAATGAATTTTCGTGTCAACACGGCAAATCATAATAGTTTAAATACGTTATTCAAAAAATGTAAGTACATACTTTTGTCCATTTAAACGAGGTGGGATTATATGAGGACTAATGACTCGTCAATTTATTCCCGCCCAACAATTAATGATAATTTTTGTTGAAAATTGTTTCCTTCTTACAGTATGAGGATTTTTGTGACCAGATAAGCGTATTGTGCATTATTAAAGACACTTTCTCTAATATATCCAGCCCTATCAGTGAACAATACAACTCATTCGCAAAATTTAAATGCTGGAAACAATGAAATTTTTGCACATAGTATGGAAGTAACTGTTACTCTTTTAAAATATTCCAAATTGTCATATGTGACACATCAAACTGTAATAATCTCGAAGATATTGTATGTGGTACAACATAAATTTACGAATATTACAAAGAGGATGATTTTCGTGTAACTTCGTTGACCTTGAGAACTTCGCCATAGGTAATTACAATGTCTGTGTATCCGCTAATCATAAACATAAGCATTTTGCCAGAATTTTACCTTATAAACAAGTTTATTACTAATATTAAAATTTAATTGCAACAACTGACAGGACTGTCAATTACTAAAACAAAATTTTTCATAGCTATTGCATTCAATTATTACAAAAATATTTGGAACGACTCGTCAATTTACGGGGTGGTAAAAATGCTAAAAAATATGCGATTTCGAGAAAAAGTTATTAAGAAATATTGTTGCTCTTGACGCGTTATATTACTGGTTAAATTTAATGCACTTATTTCATTTACACCCTGTATGTATATATTATGTATGATACAAGTGTATGAGCTAGCGTGCATGACAGGAAGCAGAGTGGTTTTAATGTCCTAAGTGCTTTAAAGGCACTTATACACGTGTATTGCACACTATTTTTTATTATACCTGACCCTTCATCATAATCTTACAAAATAAAGCTAGAATGTATTAGAAAGACTATTCTGTATTCGTATTGTATTTAATTTTTTACGAAAATAACAATAATTTATTATTATTATTTTATTACTATGAAAAATATAAACAGGCTCATTATTGACATGGTGACGGAACTTGATTACCTTTTGTTGTTTACGTTGCTATATTAACTCTATTTTTGCTTTTATATTTTGTGTCGACTGCCTAGTAGCAGTAGAAGTACAGGACAACAGTTACATACGTAAACATTGTATTCAAGCTCCTGATGAACCATATTTGTTTTTAAAAGTATTGAATTATGACAATTTCGGCAGACTTGTGGTAATTTAATCGTTCTTCCGGTTGTTGCTACACATATGTTGCTTGTTTAATTTATGCAGAAGATATGAAATGTGTGATTCACGGATATCTGATATCAGCAGAGAGGGTTTTCGTTTTATTCAACAATAGACGTGCATCAAAAACTGAAAAAGGTAAAAAAATTGCTGTTGTTGACGATTCCAGAATACCATATGTTCAGTTATTTGAAAAGAATATTTCCTTACGTCCAAGAAATTTCGTTGGTGGAATTAATGTGGCTCATGTGTCGTCAGTTCATACAGTTAATGTTAAATGATTGATAATGAAGAACTCCAATCATCTGGCATCCAAATAAAAAGAATAGTAATTGTACATCCGATATTTTCCTTAAATAATAATAATATTGTAATAAGTTCATTGATTTATAATTATGTTAACTTTTTGTACAAGAGTCTGAATTCATTTTTAAATAAATAATGATATATTGACAATACTATCACATATACAATTTATAACCTAAAAACTAAAATAACAACGCGCTTGCTTAGTAATGCAGAAAAAATTCAAAAATAATAAATATGGTAATATGGATAAAATAAATGCAGTCATAAATGTAATGTATGAGACATTATGTATATGAATAACGCGGCAAAACTAAACCTAGGGTTTTAAAGTAACTAGACACAACTTCAGTGTGCAGCTAGGGAGAATATATAAAATGTGATTAACACATGGCGCTGGCGCAGTGTACATCATATACCCAAAGAAAAACACGACGCCATTCATTTTCTAAAACGCAAATAAAAAACAAATGTAAACGTTACAATAAATGATTTAGAATTCATCATATGACTTTAAAGCACTGGCGTGTTGTAATGTTGAGTTTATGAACGCTTTTTAGTACTCTAATCTATGATTATGATACAGGTATAATAATAGTACATTAAGATACAAGTTTTATAAGACATGATTTTAACGCACGCGTCATTCTTAGAAACGAGCGGCTTGCCGTAAGTTTTCTCAGGAGACAAGTGCGCTGAAATATCTTATGAAACGTGTATTTTATGCTATTTTTTCTATTTTAGTTATTTTTTCAAAAAATGTACTTTATTTCATGTCCCAGAATTTCAATTTCGGTTGTTTAATATGTACTTTACGAAACTCATTTGGATGTCATAAAGAAGTACTTTATGACATTCAAATGGGTTTCGTAAAGTACATATTAAAGAACCAAAATAGAAAAAAAATATTAATAGTCATACACAGGTTTGTTAATAATGATGACTTTCAAAAATAAGAATAACAACAAGATAAATGTATGAATTATGATTGACACAAATTTTTATTAGAATTAAAAATTATTTTATACCGGGTGTCTTAGGCCAACCAATTAACATGGAAAATAAGTCATATGTGAAAAGTATCTCCCAAGTGCAAAATATTAAGTTGAAATTTTGTATGTTTATCTGCGGATACAAATTTTATGGATTATATTTCAAATTAGTTGATTAAGATGTGTAATACTAGAAAAAATTAAGAAAAATGTTCAAATTTCCAGGATTGTTGTTCATATCCCGGAAAAAATAGTTCCTAAGCAACGGTTCAAATAGCATAATGGTAGCGCGTGCGCTTAGTAATAAAAAAAATTCGCAGAGTCGGGTTCGGAACCAGTCGAGAGCAAATATATTATTTCATTTTTACTTTTGAAAATAATTTTTATCATTAATATGTATTTAATCTTTTATTCGTATTTAGTAAAATATAAATATTATTTCAATCATAAATTATATTTTGTAAAATCTGAATCACACTGATTACAATAAATATTATTGGATTTGTTTAAATGGACCAATTAAACGGCCTCCAAGATCTCCCTTACATTTTTTCTTTCAAGTCATTTAAAATCAAAAATTTACGGCCATTATGAACTGACCACTTTAGATCTTAAAGCGGCAATGAGGAGTGACTGCAACCTTATTTCAAATCGACAGCTGAGCAAAGTGAGACAACACTGTTATGATCGTCTCGGATTTTGCTTAGTACAAAATGTCGGTTATTTTGAATATTTGTTGTAATTTTTTAATACTTGCTGTTGTACTTAGTGCGACTTATATTTGCAAGATTCACTTTCCCACCTGGTTTACAAGCGCTAGCTTAAGGCATAAACACTGAAACATTTCTCATCCCATGGTGACCGCCCGTCCCTTGGCCCTTTAATTGGGATATAACCACAGTGTCGTGCGCGTGTGAAAGTATCCATAAGAAAATATTAGCTGCTTGCAGTAATTATAGGTGAGTGGTAGAACTCGCTGTCATTCTAATTATTATACAGATATAGCGTGGTGTAAATCACCAAATGCTTGATTGATATGTTATACACTGCTTGTGTATTTGATATGCATGGTATATGTGAGATATACATTTGTATTATTTGTTTGTGGCCGCAAACGTATGTAGTAGTTTCCTAATTATCCAAAGAGTTGTCTGGGAAAACTCTGGGTCCATGGAGCTATATGCTCCGAGGTGTGAGAAACACCACCTGAGAGGCTGAGATACATGAGAACGTCTAGGACGTAAAGGATAAACCCGAGGTTTATCATGATAGGTCCAGGACCTACACACATGTGATCGTAAGGTAAACTCTCGTAATGGGTCTGAGACCCATTGCTATCTGGGAGGTCAAGTTTTCGGAACTCAACTTGTCTGGGACTACTACTATTCACGAGAGCCGTATTCCAGCAATTCGTCCATGCACTGGGTGTATACTTTTGCGGATAAGGGTACCGGAATTCACGAGGTGTTAGGTCGCCTTTAATATGCGAAGCGCCTGCCCAAGTTTGGGACTTGAGAGTAACCTTATTTCTGCCCCCCCCCCCCGACCTGTCTATCTTACTAGATGATAATACACGCCTCTGATAATTGTTGTAAATTGGAATGACAATGTGTATTTTATCCCACTTAGGGGAACGCGTCGTAGATAGCCAGTCCATCGCTGACGCGTGTAGAAGATGACATCGATAACAGCTCAAAAAGGAATGTGAATTGTATATATTAGATTAATGCATGTATTATCTCCCATATATTATAGTTAAATAATAAATGAAAAAGATTTATGAACAAAAAACTATATCTTTTATATTTTATAAAATAAATAAGTTATGTTGCGTATAACGTATCCATTTTATAATTAATTAATGAAAGATTAAAAATTAATAATAAAAATTATTATGAAAAGTAAAAAATTTAAAAATAAATTTTGAAGAACAATCCTGGAAATTGTACAATTTTTCTTAATTTTTTCATATTACACTTGTAAATTGACTGATTTGAAATATAATCCACAGAATTAGTATCCCCTCCATAAGCCTACAAAATTTCAACTTAATATCTTGCACTGGGGAGATACTATTCTCAATTAATATATATATATATATATATATATATATATATATATATATATATATATATATATATATATATATATATATATATATATATATATATGATAGAGAACACAACACTACTTCAATCCAACAATTGATTCATTCAAAAACAAGATACACATCTTGACGGTTGCCCGTTTACTGCTCAAACAATACTGAGTAGTGCTGCGGCAACGCGTCTGGTTTTAAACAATCCTCACATCATAATCAGACTCTAATTAGATAGGAAACTATAAATTAATATTTGATTATATTAATATTAATCATAAATAGAATGTTGCATTATCATTTCCGGCGCTCCTAGTTCATTCTATATATATATATATATATATATATATATATATATATATATATATATATATATATATATGTTTTGACCTATTGGTTTTACAGTGAGAGTGTAAATACAAAGGATGTTCAAAATTAAAAACTGCATCCAACGAGACTTTATTTATTAATACTAAAAGTTCTGTTCTGTTTACAGAACTTGCACTATCAAATTTCCAGCAAAATACGATTTTACACACTGAACTTTTTTATTTGTTGTTAGTCTGTCCATTTTAATAACAATGAATCAAGGTATAACAATAATTTAATAGTTAAATAACAAACTTGACAGTTTGAAGTATTAACAACATGGACAAAAAATAAACAGTGTTTTCATGGTACTCTGTAAACAGATTAGAAATATCAATTCTAATTTACGTTTCTTTTGTAAACAGAACATTTAATATCAATAAATAAGGTCTCGTTGGATCAAGTTCTTAATTCTGAACATCTTTTTATTTACACTTTACTGTAAAATCAATAGGTCAAAATTTAGAGCGAAATAAAAATATTAACATTTTATTTACTATAGGTCATGAAAAAGACACCAGGTATATACATATAGCAAACATTCAATAAATTTATATTTTTACCGTTTTTTTCTAATTAAACTATTTTTTAATAAATATAAATAAAATTTATTTTGAGCGATTAGAATGTTTCCAAAATTGTTAGTGGCAGTGGCTCACAAAAATATTCGTACATTTCTATTTTACAAGAGAATATAAAAATAAAGAGGGTTTAGCGAAGATAAATTAATTTAAAAAAATTATCCTACTATTCCTTTAATAATTAAAAATATAATAATCATAAAATATAAAAAAATAATTAGTAAGCCTTCTGAAACTACAAAACCCAAAAATGAAAAAAATTAATACACAATACTATTCGTACACCTTTGCAAATATAGTTGTAAGATTATTTAACAACACGTACTAAATTTTAAAATTTAGAGGGGTAACCATTGGCTTTAATTACAGCTTCCATTAGCCTAGGCATAGATTTTATGAAATTTGGTGTTACGGAAGATGGAATTTTTCCCCATTCTTCAATCTATTCGTCCGGAGGTCTTTGCGGGGTCGCCTATCTTGTTCCGAGCATAAATTCTTAATAGTATTAGATGGAAATTTAAAACACAGATTCTGGGTTTTTCCACTTTATTTCAAACCTGTGACGGCCGTTTCATCCTTTTGGACATCATCAGACTGAAACGGTACGGTCGTCACAAGTTTGAAATAAAGTGGAAAAACCTAGAATCTGTGTTTTAAATTTTCATTTAATACTATTAAGAATTTATTGATAAATAATTATATTATTAGTATCCTAAATACCCTACCCCGTTAACAGACATGCAGGTCCAAACCGTAACGATACAATTAAATTATATTCACTTTCGTCCGAAAAAAACTATTATTATGAACATATTTTTTCGCGAAGTCTAGTCTCTATTCTATTAACGTTAGAAATGTAGGCTTTTTACGTGCTATGGGGCTATATACCCATTATAAAGTCCTTTCCGTAAGGTTCTGTCAATTGTTTCCGTACAAATAGGTTTTTATAATTATTTGCAATACCTCTGAACTCAACTTTTTGATTTTATTCTTAGGGTTTCTTTTTTGTTTGTTTTAATTTTTATTCGACTACGATCAGCTATTTTTTCTGTTACTCGTTTTTATACATTTTTTAATGATTCTCTAAACTATAAAATGTGTTAAATAAGAATGCAAATTGCAAGCAAATTGCGAATTTTTCCGCGAAACGAATATAATAGTAAAAATATTACAAAGTTCCGTCATGTTACACAATTTACAACTTCTGAGTCAACTTTTTAATCATCATCAGAACCTGGCCAGAACAACTAGTAACCGCAGACGCGTTTCGAACTTTTCGGTGTCCACCAGTGTGGTGTAACCTGCTGCCTTTGTCCGGTCCACAGCAAGTGGACTCCTGGAGCAGAGGCACTAACTGATTCTGCTGGCAGCGATCATATGATCTTTAACAGTGGTAAGAAGCATGTAGAAGGTATGTTAGTACCTGCAGATCCATCTACCGAGAGAAGCTTTGACTAAGCCATTTTAAATAAAATAATAATAATTAATATAAAATGTGTCATTCCAATATTTGCGAGGCATATTAGTTTGAGACAATTAATTTTCAGCCTAAGTTGTTTCTGATTAAAAATACCAAGAAGAAGAATATGTGTTTACTTTTAGAGAGGTGGCATTCAAATAAACACTAATATCAAATCCCTTTATTTCAAGTGTATGAATGATTGTGTATAATTTGTTTTCATCACAATTACACAGAGTAAACCAAACATTTACTTAAATTTGATTAGTATATATAATCTGAAATATTACAAGAATATGATTAATTATTTAAATGAATTACTTTTTCTGAAACCTTTTTTATTTTGCATTTCATTCGTGACATTAAAGTATACAAATAATTTTGTGAGCCGCTGTACATAATGTATACATATTTAGCTCTAAATATTAATAAAAATGTCATTCTTTATGGGGACCCATTATGAATATAATTAGAAAACATTTTTACCTTCCGTCACCTTTAGGTAAGGAAGGTATTGTCTTTGGTCAAAAAATCCGGTGGTGAGTTTTTGATGAATAAGCACGTTTTAGGGTCCCTAGAATACGATTTTACTATTTTTACGATGATGTCTGTATGTGTGTGTGTGTATGTATGTGTGTGTGTCTGTGTGTGACAAAATTTTCTAATGCGACAATTCCATAAATTATAATTCTTCCGTATTCCTCTTCGTTATATCCATGTGAAGAGCTGATTAGATTTTGGTTATAATTGGTCAACCGGAAGTACCCTCATTTGAAGATTTTAACAGTTTTTCTTGAAAAAACGATGTTAAATATCATTTTTTCACCTATAAGTTATTATAAATATTTAAGAATTATTTATTCCCTATACGATTTGAATGCATTTTATACTTCATATTAAATGGACATTGAGTTAAAAATTATAAAGGAATTAAATATCATATATATTAGTCAGCTTTGTTATAACTCTGAAAACAGCTGCTACATTAAGAAAATTCTGATTGAAAGGTGTCAGTGTCAAGTGCAGTTGACAGTATGTTTATGTTATAATTTTACTGAAAATATAGGATCTTTTGTTAGAAACTTTCTGTATGGAATTTGTATAAAATACACACAACTGCCTTTAGGTAATGTACAAGAAATATAATCTTTTGCAAGGAACTTTCTGCATGACATTTATACAAAATACATAGAACTGACGGAAGGTAATGTGCTGGCCACATCAGATTTTTTCTATACAAATAATATTTAACTGTTTTGCTGAAAACTAATTATTGGACACAATATTTAAATATTTCAAAATTACCATTGAAATAGCGTGTTCCAATGCACCACCTTGTATAGTTTTATACAAGTAGATATAGGATAAAACTGAATGATCTTCGCTTGTACACAAATTCTTAACAGAAGGTGTAACAAAATACTTTGCTCCTTGACAAGGGACGTTTAAATAAACAAATACTCTATTACATAACTGTTTAATGATTACATGTTTAGGATACACTGTATTGTTTTATATGATTATGATAGTGGTAATAATATAAGATATACAAGAATAAGGTACATAAGTATACATAGCACACGTTCGCGCGACCTTCCTACCACACAGCAACTCAACGACTGATTCAGCGATGCAGGATCCTGATAAGCATCTAACAGCCAGCTTGTATATGCTCAATCCGCTAACTGGTGGGGTCGGCTCAAACAACCCAAATAGTGTTTTACACAAAAGTTAAATTCTGGCTACAAAGGTAAAATTCAGCCAAAACGATGAAGGAATAAAAAACGAACATTTACGAAGAGAGGTTTATTTGCGACTCATCATATCGATGAAATGATAACAACTGAATATTTATATCAATAACAACAAAATGCCCGAGATACTCCAGGGCTACTATATAGAATATTAAGCATTTTTGAAATAGAAACATAAATATAAATATAAACATAGGTTGCTGTATAAATAGTATAAATTAGTAAATATAAATAGGTGCCGTGCTGATGATGATGCTGCCTGCCAGCAGTCGGCAAAGTTTCTTCAAGAAAAATAAACGCTGCTTTAGTTATTTAATATTGGTTTCTATGATCTGCATTAACTAAAATCTTAGCTTTTCTGTACTAAAGCAGTTTTCGCAAATATTCCATTCTACTTTAATTTGATTTATATTGCTAAATGTAACATCTAGCATTGTACCGTGTACTCTTTATTTACCTCCCATATTCCACTACACGCAGACCTGCGGAAAGAGAGGTCTGTCCGAATAATGAATTCATTCTTCATTATAATTGACTTATCTTTCTTATTTTATCGCTGCCGTATTTTTATTATCATTATTAATATTTTTTTTATAATTGACTAGTTTTTAGTATTTTTAAACATAGCGTTAATAAAACATGTTATTTCGTTATTAAATTATCTATATAAAGTATATATCACTGAATTAATATCACGCAAACTAAAACGTAACACAAATAAATAAAACAAAGAAAAGAAAGAGTAATTTATGTACATTTCGTAATAAATGACTTTTTTAAAGCGATAATTACATTTCTAGGCAAATATTTACACGCTATTTAACAAATATGATAGCGATACATCCATTAATTGTTAACAGAGCATTGTTTTAGCGTTCTAACATCATGTAGAAACAACAATTAGTAATGATTAATCAATTGCCATTATATTAGTGTAATCATTACAAATTACACAAGGTAATGAAATGACGAACAATGCAAAACCATTACCTGCAATAAGTTTCAATCCTATATCCAAAGTTGTGATAAATATAGGTACAATTAATGTACCTAAGCTTAGGTTAAAAAATTAAGAAATTTAAATTAAATAAATATATTTCGAAATTAATTTGTGTCAAATTAGTTACGCAAGGAAAACTAGCTACTGCCAAAAACTGTAGAAAATATTAGCCGGTTAATAATGATTACTAACTGCAAATAAAAAGTTAACTGGATATCATAATCATATAACTACATCTATAACCGATTCACAAGTTAATCGGCTGGTCGTAAATATACTTTAATACCCCCGGTTTTATAAAGGGCAGAATAAATTTACTTCCATAGTAGATTTATTAACATTGACAAATTCGAATCAAATTTATTTATTTTATAGCGTTTATGGTATTACTGTCAAAAATTCGACTATCATTTGAAAGAATAGTAGTTATTTACGATATGAGCGGGATAGAGACAATATTAACGCACCTATTGTGAATTGCCCTACGAGCCCGTAGTGCGAATTAGGGTAATCATATAGTGCGTTAATGATGAAGTATCCCACAAATATCCTACAAAATTCTATGTATCACCGTATACCATATCGCACTTATTTTAATTATAATGTAATAGCCTTGTTATCTTATTGAGTGCTTTATTGAAAATATTACCACACTAGAATTTAATTACCGTACTCATTGGGCTAACAAGTCTATTACATAACTAAAATGAGTACAATATGTATAACGGTGATATATAAATTTTATTTACTTTGGTAGTAAATTTATCTGTCGTTTATACAACGGTCTATGGCCATAAAATTAAAAACAATTTATTTAAGCTAAGAAGTGATGACAGTTTCTTTAAAATTTCATTATAAGATTATTTTTTCAAAACTGAACTGACTAATTATAATAGCCAAATCTCTGGTTGTTCGCAATAACCAGCCTTCCGATTAATATTTACACGACAATTATTATTATTTATTAAAAAGAGAAAAATTGTTATTTGTCGTTTAATTGTCAAGCCATATACCATTCGTGACTGATTTTCATTTATCAATTTTTGTTCATAATAGCTAAATATGCGAAATTCGAATCATACTTTTCGTGCCGTTGAGGTTTATAGTGATTCACGTTACGCTAAACATACGTTTATTATCACCGTTCTACGCTCAATTTCTACTAACAGCTGGTATTTTTACAGTTTCTGCCATCTGTAACTGGTAAACTTCCGCATCTCGTAACATGAGGGGGTCTTCTAAAAAGATGACTGCTAGAATGAACACACATACACTGACACTTGACACTTGATGAACACTACGGACATGAACAATACTTGTTATTTACTGATTAATCTTCGGAAGCCCGAAACTGGGTCTCCAGTGACCCGAAAAATACATTTTTCGCTATAATTCTCCGAAATTTTTTTTTGTGCTACATCCTTTTGGATATGCTCCTATGTATGTATTCTACGACTTATGGATTGGTTGGATATAATTTTTATTTTTTGCCTAGCGATTTATAGCAGATTTATATATTTGGGTCATGACAGACCCGTTTCGGGCATTGATGTTGCACTGATTTTTAATAGGATTTTCTGTTGCGTCTGCGCAATTGCGCAGGTATACATTGCGCAATATCGTGTCATTTCATTCTTGATTACTTATTTAGTCACAATCTGTCAGCTGTTATTGGATCCATGGATTCTAAACGGCCTTTAACAGACCAAGAGCTTTGGCAGGCCCTAATGGAAGATTCAGATGATGAAGGTGATAGGGAATTGGAAATGAATGAAGTGTTTAGTGATGTGCTCTCAGACGAAGATGTTTTAGAAGAAAATGTGGGTAATATTCCTGAAAGTGTATATGAAGCAGAGCAATCTTTATCCTCGGACTCCTTGGAGAATGATGAAACAGAAGATCAACCTACAGATGGTCCGCAGGTTCGAGGGACAGATGCTTTTGGTCGCCGTTGGAGTTACGTTGCACCCACAGCTAGGAAGGTTAGAGCAGCTGATTTACTTAAAAACAAAAAAGGTCTAACTAATAAAAGCAAAAGTGTTACTTCAATTTTGGACTGTTTCAAGTTATGTCTGATGAAATTATAGAACAAATTGTTTTGTACACGAATCAGAAGGTATCTGCATACATCGATAAATACAATAATGATCATGAGGCCAAAATGAACGCTTGGAAGAAGGTAGATGCTACAGAAGTTTATGCTTTTCTGGGGATTTTAATTTTGACCGGTCGCTTTAGGGAATCACGTGAAGATCCACACAATTTGTGGTCCACATTCAACCAATCTTTGAGTAGGTCTATTTATCAAGCCACAATGAGCAGAAATAGGTTTATGGTCATAGTGAGATTCATACGCTTTGATGATCTAACAAGATTTAAAAGAAAAAAGGATGATAAACTTGCACCTATTCGTGAAATTACAACCACTTTTGTAAACAATTGTCGAGATTCTTATGTTCCTTCTAATAATGGGACGGTCGACGAACAACTTGTGTCATTCAGAGGTAGATGTCCATTTAGAGTTTACATTCCTAGCAAACCTGGAAAGTATGGAATAAAAGTGTGTGCTCTTTGTGACTCTGAAAATTTTTACTGTTGCAATTTCGAGGTTTATACAGGAAAAGAAGGTAATGAGGTAGAACAAAATCAAGGACCTAGGGTTGTAAAGACATTAGTGAATCATTGGTATGGCAGCGGACGTAATATTACATGCGACAATTTCTTCACAGATATATCTCTTGCAGAAGAATTGTTGGCAAAAAACTTGACTGTAGTAGGAACAGTACGGAAAAATCGCAAAGATTTACCAAAGAGCCTAATTGATATAAAATCTCGAGCATTGCATTCTTCTGAATTTCTTTTCACCGAAGATCTTACTTTAGTATCATATATTACAAAGCCACGAAAATTAGTAGTACTTTTGTCAAGAGCACATCATGAGCACGAAATAGCAGGAGAAAAGTTCAAACCAGAAATTATCCTTTCATACAACCATACAAAAAGCGGTGTCATGTACTCGACAAGCTGGTTAGAGAATATACTTGCAAAAGAAGCACCAGAAGATGGCCATTTCGTATTTTTATGATCTATGTACATGTGGCATGCTATAATGCCTTTGTTATATGGATAACAAAAAGCCCCGACTGGAATAAACAAGCGGCGCTGAAAAAGCGACGAAAGAACTTTCAACAAGAGCTAGGAATGGCTTTGGTGGATGAACATATTTCAAGGCGTACGGCCCACATTTTGGAAGATGGAAGGGGGTTTTCAAAAGCAGTGTATTCTTCAATTGAAAGCACTGGTAGAACACTCAAAAAAACACAAGAAGAAACACCGCCCACTAGGAAGCGAGGTCGTTGTCATATGTGTCGAGGCAATGATAATAAACGCTACACAAAGTGCAAAGAGTTTGCCTTAGATGCAAGAGGGATGACGACGGGGAATAAAGGTAAAATATTAAATCCACCTACACTGTATTTTACTTAATATTTTGTTTCTTTTTGTTTTTAGGTTCCAAATTCCAGATTCCAGACGGCAGCAATTCAAAAATACATATATTAGAATTTACACATGTTTTAGTCATTGTTATTATTTTTATAATATAATATCCTCTTCTTTTTACGTTAATAAAGTTATATGCAACACGAAAAACATTATTTGAAAATTTTAAAATGCATAAAAAAAGACAAATAAATATAGGGTCAACAATGACCCATTTCGTGATCCCTCGTAATATGATTATTTTGGATTCTGAAGGTTAAACTAAACTAACTAGAGTAGTCTAACATGAAACATTCCGGTAATCCAGCGGGCAGGCGTTTAGCACGCGCCCGAAAACTAAAAACACTACATTTTCCGACATCAAAACGTCTGCAGGACTCGGCGAACTAATCTAGACTCTTACATGTTTACTCCATGAGTAACTAATGTCGACTATCCAAAAACAAAGCGCTATCATCAGGACAGGATTATCATAGAGGTACGGGATGCATAGACTAGGGCATTTAAAGTCACGCACGTATACATAATAATTTCTAAACTTAATGATCAACAAATAAATGTCGTGACTATCATAATACGATAAGAATTTCTAAACTGAATTTTGACATTTATAACTTAAATAGATAAACAGTTAAAATATGATTACTGAAACTATAATTTAGGAAAGTTTATAAAAAGTTATTTATCTGTTATTACTCTTACCCTCGCCTTATCACATTTGCCTATATATATATATATATATATATATATATATATATATATATATATATATATATATATATATAACGTGTATGTCAATCGATATATAACATTTAGTCGAAAGTTCCAAATAATTTGAATTCCTCTTTCCGGGTGTATGTAAACAGCCACACCTCTAATCGCGTATATGCAGGACAAATATGTGACCATTATGAAGGAAGCGATTTTCATAGGAGTATGGGTACTTTCTATTCGTGCCAGTTAACATCACTAACTGTTAAGATTGTTGCCTGGGACCCCTTTGGTCTTTACATTGGACTCTACTAATTTTTATTGTTACTCGTATTTAGGGTTCATTTTAATTAATAACAGCACCGTGTAATTTAAGGTTAAACATATTAAAATAACTAAATATATTGAATACAAATAACACTACATTTTGCTTAAACATTTTAAAATATTTATAACTTAAATTGATAAACAGAGTTAAAATATGATTACTATCATTTATAAAACTTTATAAAAAGTTATTTATCTGTTAATACTCTTACCCTCGCCTCATCACACTTGCCTATATATATATATATATATATATATATATATATATATATATATATATATATATATATATATATATATATAGGGGTACTTACTATTCGTGCCAGTTATAACATTATAGCATTACTAACTGTTATAATTTGTTGTCTGGGACCCCCTTAGTCTTTACATTGGACTCTACTAGTTTTTACTAGTTTTCATTGCTACTCGTATTTAGGGTTCATTTTAATTAATACCAACACCGTGTAATTTAAGGTTAAATATATTAAAATGACTAAATATGTTGAATACAAATAACACTACACTTTGGTTAAACATTTTTAAATAACTAATAAGCGATTAACACAATGATGTTTAGCGTACATTTTCAACATATTCGCACAGCGACAGACTTAGAACGTGTGAGCAATCACATAACCCAATAAACATGTTGCTAACACTACAACCATGTTAATGCGATTTCACTTTTACGTAGCTTTTTTAGCCAACTTGCTAAGTTAGTACAAATAATTGTTGACTTGTTATCTGCGCCAGCGGATTCATGTCCGCTGGGAGCATGCATAATACGAACTAAAGCATGCATGAGACTTCGGCGAAAGAGCTCTTATAGTAATTATCGTATCAAGGGTGTTATAAGGACAATAACGCCTGAGGTCAACAGTGTACTTTTCGAGGGCATTATTGTCCATTTAACTCCCGTGGTGCGTTCAACGTTTAACGTCCGACTATAATTTTTAATATTGTACGGATTACGGATCAGAAAGTTTTAATAAAATTTGCGGTGTAGGTAGGCTATGCATGCTTTTGCTTGTTTTTTAGGCTATATCGCAGTATCAATATCAATTTATTGACAACATTACCATAGCAACGACTCATAACACGCTCCAGGGTGTAATTTGATTTATAACAACCCTGAAAGCAGGATTGTTATGATAATGATAACGTACCAGTCGGACGTTAAGTGATTAATGCTATATTTCGTAACATTTCTCAACTTATGAAGTAGAAAATTTATATTGCAACTCGCTTGAAACTCGTTGCTATGATTATTTATTTATTTATTTATTTATTTTTAGTTTAAATACCTGTCTGTATACAATGCTTATCTAATGCCACTTGAATTTATTATACTGGCATTAGATAAAAACCAATAAATGTTTTATTTATTACGGAAATCAGTAATTTCTATTTTATATTATTCAGTAAAATAAAACAGAGAAATGATATGGTTTATGCAAACATCGTCGCGCTTGTTTATAGTTTTACGTTCAATGTTCAAATAATTTTACAGAACTGCCAATGGTTGTTTTAAGAATAATGCAAAACAAACCCGTTGTGATTCGTCAAATTCGTAGTATCGTTACGGAAATAAAACAAATTTTATTTTATCATTATATTTATAAATATTTTATTAAAAATAGCACACAATTTTTAAAAAACAAAATTTTCTGTTTATTTTGTTCTTTTGACATTTCGATATTTTCGTTTCATTGTCATAAATCGATAGCGCGAAAATTATAAATATGTACAACACTCGATTGGTAAGTCTACAACAAGAATAAAAAATTAAGAAAAAAACTCGATCCTATGGTTCTCGTTTTTCCAGCTTCGACTTCCTGTTATAAGACACTTACCGATCATGTACTGTAATATATTATAAAATACATTCATGCAATAATTAGTAATTAGAGTAAACAAAAGATATAATATATTTCTAACTGAAAAAAGCATACAAATTTTTTTTTATAAATAGAATAGTCTTACAGCATGATGTTGTTTTTCCAACCACGGTAGGAGACAGATGCACATCTTAAACTTTGGCTTACAAATATACATAATTTTAATGTAATGAATGTTCAAAAATAAGCCCATTCTCACTGAGGCAATATCCTAGTCGGCAGTAGAAAGAATTGTCACCATTTATGATGTGTTCATGGAGGTATCTCCTGTGCTGCAATACTATTTATAATGTTGCATTTTAAAATGGACAAATATTACATTGCTGTCATTTTTCATAGTAGTAGGTAACAATGGAAGTGATTAACAATATGTTGCATTTTAAAATAAATCCTCTGTACAATATATATATATATATATATATATATATATATATATATATATATATATACATATATATATATATATATATATATATATATATATATATATATATATATATATATATATATATATAGCTTTTATACCAATAATAATTTATATTATAATTTATGTTTTAATTATTGTAATCTCAATACTTATGATTGTTGTAATCAATTAGTAAATAAGAATGTAAATATGGATTACTTTTTATTATAAATTATGCTGTGATTATTGTAATCAATATTGTCATTGTTGTATTTTGTTATAAATAGAAAATAATTTAAATACTATTTTAATTATAATGATAGCACTAGGTAAGTATGATAACGTTTAATATTATATTAAAGGATCTTAAAGTCACATTAATTAAATAAAATAATTAACCTCATTATGAAAACGAGCAAAAATTATTAATATTACTTACCTGATTTTTATTTATGTATAATATATACTATCGAAGTTTTATATAAATTAACATTTAACACTACTCCTACACATATTTATGTAAATAAATCAAACAAATATTTTTGAAATGATCTGGCTTACTTTATTACCATTAGCTCTAAAGATTTTTGATCACAGTTTGTAATGGATACGTATTTTATTCTTGCATCATTCATTGTATATTATCATTTTAATGGTAACGTATGTCGGTTCTCTCTATTTGTGATGGAGTGACGCTAACGTCACAACTTTTGCGCCAAAAGTTTAACTAATATTTTACGTGTTATTAATCTAATCATAATTTTAAGAAAACAAAAAAACGGAATTTCTATTTTTAAATTCTTCGTAACATAAAAAAATTCAAAAAAGTTGGACGGGTCTATGCAACCGATTTTTATCAATTAATGAAAAAATATTTAATTATGTCAAATTCAAAGCTTACCTTTCAAATAGTACAAATAAAATTACTTTTCAAAAGTAATTCTTTCCACATAAAAAGCCAAAATTACACTAGTTTTATCATTTTTCATACGTTTATTTACTTCTTCAGCTTGAAATGTAGCTGAATAGTCGGTTTTAATATTTTCTGTTAAATGTCAAATCACTTCATAAATTTATTACAACAAAAACGATAACTAGATTTGCTTATGTGAACAATTTTATTTTTGCATGTCACTGATATGTTATTTGACAATTGTGGATAAAGTGTAGTATTCTACTCGCAAATTTGAGCGACCACTACATTTACTTTAACTAAAAAGTTAGGGCCATTAAATGGCGGCATTTCAAATTTATACGCAGGAGTTGTTAATATGAATTTGAGTATAAAGTATGGTTTAAATTTTTATTTTACAAATAAAAACTTATTTTAGTATGTGAAAAAGTGAAGTATATTCATCAATAAATTATAAATATTGTATTACTACGCTGAACCCCACTTTTATTTTCAAAACTAGACAAAACATTTCAAATAGCAATATTTTGGAGACCAGATGTTTAGTACCTATCATAATTATTTGAAAAACGAAACCAACAAAAAAAGACTGTGAAATAGGCAAAACTGACATGTAAACAAGGATGAAAATACGGAAAACGGTACTAACTTTTTGTCGCAGTCTAACACTTGGCACATGCGCTTTGAATTCGAATAATTTACATCACTCGCTTCCGCTCGTGATGCAAACTCATTCTCATGAGTAATAACATACATTACATGCTCATTGAATAATATACTATTAATTTTGCATAGAATTAAGATATAGAAAAATAGATACTTACGATATTTATCTTATAACACAATGTGATGCAGTTGAAACATATTGAGTGTTAATTAACGATCCTCCACAATGGAAATCACTTTTCTTTCGATTCGGCCGTTTATATACCAGAAGGGCCATCCAAGGAAATTCTTCCAGTTGGGCTTCATTTTCCTCTGGGGCCATTTCATCAACGTCTTGCAGTCCACAGTTATTCGAAAGAAGATATAAATTCTTATGTTCCCTGGGATCATAATTTGGTGGTGTGAGTTTTTTGGAGTGATTGAAACTACCGCAGCATCATGGGCCCGTTATCGAACCCGCAGGTTGACTGCCGCATGCAATCCACAATGGAAGAACGTGGACAAACCCCGCCCTTGAAAATATCCAAGAAAATCTGACACTTTTTTCTAGAGATGCATCTTGCTTCTTCACCGTTTGGTGTCGTACAAGACGATTCTAGAATGATACCCAAATGAAATGTAATTACCAAAGTAGTTACATATACGAAGTAAAATACAAGCTCTTGAAATGAAACATGTAACAAAAATATTAGTATGTATTTGAAAACTATAAAAATGTTAAAAATAGTTAAATGAAGGTACTTTCGAGGACTCATAGCCTTTACTCTTAGAATTTAAAATCAGTTTGCAATTATTTAAATGAAGAGTCGGTGGAAAAACATTAAAACTCCAGTCTTTTTTCAATTTACATCTTGATATACCATCTAGTACTTTATTAGGAAAAATTTCGATTGTCGCATTCAACAAGCGGAAAAACATTGAAAAAATACCAAGAGGTAAAAGAAATAGCATGCCGGAGAAGTTGAATCAAATATCAATGTCAAAAATCAATACTACTTTGTTTATATATGTATATTCGTATTTTAAATTCCTGCTATAAATCATTTTATCCCCGTGTGGGACACTATAAGTGAAGTGCACGTAAAAGAAAACACGAATAAAAATGGCTACAAGAAGGGACAAACACTACCAGCAATAAACTGGGAGAAATTAAGGAAGATATTACAGTTTTTTGAACAATAGGTATTTGTGCAACAAGTAAGGAATATTTCCGTATTACACATCAAATTTTTCATAGAGATGCAGCCGAGAGTAAAACATGCCGAGTACTGAAATAGTTTTGATTTTAGATTGTGAAATGTTACTTTTGTATTCGGGAATGAATAATGAAAAATAAAGCATTTCGCAATCTGTTATTAAACAATGTTTCCTTTGTTCGAAAACTGTCCCAAAATTAGTAAAAATGTTAAGAAAAATTTTGACGTTTAGGTTTATTTAATGTAGCATCTTGACATCTAATGTCTCCGTGACATCAAACTACGTAATAATGTAATGTATATAAGATGGATTAATATGTATAAATCCTCAATTTGGATATTAAATATATGTTTTGTTAAAGAATAGAATTATTGTTTCTTATCATTTTTTATTATTGAATCCTACCCTTTCTTCTTTCAAAAAATTGCAGATTACAAAAAACTTATAAATCCCATAAAAGCCTTTGTATTTTGTAGGCAAACAGCAATCATTTCACGTGTTAATAAATGTTGATATTTATGTCAGTTTAAAAAAATTCTAGTGTTTTACATACAAGATTTTTTTACTACCTTTCGGAATAAGTAAAATACTCTGTAAGTGATATAAATCAATCAGATATGAAATTTATTTTTCAATAAATTTGTCATAATTTTAATAGTAGCGTGACATGATTTTTAGCTCACCGCTGGCCCTATTCTGTAACTCAGTGTTTAATTTTTAGCAAGTTGTAAAAAAAATCAACGATGAAGTACGTACATAAATAACAAAATATATTTTTAGTTGTCAAATCCATAACTATTGGTTACCAATTTTTAGCAAGTGGTTAAAACTATTACGCGGAACGATAACAAACAATAAGGGCTAACGTTCTGTTACGTGCTGGATGGAGTCAAAAACAACAAACAAGAGAATGCTGAGAAAAATCAGAGGTCTTTCGCTCATTATGAGTTGAACCAGGGAGAAGTACGTTTGGATGTTTTTGAAACTGTCAACGAGTCCTTGTTTGCCGTATTTGTTTAGTTATTATTCATATTATTATTATATTACTTTATAATTAAATTTATGTGTACGTATATTTAGCGTTAGTGAAATAAAATAACAAAAATTTTGTTGTGCCCAAAATGTCTGCATCATCTCCGCCCTCCTCGACATATTTATATTATTCCAGAGAAGTTTCTAAAGTCATGTGAGCAAAGAAATCGAAGCAATTGTACAGAATCATAATTTTTCTTCATATACGAACAATAATTCATTAGAATGGCAACTGTGTAATTCTTGATCTTTAATTTTTAATTGGCAAAAAAAGCGATACATTTTATTTTGTTACATAAGTAATGAATGTGACTAAAAATAGAAATAAATTTGAAATCTCATTGGCAAATGAGAGAACTGATTTGTCTATAATTGCCACATCTATCCTTTATATTTTTGCGTGGGAATAGGATTATAAGGGTAATAAAGTAAAAGGGTTTACTGGTCCTTTGTTATTGCGTTTCTACAAATTAAAAAAATTCACAATGCATTTGTTGTCCAAAGTCTGTTAATACCGACAAATGACTTTTAAATTGACATTCGTTTCAACTTAAAAGTTAAGGGTTCTTGATTTAACAGTTTTATATTATTGTTTGTAATATATAAAATATAAGCATTTTTAATGTTTCTTGTTCTTAAAAATTTATAAAACACTTTTGATTATAAGGCACGTATAATAATAATATGTATATAATTACTACTCTAAAAATAATATATTTACATTTGTAAATAGAAATACTACTAAATAGCAAAAATCTTTCTTGCAAATATTTAATTGACCCAAGGCGCCAATGGTACATTATAGAATTTTATGTACCTCAAGGACAGAGTAAGAAATTATTTGCTTTAAAAACATTTTTATTACAAATTTTCAGTCATTCCAGGTTCATTTTGGCTGTTTTTTATGTTAATACAATTATTGTAGATTTTTCTATATTTGTTTCCAATTATTTAAATTGTCACTACATCAATACATATAAATTATCAGATAATTTTTTTATAAGGAAAAAAATAACCAAGATCTGAGTGTCCATATATCTAGTAGAAGAGTCGCACATAAATTATTATTTTTATAAATTACTCGTGTATTTTAAGTTCAAGTGTTTTTATTTATTTTTCATTAATATGGCTGGATAAAATAATACTACTTTTTTTTTAAAAGAAAAACCTCTCAACAGGATTAAATCCCAATTACAGAGAGGTTAACATACACAAAAATCCATGCATTAGTAGGATTCGAACCCAGGACCCCTAGCATACTCATGACTAAAAGCCGTTGCTCTAACCATTGAGCCACCGGAGCCGACTTTGCTTGATTAACCTTCTCTCTATCTCTTCAAATAAAAAAAATTTAACGAAGAATCATTTAATTAAATCCCTTGTATTTTGTATGTTTTTTTATTTGAGACAATCTCTACTTCTCTCTATTTATATTTATACTAAACTAAGAAATTAAAATCATAATATCCCGACTTTTAATTATTTTTGTAACTGCGCTGTAGAATGAAGAACGTTAGTTAATCACGATTCGCATTTGTTAGTTTTGTTGTTTTTTTAATTTTTTTTTTAATTGTAAATAAGAAATTTCTATTCAGTAATTTTATTTTTATTATCATTTCTCATAATATATCATTTAATATTTAAGAATACTGCATTAGGACGTGTTTTACTTACAATTACGAATTACGTACTCAAAATAGAAATAGATGTTACAATCAAACACTTTAAACAATTAGAGTCATAATTAAAAAGGTATGAAGATAATAAAACGTAATGCAGCTTAAATATAGAAGAAAAATATCCATAAGAATTCATTAGTACGATGAACACACAATTCAATAGAACCAAACGTAATTGTAAGTAATTATAAATTAATTGTTATAAAAAGACTCCATGGTTATTGTAAATTTGTGTTCCAGCATTTCAAAACTGTGAAAAAAACATCTGCATTTTCACATTTTCAACGAAGCTATTTTATAACTCAACTTCAAATTAATGTAAGTTTTCATACTAAATGTTTACTGTTTGTTACATTGGTGTATAATTTTACAGCATCCTGATGAAGGATTAAATAAATCCGAAAGCTTGATGAAATAATCCAAAACGAGCTCTACTTTTCTGCCCTTTTACAGAGATACTACAAAAATTATAATTATAATTAAAACAGTGACGAATTCTCAACACGTATATGTATATATATATATATATATATATATATATATATATATATATATATATATATATATATATATATATATATACAGGAAAGTAGTTGTATATTAAAGTGCTACTATATCATGGCGCTGTTTAGAAAACGCACCCTTAATAGATATAGACTTTATTCACAATTATAGTAATACGTCGATTCCTAAACTTTTAGAGGTTGGGAGATACGTTTTATTCCTAACTGTGATAATCTCTTGGGTGGGAAATAACAGATTTAACTTCAACCCCACGGGTTGAAAATGTTTATGTAGGGGTTGCCTGGTAACATGTCATAAATCCTTATAATAAAGTAGGCCAAACAAATTTTAACAATATTAATAAAATTAAAGGTTATAACTCAATCATTTATTTTGAAAATTACTGATTTAAAAAGAGGATGATTGTGAATAAAACAGTATACATACATTGGTGGGAGTTTCATCACAGCCTCGCGCTGTAATGAAACGTATCCCACCTCGGATGTAATATACTATTACATTATTTCATTTTTCTGTAACATATCAACATACTTGATTGGTGAAAAATTTTAACAACTTGCTAAAAATAAATTACTGAGTTACATCCATGCTTGAGTTATAAAAGTACTAATTTATTTCAAATCATCATGGTTATAGCATTATTCTTCGAAGGTGCCGGAAAAAAAAAACTGCTCATATATCCCATTAAAACTCTGTTATACAAAAGTTATTGAAGAGTACATACGTCGATATGAACCTTAAAATTTTCTTATATCCTAACAACAATACAAGCGGTAGAATACTGAATGATTGTTGATATTGTTTGTGTTGGAGATAGCTATTTCCTCCTCTGCTTTAGGATAGTTAGCATGGATAGGTTTATATTGGTGTGTATAAGGATTTGAGGATGATATCTGTTGATTCCGTATAATGATATATATGTTACACAGAGCATATATGATGTATTGAGCTGAATTTGCATACTATGTAGCATAGATGATCGTTGTCGTCTAATACCATCCCGTATAATACCAATTTCTTTTTCAGCTCATTTTTTTATTCACTTAATTTGTTATTTTAATATACTCGTAGTTTAAATTTGATAAAAAACAACATATATTTTATCTTATTTTTTCTATTCATTTTTTGTTTTACTCTTTATAAAAAAAATAATTGACGTAGGTTAATCAATATACTCCCTGTAGAACTTCTTCCACCCATTAAATTCTGTAAATTTCTATTGGAAGGAAAAAGCTGAGATATTCAATTGACAGGATGAAAAGTTCTATGTAAATTTACATTCCAGGCAGAAAAATATCCTCTGAGTATGACGCACTCTCGTTACATTTACAGATGAATAATTTTATCTCCAAACAAATTTCTTCATGTGTACTTAATTAAATGCTCTAAAAATATTTCATAAATTTTTATACTCAATAATTTTTAATTTAAATTAAACTAGCTGTGAATTAAAATAAATACAAAATGTCACTTTTTGTCAGAAAAATACAAAAAAAATACGTGGTCGCTCATGGTATCCAGTCATTTATATTAAAACTTCTACCACATATTTATATAAACTTCAACTACTAAATACAACAAATTATTATCACTACAGGAATCAAAAAACAAGTAAATTGCAATTATAGGTATTCTTTGTACCTTCCGCTACCCTTGGTAAGAGAGGTATAGGGATCGTGCTAAAAATTTCATATCGAGATTTTGGTAATTGAGCATGTTTTAAGGTTCCTAGAATCCAATTTTAATATTTTCACAATAATGTTTGTGTATATGTGTGTAGTGTGTATGTGTGGATCCTCCACCCTAACTCAAATACTATCATTCAGAAAATTTTGAAAACTTGTATTTCGACCTTTTTCTAATATGGAAAGAACTCATTTGATTTTGGTGCAAATCGGATAACCGGATATGGCACTTTACTTGAAGCTCAAAATAATTTTTCTACGAAAAATACATTTAAATGTTATTTTTTCGAGATTAATGTTATTATAAAAATTGAAGATTATTAAATTTTGTACAGATCTGCATAAATACTTTGTCCACATATTTTATAAACAAAATTATAAAATGATCTATAATTTAAATCTCGGAGCTTCCGCTTTAAACAAACAAAACGTAGTTATTCAAATGTATGTAACTGACAGATAAATGTCACTATCAAAAAACTAATCATTTCAAAATAATGTCAGTAACGTTTTAAAAAGAAAAACTTAAATAGAACAATAGAAAAGGAACTCAATACAGTGTCTAGCATAAGTAAATATGTAGGTATATATTTAGATTTATAAAAATTAACGATTCACAAATATGTTTAAGCTAATCGTCATTTTTTGATTTGGATAAATGGTTAGAGCAACGTCTCATAAGTCATAATTGCGCTCGGGGCTCTGGGTTCGAAACCCACTAAGGCATGGATGTGTGTGAATGTGAATCCACTGTGTAATTAGGATTTAATCCTATTGAGGAATTTAAAAAAGGTAGTTACTTGAATTAGATTAGATTATATGTTA
This sequence comes from Harpalus rubripes, assembly GCA_963082715.1. Classification (NCBI taxonomy): domain Eukaryota; kingdom Metazoa; phylum Arthropoda; class Insecta; order Coleoptera; family Carabidae; genus Harpalus; species Harpalus rubripes. Next base: position 49,928,174 of record OY720448.1, read on the forward strand.
AGAAATAAACTGTCAAAATTAGAGTAAAATTCGCTAATCCAAAAATAAGGATATCGACCTATAAAGAATTATTGTGAGGAAGTAATTGTAATAAATCTTACTAAAAGTGGTTGGCCGCAAATCTGCAAATTTTGGACCTTTATACACGTTATTTAGGTAAGTGAAAACGTGTTATTTTGGCGTGCATTTAAATTATTATAAGTTTCGCTTTTGTGCGATTCAAACTCGGGTCATCAGTACAACAATCGATCACTGAACAATCAGCTGCTCAGGCGTCCAGTGATATATGTGTTTGAGTTAAGTGATGCACGATGATGCGCATCTCGCATAATGCAACGAGACGAGAACGAGAAATCTTGTAGTTTAAAAAATGCACCATACTGGGAGTGGAGTCAACGCTAATTCGTGCGTAGAACACGTGAATGTGAAAATTATTTGAATTCACTACACATTTTGTGTCTATCTAAAGTCGATTGATATCGGTGCCAGAGCGAGGAAATGCAAAAATCGGTATTACATGTAATAGAACTAGTTTTTCTGCAACATTTCAGCCCCTAATTCATCCTAGTTAAAACCACGGTTAATAAAATTCCGTCGCTGAATAATAAGGGATCTTATATTAGGCGTGGATAAGAGCCAACACGGAGCGAAATGGAGTGATTGCTTGCCGACGGCTTCCCAGGCTAGCAATTTTTTTGTGATTAAATCTTACCTAAATAGTGGCATATATTTAATGATAAAATGTAGTGACAAAAAATACTTTTTTAATGTTTAATTAGTTTTTTGATGACAATGTATTAACAGATGGTCGTATTGAAATAGTTCAGAGATAACAATTTGGTAATAAATTAGTTGTTTTAGAGGTAGGTAAATTAAATTATTTACTAACATCACATTTTTTGATGACCGTAAAAGAATAAACACTATGTTCGTATTGAAATAATTTGGTAGCCAGAATTTAGCGTTTCTTCGCTTTATTATAGTTATCGTTCTACGACTGCAAATACACGGAAGACAGTGCGAACTTGTGTCTTGTAGTTACGTAAATACGTAGTGCTCAAGCGCTTCTTTTTACAATGAGATTCTCGCGAAACTCTCGCGCGAGAACGAGACAAAACCCAAAAAAATGTGCGAGAACGAGATCGAGATTGCAGATCCGAAAACGAGACGAGATCGATATTTTATATTTGTCGTCTCGTCTCGCCTCGCCTCGCGTACCTCATTAATTGAGTTGATAGATATATTCTGATTGATAAGCTCCTTCTAACCCAGTTAAGTAACTAGAGTTAGTTCGCCTTATATTATAGATGTGCTCCAGGCGCGAAAATACCACCGCACGGCCCTGCCAACTTCAAGTAACCTATTATATTTCTCATTGTTTGTATTGTTATAATACTAGGTATGCGAAGAAAGTTTAAAATATAGTACAGGATGTTTCACGGTTATGCTACATCTCGATAATTATTTTTTTTATTATTGGGAGTAGAATATATTCACCCAAATGAAAGTTGCAAGGGAAACATTCACTTATTAAAAAAAATCAAACCAGTGGTTATCAAACTACAATACAAAGTTATTTTTGTTTAAAAATTAGTTGCCTCAAATAAACCAGAAAATAAAGTCACATGTACCCGGTTCCATGGAAAATTATTAAAATCATATATATACATTTACTTTTTACAATTTAATTCCCCAACCTAATGATGTCTGGGATGCGGTACAAACTCATTCGATAAAGATTTTTTTTACTGAATGCTTTCTTAAATTTTCTTTTAATATCATTCATTACATTACAAAAAAATTAAATTTAAAGTTTAAGTAAAATTTATTTAACATAACCAGGCCATGATCAACTACAAAACAATTAAGTTTTAGATATAAACCATATATTCGAATACTGAAATATTCATAAATAATTTTCAAAATCATCACGAATAAATACAGAATGAGCAGCGTAGGTAGGTAACTAAACAACGTGAATGATGTACCGCTTTGTTTTAAAAAACACATGTGACAAATTCACTATGAAGCTTTACATGTACATGAGTACATGTTGTAAAAACTCGGACGCACCATATGTAAACGTTTTATGAAAATAATACACTGATGACTGCAGCAATAATTTTTATTTTCAATACTGAACTGCAATATCGATTCACTATACCGTTAGTGGTACCTATATATATATATATTGTCATTAAGACGTCATTATTCCATGTGCTGAATATGTAAATGCATATTCATTTTCAAAATAGTGTGTAGAGTAAAACTAATATATAAGTAGAGCGTCACGGATTTTTTTCTGATTTCCGACTTCCAGATATGTTACTCTGGGAAACACTCTAGTTATACCGTACTTTAGAGTTAATTTATCATAAAAGCTCTCTAAAAGTAGGTAGTACTAGTGAAATTCACAGAAACGAGTCAATTGCAAAGAGTGAATGGCTTAATTCTTCATTTCTATCTGTAAATTTTTAGAATTTTTGTTACTTACACAAAATTAAATATTCTTTTTTCTATAGCAGACTAAAAAGTGTACTTTATTCAACTCAAAATAGTGGCTCGAGTAGCACTTTAACCACAAGGGTATGTAAAAAAACTTTAACAGTAAGGCTAGATAAAGTACTTTTTATTTAAATTAAATATACTTACTCGTATAGGATCTGCGATTAGTGCGATTTTTGAACCTCACCTCTAATTATTTGTACTTCCACATCAGATGGTAGTTTTTCTTATTTATATTCCTGTTTGCAAATTTCTGTAACCACTTTCTAGAAGCAAAAAAAAAACAGAATGAAAATGAAGCTTGTTTACAAACAAACTCCGTAACAAACCGTACTACTGAGAGTTTAAAATTGTGTTTCAATAACAATATATTTTACGAGGCGGAAACATAAAAACCTTAAAAAAGTAGTTAAACAAATTTTGTTAAGGCAATGTCAAAAACCATTTTTCAATATAGTCGCCATTACGTTCTATATAAGACTTCGGACACGTTTGACTAACCGAAGAAAAAAATTTTTTTGGTGACGTTCACAACCACAACGCCTGAATAACTTCATCATTGTTCTGAAACCTCTTTACACTTAATGTGACTTTAACTGTCCCAATCACTGGGGAGAATTCAGAGATATAATGAGGATGTGGTAGACACTGAAACTACAAATCTTTGATGATTAGCATCATTCACTGTAAAGTTTTAACGTAGCTGCAACTACCTTTATGGGTTGAAACTATATGCAACCCCAAGGTAGAACAATCCTTCCGTCCATGCACCAATCTCTGCTTAGGGTAGTAAAACCTACCTTACTCCCAGGTAGACACGATACGACCCTTCATATAGTGGGATGCAAATGCCCGCAGTTGTTTATAGAAATACTTTAAAGTGAATTGAAATTTCCGTATCACAAGTTACCAATAAATGCCTGTAAAGTTGTCAAAAATACTTTATAGTAATTTATATGAACCCCTACATGAGGTCATTGCAAATTCCTTGAAAAGTGTATTATTAATTATTGGGATTCAGGAAAAATAATACATTATATATAATAAAAGATTTATTTGCTTAAACAAAATGTACATAAATAAAATAAGATAAAAGTATATTGTAAGTTACATAATGTTTTATCTTTGAGGTGACTCCTGGTAAATGCCTACACGATACGAATATGTCAGTATCATTAACAATATCTGTGAACAAAGCAGATTAGCACATCCAGCAATGGGTAATATACCTTGATGATATATTTATTTTATTTATAAATGAATTATGTATTCAAAAAAAAGGTCACGTTCACTGGCTATTGCTCCAATTCCTGCAGGTGTTTTTTCTTTGGATCCTCTTGTAGCAAATAAAACTAAATTAATAATGTGTCTAATAAATATTTGCGAACAAAAGAACGTTTTATTTAAAATATTTGCTATTTTTTCAATGTTTATTTTCTTGTAATTAAATAATAACATTATTTTATTAACAGGAAAATAATCATACTAAATGATAATCCAACAAAAATAAAATTAACATTTGGTATAGGTATGTATGTACCGCGAAATATAGTTATATTATCTTTGAAAGTATGTAAATAAAAAAAAAATGAAACAAAATAAAGAAAATTACCTTTAAAGTTCTAATTTTTATACGTCGAACATGGTTGTCAAGATGCGCGTTTCTTTACATTCGGCACATCTTCATTTTTTGTAGAAAATACGGTGATAACAAATCTACATGTATGTTATTTCGTACCGCACTAAACCAAGAAGGAGCTAAAAAATAGAGGGATATTAGTTTTTATAATTAAAAATACAACATAATATATTTTACCTGAGTTTCAAGTATGCTCATTGCGACTATCGATAAGAGAATAACAAATGACCGAATGACACATAAATTTCTCACCCCTCTGTGTTCTCCTTCCAAGCCCTAGAAATGCGGTACCGTTATGCTGGCCTTCGGAAGAACCCGTAGGGCCTTCAGTTGCTAGATGGACTAACAAACAATTTCTAAGAAATGCGAAAGTTTATTCGATCACTTTTCATTTCCGAAATCTTACAAATAACTAATATCGTTTTGCATTTGTTTATATAACAACTATATAAGTCTACACATAGTCAGTTATGTTTCATTGAATATTTTAGTTTTTCTTATAATTTTATGAACACGGGTAAATAATGTAATCAATTGTAATCTGTTATGTTTTGCATTTCACATATTTATTTATCTATCTTGTAATATGCTATGCATATTCATTAGTTTGTTACAAATCACTTTCTAGTAAGTAACGTAGAAAACGATGTATTTATGCACGGAATTATAAAAAATATAATAAGATTAATAAACAATTTTAATTTGTATCAATAATGTAAGTTCAATAAATTTACAAATTTCAATAAAACTGAATATTTTATATTATTTCTGCCGTCGTTTTCCTATTATTCCTTTGTAATTTCACATGTATGACATTGTTACGTGCTAATTAATGGCAAGTCCATATTTTTTATGATCGGAACTGTACCTGAAAGTAGAATATTCAGCTCGAATCAACCATAAAGGTCTAAACATGTTACAAAAGTAGTAGCACCTACCTAATATACCTACAGTGCAACACAGATTCCTGTAAGCGAATTGAATCTGCCGTACTAAAATTTCCTACCTTTTTCTTACCATGTTTCGACCTTCCTACCCTAAATCAACTTTAAGGAAGATTCAACAACTCAATTGAAAATTCATCTTCCCTGTTTCTACCCCAAAACTTTACAGTGTTGAACGTACAATATGTGGACACTCGTTGTCGTGATGCAAAAGAATGCCACTTTTCAGAAATCTGCGTCTTTTGGTTTTGATTGTAGGCTTTCGTAGTATTTTGTATAGATGTATTTTTATTAATATCTTCGAAATCATGCTTTGAATAAATCACATTCACCTAGTGATGAGCAACAGGGAGTTCGCACGGCCCCTTTATTAAATTTTCCTCTAATTTGCTAATATTTTCTGGTTCTTCTTATTTACATATTTATTGTTTCAAAAAGAAACATAATTACCTAATTTCTTAAAAGCATTTTAATATCATATTATGCGAGGAACACATATGGTCATTTTGAAAGAAATTCTAATTTTGAAAGATGTATTGTAATAAAATTTATTAATTGGAAATCAGCTGATGCTTGTGTTATTTACTAAATAATAAATTCAATTCAAATGTAACATGTCGCTAATCATTTATTACATAAATACCCCAATTGTAATAAAAATTATTTGAAAATTTAGAAAGGAGAGGCCAGAAATTAACATTCCTGGAAGCGTATGAATTCGGCACAGAAACTTCCTAAGATTGATCAATTAGATACACCGTTTCTGGCTATTTTAATCTGTTGCATTTCATAGTAATAACCCTATGTATTATAAACTAAACATATATAAGCGGAACTGTATTTTATAATCTTCTCATGATAGCCTAAGAAGTGAAGTTGTAGTTAAGAGCAAAGGCTACCCCTGTACTAAAATATGAAGCGAATATTCATATATAATACCACACGTGTGTTCAGGTATTATCGAATATACTCGTATTGTGTGGTTACAATACCTATTATTTTGTAATATTACGACTCCAACGGCGAAGTAGTATTTTAAGATAATACGTTGAGTGTATAAACACAATATAAACCCAAGTCAACACATTAATAAGGTCACAAATATTTCCAAATTAATCGTATAATATGTAGGCAATTGCTGAGTCAGTATTTATTTCTATTATTAATATGTGGATTAGACCTAGATTTCTTCGCTGACTTAGATTTACGTTGATTATATAACGGCCGACTGTAAGATGGGTCATTAGTGAATTTTTACCCGAACGAAAGATATTGTCCTAGCATACTGTCGTCCATTCCTGTTATACCTAAACTTTATTTATATACCTATCCTTATATCCCAACGCTACTCCTTCTCCTAAAGTGTATACCTAAAGTGTATACCAATCAAGAGAAAGAGATATCCACCACAACGAAACCAACAATAAGTACACTTTACTACTTTTATTATGAACAATTTGGTTTTGATACAAATAGTATCTCCAGTTTGGCAAGAACCCTTATTTATTATTATTTGCTTAATGATCTCATAAAGGCGGGTTACAACAATACATCTTGATAATACTGAACACGCAAGTGGTATTCATATGATTATATAATGAATAAATTAGATGACAAAAATAAAATAAAATTTTTGACGTTTGTTGATAAATAAAACAACTTGTTTACTGGTGGTTACTGTAGCGATATTATAGTTGGGCTTCAGCGAATATACAATAGTTATTTATGATATAAGTTTATGATATGAGTGTTAAAAGTGACATTTTATTTTGTCGCGTCGTGTTGCAAACTTCCTTCTTACAAAATAAAATTACTTTTAACATGTATATCATACACTATTTTTTCTACAAACACAATTTTTTCAAACGAAGAAGAAAAATATTATGAGTCTTAGGACTAATATAACAGTTAAATATATTATATGCAAAGTGATTTCAATATAATGAACAAATTTGAATTAATTTTTATATTCTTATTACATTTAGATCATTGCTGTCAAAAAGTCACTATTCTTTTGTTCATTTCGTACTATATAAATAATTTTAAGTAGACGACCCTAAAAGTTGTAAATCCTGTCATTTATAATACAATAAAATAAAAATAAGATTAAAGTTTCATAATGTGAAATTACGTTTTGCTCTATTCGTCTAGTTGAAGAAGTGCTACAACTGTTGTCACGGAAATCATTTAATTATCGTAGAAATTAGTATATTGTGTTCAAAGTGTGTGAAGCTGAGTTTTTTACACGAAAGTAGTACTACCACCGAGTGTAAAAAAACTTCACGCCTGTTTTTCACACTATACTTTTTCTATCGACTCAATAAAATTATAAAATTTGAATATATTTTATCTGGGCTCTCAAACAACTTTCTAAGTCAAATGTCTAAAAACAAACACAGTACTCTGATAAAAATAGTTCTTATAGAGGTAGAGCGTAGAATAAATTCTTTAAGAAATGAATTTTGCGCATTACTATTAAAAATATATAATAATAATATATTTATTCGTTATAAACATTCAGTTTTTACAAATGGAATTGGTTAATAATAATAAAAAGCTCATGGTAAACAATAATAAATTAGCTGAACCTTATTAGTATAATAATGATGAAGATATATGCACAAATACATAATACAAACACATTCATAAATATTCTATAGCAAATCTATCTTTCAACATAAACATAATTTTAATATGGTGCTATTACATATATTTAATTTTTATTTATTTTATTTTTTATTTTTGGGACCTTTTCGTTGGTAACATAAAGTTTTGCTTATACTAACCCTTTAGAATATAACAAATGTAACTTAGTCTAAGACAAAATCAATCTCGATTTTTCCTATTCGTTTTTACAAAAGCTGCGCAACATAAAAGCATTGATTGTATACAAAAATATATCTTTTATTTTACTTATTGACAAATTTATGAATAATTTAATTACTTCCTTTTCTGATGAAGTAGTAGAAATATTATACTAGACAGATACGATACTTTTAAGTCTAGAAAGATAGAGCATTCCGCGTAAAAGTGAAACAAATTCTTCAGTTGGTTACAAATTGAACACAGTTCATCTTCGTTTAATTGATATATGGTATTTTTAGAAAGGATTTTCAGACCTTTACCGCTACTTAGTCTAATTTGGGAGATCATTCTCGTTTTAACAATTGACATTTTAAGTTTAAGATATTCCTCAGTTTCTAAATTTGTTTTTGAATGTTTATAGTAAACGTTGAAAATCGCTTTGTTTTAGCCTTTCTTCATAAATTGAAATAATGTTTACAATGTCATTTGCGTTAATAGATTGACTTTGTGAAAGATGATTGTAATTTAAGTCTGTTAATAATATTCGTATTTGTGAGCACCAGTTTAATTGGATTTTGTTATATTGATATGAATCCAAAGCTTTAAATCTATTATAAAGGATTTTAGACAACCTATCTTCCTCCATAATTAATAATTTAAGCCACCAGGTAAGAGCTCGCATCTATGTATCCTTCGCCAAATGGACTATTCTTGTTTCCAGCCGGACGTAGTGATTTGGGGTATTTTTTGGGGGTAATAAAATTTTCTTGAGAAAAAACAGTTAACCTTTTTCCATATGATCAATATGATTAATACCAAAAATCTGAGAGGCGACAGATTTTAACAATTTTATTTTTTCGTCCCAACTCTCTGATTGTGCTTTACAAAAAATAAGTTTTACTTTTTCCGACGCGATGGCAGATTTTTTGAAACTTTCTTCGATGGCCGAAATAAATTTTCTTGACGAGGAAAGTGTAATACCTAGGTACGTGAATTTATTAATTATTTCGATAAGAGTTATTATATGTAAATAATCTATGCAGTTTTTTTGGTCTGCCTTTGTGAAAATTGTAAGTCTTTGTTTTAGTGGTATTCAGTTTCAAACGATTTTCAGAGCAATATTAGTGTAGGACATTTAGTTTTTTAGTGACATCGATCGGCGGGTCACACAAGATGACTAAGTCATCCGCATACGCCATTAACATTAAATTGTTCTTCCCACCGATATTTGAACCCTTCAACTCGGCTTTTTGAAAATAATCCAAAATATCATTAATAAATAAAGTAAAGAGTAAAGCGCTAAGGATTTCACCCTGGAGAACTCCCTGTGAAATTTGGATAGGCCTGGAAACTTTATTGTCAATTTTTAGTTATATAGTTGCGTTACCGTATAAATTCATAAGGATTCTAATAATTTTTGAAGATATTCCGTATTTATATAACTTTTCCCAAAGGATGTTGTGGTCCACCGAGTCGAATACTCAACGGAAATCTATGAAAATTGCAAAAAATGTTCTGTTTACTTAATCTTAAGTGCAGGTGTGAGATAGCTGGTAACGCAAAGATGTTATCAAGTGTGCCCCTATTTTGTCGAAAACCTGATTGATTCTCGTGTAATATTTTGTTCTCTTCACACCAGAATTGGACTCGAGAGTAAATTATCTGTGTAAATAGCTTGGTGATAGCATTAACTAAAGCTATACCTCTATAATGAAGTGGGTTTGTTTTATCACCTTTCTTGTATATGAGAGTAATAAGAATTTGGGACCAAGATTGTGGAATATTTTCAGTATTCATTATTGTATTAAATAGATGGAGTGTATAGTGAATTCAGTTAGGTGTAATATTTTTATAAAATTCATTCGTGATTTGATCATTTCCTGATGCTTTGTTTAATATAATATTGGCAATACGATTTTATAATTCTAAAAGGGTTATATTTGCCAAAAAGTGGATGTCTACAGTCGTGAAAATTATTACGGGTTATAATGTTACTAGGAACGAACATGGATTCATTAAAAAAATCCCAATCAGACATACTGATTTCGTTTTTAGGACAGTTTTTTGTGTCATTTGTTTTACTAGTTTCCAAAATTCAGATGAATTTTTTATATTAGACAATGAATTTTTAATATTATAGAAATAGTCTTTTTTGCATTGTTTCAATAAATATTTATATTCTTTTTTGAGGGTTAGATAGTTGTGCATATTTTCAGTGGAATTATTTTTTTGATATAATTTAATGCTGTATCTACATTTGGTTTTTAAATTTTGACATTCACTGGTAAACCACGGTTTGTGCGGTCGTTCTGGGAATTGTGTATTTTTAATATGGGCCATTTTCGTTTGGCAAGCTGTCTCTTTGATTGTATTAATGAGGTTTTTATTTAAATCATCAACTTTATTTGAATAGAAGTAAATGTTATCCGAATTTTCCATTAATGTCTAATAGTGACTAGATTGTAGATGATTAAATTGAAAATATAATTTATATTTTTCAGTTTGTCTAATGGGACATATACTCCGGGTAGAATCTTAAGGTTTTAGTAACGGGTTGAATTTTACTGAACAGATAGAATGTCCTGAGTTAGCCAATGTTGGTGTTAAAGAGAAGTCAAAATTAGGTCAATGCATCTAAGATTTCCCCATGCAAAATCGATTGTACTTTGCCCATTTTGGCTAATATAAGAAAACTTACCAGGAATGTCTCCAGTTACCTTACCATTTAATACGAAAAAGCGTAGTAGTTCCATATGATCAACCAACTTCTTCCCCCTCGGGTTAATTAAATTATGAGATGATATTCTGGATTTATATTTGGGGAAGGAAATATGTCTTCGGCAGTCTGGTTTAGGTTTCCAATATGGGCGTTGAAGTCTCCGGCTACAATAATAGGTTGCGATTCACAAGATTCAGATATATTGGCTAAGGTTTCACTGAATAAGTCAATACAGATATTATTAATCGGCGGACTAAAGTAAACTAGTGCGATTATAAATTTAGTGTTTTCAGATAACTAAAGGAGCTCGATTATAATTCAGAGATTGCAACCTTTCTATTAGTTTTGCTTCAAATTTCTGTCTGTATTTTACCATTACAACTAAGCCTCCGCTGGACCTGCCTCTATCTTTCGGCCTCGTTGCTTCACTACAAAATACCAAATTATGATTATTTAGGAAATTTGGTACATTGACAATTTTAGTACCTTGCCAAGTTTCTACAAAACACAGTACATCTGCATTAATTAGGCTGTACTCTAGTCCACTATCGAGAGTAAATATATTGCTAAAACCATTTCTGTTCCAGAATAATAAATGCAAATGCGTTGTGTTTGCTGATACAATATTATAACTTAACTTATTAGTCGGTGCTATAGTGGTGAGGTTTGAGAGAGCGGGGGGTATAAAAAAGAATGGAACGTTTGTTGGCTCATGCCGTTCATGTTCTTTTCTTCTACCGGCTGGAGCTGCTTTGGACCCTTCGGCCCGTTGATGAGTTCGTCTGGGATACTGTTGTCTGATGAGGCTCTGTCTCTTTTATCGTTGATGTTGATGATCCCTTTACGAGTAACTTTTATTTTTTTTTCCTTCATCTCTGAGTAATTTTGCTTGGCTTAATAGTTTGTGTTGTAATTTATCTTCTCTAGCAAGGTCTTCATTTATAAAATTCCAGAACCTTTAAACATGTACCTGCTAGAAAAAATTTAATCCCTTATTTTATTGGATGAGAACGTAACTAAAACCGGACGTATTTTACTGTATTTACGTCCAAGACAAAATGCTTCATCTATGTCTGTGGTAGAAGAATTTGAGTTGGAGTACTTGTTTATTAAGCCAATTATATTGTTCTGTAGCTCCATTTTATTATTTTCATCTTCCGGGAGACCAACAAATATTAGATTTTTCCTTTTCAGGCGTTTTTCCAGAATATTGATAGTAATAATAATAATAATTACCTTTATTGGCAAAGTTCAGCCTTAGCTGTTCTTACACTTAACCTTTACAATAAACGAATATGAAAGTATACATTTAATTTGGTATGAATAATATCATGAAGATAGTACAATTACATTTGTTTACAACATAAGTGCCTGACAAGGTTATAAAAACAATCAAAACAATTTACCTATTATATACTTAGCATAGTTAAAGGTATGTATGTGAATGAAATAAGTGTATTGAGTATGAAATCTTAGAATAGAGATGACCACTTCAACACAATTTAGAATTTATTGCGTGTCTGATAAATGTTTTTTCAGTTCAGTACAGAATGTTTGAACTGTCATAATTTTGAGGTTATCAGGAATTTTGTTATAAACAGTAGTACAATTGTAAGTAAATGAACGTTGAAACAATGAAGTGCGATGTCCAGGAATATGTAATTCAAGGTTATTTCGTAGTGTTCTGTTATGCATATTGGATCTGAATAATATTTTTTTTAAAATGTATGGCGGAATTTTGGATGAGATGACACGATGTGTGAAAGAAGCTATGTGATGAATTTTACGGTTTTCCATATTTAGACATTCTAGTTTCTTTATTAGCGGAGAAGTTCTCACAAACCGCAGCACCGAATATATGTAACGTGCACAGATGTTGTGTACTTTCTGTATTCTTTGTTTATCTCGAACTGTTAAACAAGGATCATATATTATGTCACAGTAATTGAATACTGAAAGTACACAACTATCAGTAAGTGTTTTACGATACTTTTCAGATAATATAAACCGATTCATATATAAATTTTTTAGTGCCAGATATGCTTTTTTAATTAACAAGGTCACATATTCTCTGAAGCGCAACTCAGCATCTATTAACAGTCCTAAGTTTTTTACACTTGATACAATTTTGATTTCTATATTATTAATTTTAATTTCGATCAAGTCATAGTCGAGTAAACATTGTCGGGTATCTTTCTGACCTAATAGCAGGACAACAGATTTTTTCTCGTTAATGGTGAGGCAGTGAGATCTTGCATATTGAGCTATCTTTTCGAGGTCTTCATTCACATGCATGACAGCTTCTTCATAACTAGTAGCTTCAAAAGGTAAGTATAATTGTGTGTCACCTGCATATATGTGAAGATTTACATGTTTTACAACTTTACAGATATCAAAAGTGTAAATTGAAATAAATAATGCTCCACATACTGAGCCCTGAGCCACGCCGGTCCGTATGCAAGATATTCCAGATGTATCACCGTTGATGTTCACACGTTGACGTCTGTTAGTGAAATAGTTGGATATTAATTGCAAACTGCTCTTATCAAACCCTAAATATTTCAACTTAGCTAACAATAGCTCGTGATTGAGAGAGTCAAATGCTTTGCTAAAGTCCAGAAGAACAAGTAGAACTAACTGCTTATTATCAAGATGCTGGAATATATCGTCTGTGATTTTTATTAAAGCTGTTGTAATGCTGTGTCCCGATCTGAATCCGGACTGCACCTCAGGTAGTATATTACATTTGGATAAGAATTGCAGGATTTGCGAGTTCATAACTTTTTCTAGGATTTTTGACAGTGTTGGAAGAATACTAATAGTATAATTTTTTGTTTTGATTTTTTCTTCCATCAATGATATTTTGCTGTCGTTTGCATATATTTTCGCCGAAAAGTCCTCCATATTGTTTTTAATACGCTCTATTTCTGTTTTTATATCTTCAATATGCGTAGTTCTTTGTAATAATAGATCGATTCTTTGGTCCAAATTTAATGCAATATAATTTTCCATTTTGAGGTCATGTTTCACTTTTTCACTATTATTTGTGATTCAAGCCCTTTAAATTCAGGGATTTTTAATTACTTTTACGTTGTTTTACTGTTTGATATATATCACTTCTGTAAGCACGTGTAATATATAAACTGTATGGTTCCGTTCATACAACCAATTCCGCATCACTATTAAAAAGTCAGACCTTTTGAACTGCGATCAATTTGTGAAGCATTACATCACTCATAGGAGCAGAAAAACAAGTTTTGAATAAAGACAGCTCCCATTACTCATTTTCTTAAAATTTAATTAAAGTCCCAATAATATTTTCTTATCAAGGTGAGATAATGACCATAATCTACATGGAGACAAGTATGCGTACGAAATCCAGTAACAAGAACCGTGATAAATAATTCTCACGCGCGACAACTTATAGCTTCGAGTCTCGCCTCCGCATTTAAATTATGGAGCAAATTTGTGACAAGTTGTAACTAGGGATGGAAGTAATTATTTCCCAGTCGCGAAGACCACACGCACCCACACACACGAAGGATTCAAGCAGATTATCCTGGCGTAGATAAATGTCCGGCCCTTTTGCAGCCGCGGAAAAAACGCACAGTTTTTCATCAATTGTTGTGCAAATTCACGCCCGAAACGCATTACTCTGAATATTACAGTAAAAATTTTTGACTGAATAAAATGATTTCGGTTTTATGTCCGAAAGACAAATTTGCTGTGGTTTTAATTTCAAACAGGATAATTTAAAACGATAAAATGAATGGTTTCATCGTTATTGTAAAAGAAAAAAATGAAATTTTTCAATCCAATTTATTCAAGTGATATCATCAACGGTAAAACCTTTAACAATTTTAATCATTGAATTTAGAATAAAACAGATAGCATTCCTGTAAGTGTTGTAGTTGTATAGTTTTGTACTACAAAATGGAATTACCATTTTCATTTTTTCGTTATTAATCTGCATTTAGTAAAGTTAGAATAAGTTTTTAACAAAGAATTATATGTAGTTTTCAAAGTTTGAGCGCCGTAAAACTAAATTTTTTTCGCTGGAATCTCATTTAATACATAATAGAAACTACGTAAGAAAGTTTTAAATGAGGTTTTTCATGTTTTTAATATAAATTTTCTGATTACATTTATCTTATAAAAGTTATATTAATAAAGGTCTTTAATAACCTACTCTTAACTTTCTTAGTTTAGTGAGTAACTTGTAGTATCTACAATATCTACATCACAGTTTTGGATGTTTGCATTGTATAGTGTATAGTATATTCATAGGACTAAATTAGCAAAAACAATTGTATCCCTTATTAAAAAACTAAATACAAAAAAGGTAATAAAATAATAAGATATAATGCAAACAAAAATGTAAATTAAAAGTTATTTGTTTAGGCACTAAAATACTAGATTTACAGCAGAGGGTGCCGTTTCATGAATTCTGCCAAAGCTGTAAATCTGTGTTAAGTGCCGTTTTCAGCACATTATTTTTTTGCCGATTGAAAATTATTCTTAATTTTGTGATTATTTTTAATACATATTTTGAAAATGATCGTCATCGTATTATATTGCTATGCGTTTCTTGAACGGTTGCTATGCGTTTGTACGTCGGTTGCTATGTAATAGTCAGTAAAAATATTTTCACTGCCTAAGCAGTAAAAGTAACATTTTACAGATAATTAGCTGTAAAAAATCGCATTTCTAATGTCAATCGGAAAAATATTATTTTCTATGGCGTAGGGGGAGAGGTGAGACCCATTGCTGGGTGTGCCAATCTGCTTTGTACACAGATACGAATATACTGTTTGCTTTTTTCATTTTATTCTAATCATAATCAATGGCGGCTCGTCCGAGGAGGCAAGGGAAGCGCAGTTTCCTCTCAAGAAATAAAGAAAATATGCGCGTTTAATAAATATTTTATTTTCTACAAATAATGAATGGAACGTCATGAATTAATTATTTAATATGTATTATATATATATATATATATATATATATATATATATATATATATATATATATATATATATATATTAATAGTCATTTTTGTTCCATTATAAGCGTTATTTAAACAGGGAAATCAATTTTATTTAATTACTGGGTGACCAGAGAGCAACCAGAGACATATTTAAATTTTGTCTCCACCCATCTCCTTTTAAAGCGAGCAAATGACCTTGACAAAGTTACATGGAGTAAGTTGCAATAACACACAGCATAGGAGACTAGCAGTTCGGCCAATAGCATCACTCGGTAACTGGGTGCACATTGAGATTGCTAGTTTGGGGTATAGTTTGAGTATAGGTGGGGATAGTCAGTGTCTGACTGCAGAATGCAGTTTCCAAGTGAACAGTAACGATGCGAATTTTGCGATTTGCGGTCTTCATTCACGGTCTTATTACTTGCGGTAGTTATTCTGTTCTTATGTTTAAACTAGTAAACTAAAACTTAAATATTTGTAGTTTTTATTTTCAATCTAGCATTTTTGATAATTTTTTGACTGTAGAGTTTATAGTTTTGGGTAAAAAATTTGCCTCCTCATTCCTAAAAGGCGCAAGCCGCCACTGATCATAACATTTAATTTTACATTTTCTTTCGGTCAAAAGCAAATGAAACATACATAATGCATGTAACATTTGCACTTCAGTTTTTTTCGGTAATGGAGGGTTTTATAGTCCATAAAATCACATTTTAATGTTTTTACGATAATGTCTGTGAATGTGCGCCTGGATATGTGTGTTTATGGATCCGACATACTGTATTCTTTCCCCAAACTCATATGCTACGAATTTAGAAAACTATTATCCCAACTCTATTCAAATAGAAAAATAAATATCGCTGACAAAAATTAGTAATTTTAAATTAATAATTATTAGACTTTAACATGAAATTATATTTGTAAAATGGAGTAATGTAAACATAAATTTACATAAAATAAAAATAAAAGTAGTCCGAGGTTAGAAGGTCTCTTAAAATGTTCCTCCGGAATTTTTTTATAATTTCATATGGAATAATTATTTGAAATTTCTTCAACCACAATTTATAGGAAAAGTATCATATTTTTTTACCTGCACAATAAAATAATGTGGATAATGCATTTTTATATATTAACTGAATGTCATAAAACTAAATAACGTAAACTAAAATATAGAGTTACAGTCAAGTTTTTGTGACAAATATTTTCCGATAAAATATTTGTTGAAAATTTCTCGGTCTATTACTTATTCTGGGTGTGCCGATCTGTTCTATATGCATATATCGGTAATAATAATATTTTCGTACTGTGCGTGCGTTTACCGGGAACTCATTTCTAGCGTGGAGAATGCACCACAAGGGTCAATTTTGTGCCATTTAAAATTCGAAATAATTTTGGCGTCGGTCGGAATTAAATCCGGGTCCCCAGATTCACGACCACACACTCAGGCAAACGACCACGAGAGCCAACTCATTCAATCTTGAGAATTTACCCATTACTAGCCAGAGGTAATAAAACTAACGCATAATTTTTTTCTTACTCTCGCTTAGAGATTAAGTAACATAGGTAAACGGTATGACCAAGACTCAAATCTGACTCAAACAACGCTACTATATATATATATATATATATATATATATATATATATATGGGCTCAGTACGGTCCTAACCAGTACGAACGCGCAGTTGTGTGACAATCGTCTAGCAACAGAGGCAGTCAAGTTGAGTCAAGTCATAAAGTGTAATATTGTTTGAATTAAAAGCTGTGCATTTTAATCAAATTTTCCTGATTCACTTTAAAACCATTATTAGTTTATCTGTAATTTCTCTTTGTTATTAAATGATTAAATTTTTAACCCTGTGTTTACCTGTTGCAAGCCTACATATGTACTATTCTTGCTTGGTTAGTTTCAATGTATACAATGTGTACTTGTATAAGTTAATTACACTAACAGTATCAGTTTGTAACGGAAAATGTAACGAAAGCAAGCATTCAATGTTGACAACAACAAACAAAAAAAATTACTATATCAAAAGTAAACATGGATGCAAGCTGCACTAACATCGGGTATCTAATTCCATTTGCCTTTAACTTTTAATGTTTCTTTTCCTAATCTAGTGAATGTATTTCATATCAACGCACTATACATTTGCTGTACTGAAAACTGAAATGCATTCTTAATCTTAAGCAAAGGCGCCCCCTCTTTTCTTAAAAAAAAACCTCTCAACAGGATTAAATCCCAATTACAGAGAGGTTTACATATACAAACGTCCATGCCTTAGTGGGATTCGAACCCAGAACCCCTAGCGTACGCATGACTACGAGCCGTTGCTCTAGCCATTGAGCCACCGTAAATTAAACGTTTATTTTCAGGGCTATATTCTTTGTTAATTTTATAGAAATCTAATACCCGATTAACCATTGTTGATTTAATAATTATTTATGAAATAAATTGTGAAAAATTCTCAGCCATCGGGATTCGAACCCGAGACACCTATCTTGCCGGGATAGTACTCTAACCAACTAAGCTATTGGCTGCTCTCCTCTCGATGGCTGAACAATCTTTTACTTTTAAAGTCGTATAACTGCTGAGGATATTGTTAATCGTCACATAATTAGATGTGGGGTTGCCAATCTACCACTGTGTTTAAACATCTAGTGAACGAGTCATAATTTACTCATGGACCTACCAAACCAAATTCTAATATTAACAATGAGTTAACAGTTTGTAAATATGAAATAAATTGTGAAAAATTGTCAGCCATCGGGATTCGAACCCGAGACACCTATCTTGCCGGGATAGTGCTCTAACCAACTAAGCTATTGGCTGCTCTCCTCTCGATGGCTGAACAATCTTTCACTTTAAAGTCGTATAACTGCTGAGAATATTATTAATCGTCACATGATTAGAAGTGGGGTTGCCAAGCTACCACTGCGTTTAAACATCTAGTGAACGAGTCATACAATTTTTCACAATTTGTTTCATATTTACAAACTGTTAACTCATTGTTAATATTAGACTTTGGTCTGGTAGGGCCTTGAGTAAATTATGACTCATTCACTAGATGTTTAAACGCAGTGGTAGCTTGGCAACCCCACATCTAATCATGTGACGTTTAATAATATCCTCAGCAGTTATACGACTTTAAAAGTGAAACATTGTTCTGCCATCGAGAGGGGAGCGGCCAATAGCTTAGTTGGTTAGAGCAGTATCCCGGCAAGATAGGTGTCTCGGGTTCGAATCCCGATGGCTGACAATTTTTCGCAATGCCCTTTTTACCTCCCGCTACCCTTGGTAAGGCAGGTATAGGGAACATGCTAAAAATCGCATATCGAGATTTTAGTAAATGAGCACGTTTTAAGGTCCCTAGAATTGGGGTAAATTCCACATATACCAAATTTCTGCCGTTATAAAGCAAGTAAAATTAATTGTGCTTATTGATTCAAATATATAATTTTAAGCTCTACTACTTTTATTTAAAGTATTTCCGGTGTTGTGGTTAACAACCCGTATATATATATATATATATATATATATATATATATATATATATATATAACCTTGTATTGGGTGATGTAGGGTCGTTGACAACAAGTTTTTAAGGATAATTAAATAAAAAGCTTTGGTCCCGTCTCAACATTATCAGTTGCTGGCTGACTCTTGGTCAAGCAACATGTGTCAGTGCACAATGTGTTACAATTTATAATTGTTTAACAATTATACATCATCATTCAAAAATATAATGCTTCGTCGTATTTCACGTGTATACAACCTTCTGAGTCAACTTCCTATGAAGTCTTCGTCAGAAGGTGGCCAGCACAGCAGGTAATCACAGACGCGTTTCGCACTTCTTGGTGCTCATCAGTGTGATGTAACCTGGGGGCCTCTGTCTCATCCACAGAGGTGGAATCACGGAGCAGAGGCCACCCAACCTAGCTGTGCTAGCAACGGTCTTATGACCGTTCGCTACAGGTATCTGGCCTGTATACATCATCATGTTTAAATACTTGGATTCTGTTATCTGCAATTATTAAGAATTTGTATAATATATGCTGAAGATGAAATCAGTTGATTTCGAAACGTCCAAATTTAATAAAGTAATTTCTTCGTGACTTTTGACGGGTCAGATAAGCTTTTTATTTAATTAACCTGTATATATGTTGTTTTTTTTAAATTTATTGAAGCAATTGTTTTTGAAAATACAGGTGTAATCTTTTATTAATATTTTGTCAAACACAAAATTTCTCGCAGACTTGAAAAGTTATAATTATTGATATTCAAAATATTTGCCAATATAAGTTCTAGTCCAGAAGTATTGACAAAATTTACCCTACAAATTAAATTGATAATTTTTTTGCAAATACTCGTATATTCAAATATTTATTCTTGTATTCAGCATTATTAGAAATTTATGTAATTTTTTCGTTTTACCGCTAATACGTCAAAGCATAAAATACCAACATTGGGGAATATTGAGTTTTTTAGTGTAACAAATTTTTCCTATTTGTATGTTGACTTAATACACGACGTATAAAACCAGAAGCTCTACACACACATACAAACTCAAGGTAGCTCTTGAAAAGCACAATGTTTACTTTTCTTATACATACAAGTATAAGTATTTAGTTAAATACATATATAAAAAGCAAGTTATGTACTCCTACTCAGTGTGTTCTATTTTCATTTTCAAACTGTTACTATTGGAATTTTGGTATATATAAGAGCAACGGCTTCGAGTAAACAGGATTTTTGGTGCCTGTGAAAGGTCGGGTAAAATGGCTTTTGTTTTCTCAAAACAAGGCTACTAGATAATAATAAAAAACTTATTTTGGCAATTTTTTATCTCACGGTACCCTGGCAAAGAGAATGAAATTATATCACAATATTTGAATTTCTGAATTGATTAATTGATTATTTTAGACCGGGTGTCAACTTAAAATAGGGAATACAATGTTAATGTTTTTATTTTATTGTAGTTATTAACGCCTACGATCTCCAAATGAGGATCAAGTAGTTTTTTCAAATTTACTGTTTAATTGTTTATATTCTCTTGTTATTAGCATGCATTTACAACGGAATCGTAAAAAATACTATAATTATATTCGTTTTTTTAAATTAATATTACTATTCTTATTCTAACAATTCTTTGTTTTTTACATTCCTCTATGACTCTAATTTTATTTCACGTAATTAATTACAAAATATTTATTTGCATAATTGAATAATAATTTAATAATTACCGATCCCCATTTGCGGATCGTGGGCAATATATAGCTACAATTGAGTAACATTATTTCTCGCTACGTACAAACATGTTTCTACAAGGCTACAATACTTCTTTCCATGTTTCTACAAGTTTTTCGAAACCATACAGCTTATGTCTTCCGGGAAAATTTATATAAGCCTTGTGTTTAGTGTGCTTCATTGCCCACGATCCCCAAATGGGGATTAACAAAAAGACTGATATTTTGCAATAAAATAAAATATTTGTGTAAGAATATAGGAAAATATATATTTTTTTAAATTTAGTTGTTAATGGACTAAGTAGGTATAGTTTGTGTTAAAATAAATACACGTGGACTTCGATTACTTAAACTCATCCAACTCATCACCCCGGCGTATGTCCTTACCTGGGCGACCAGGAGCGGATTACCAAATTTACAGTACAAACCGGGAAATATACAGTAAAAATATTTTAATCTTTTTATATATTTCGCTTATATTTGTTTTTTATTTATTAATATACAGTAGGACCTCTTTAATCCGAACTAATAATTGCACAGGTTGATCCAGACTATCGAAATGTTCGGATTATCGAACAAATTACAAAAAATATCCATTTTCTTAATTTTCTAAAAATTTCCACATTCTCACAATAAAATATGCTTTTTTTCAAATATAAAATTAAAAAACAACTGTACTTGCTACATATGCATAACAAAATAAAGTACATATAGGCATATTACATAAATCTATATTAAAGTAAATAGTAAATCTACGAAACTGTGAAAAATTCGGTGATTTTTCTCTGTTTAACATTCGCTTCTTTTGCCTTTTTGTCTCGTTTTTTCATTTCCGATAGAATTAGAATGTGGTGTTCCGATTTATCATTTTCTTCAGCCCACTACAAACACGTTTCAAAACTTCAGACTGTCTCTTTGTGCTTTACATGCAGTGTTGTAATAAATAATCATATTTTTTATCTAGATAAAGATAAAGATTACTAACATTTTTTTATCCAGATAAGGTAATAGATAATTATTTGTAAAGTTATCTGGATAATAGATAATTAACTATTATCTAGATACTTTTGGATAATTTGTTTAAAATATACATAGCATGTTATAATTGTTGAAATAATGTAGATTTATATGATATAAATATTTCGATACGCGCCTACTAAAAAGGATATTGTATTGCATTGTTTTTAATATAATAAACAAGAGTTGTTAATAATAAATAGTAATAAAATAATATGTAATTATATATAAATAAAAACTAATTCATTCATCCCAGTAAAACCTTTATTTATTAATATGGTAATAGAGCGTAGTTACGAAGAAGAAGTTGAAAAATAATTAAGAAAAGTAAGAAATTTTAGAAACATCAATGAAAATGACAGATGTTACGATACCAGTGTTTGATGGCGAAGATTATTGAAGTAGGAAGAAACGTATTCCTATGTATCTAAAGATGAAAAAGTGTGACATGACGGTTTCAAGAGTGAAACAAGATACAGATGGAGAAGACTGGGATGATAAAGACCTAAAAGCTGTAAATTACATATACAGTGCTATTACAAATAAACAATTAGAGTTTGTGAGTGACAAAGAAACAGCATATGATATTATGAAGAAATTTGATGAACTGTATTATAAAAAATCAACAGCATTACAAATAGTTTGCAGAAATAAATTGGAAAGATTGAGATTGAAAAACTATAGTGATACGGCAGTATTATTTATTGATTTCGAAAAAGCAGTAAATGAGTTAAAACCGCTGGTGCAAAGATAACTGAGAAAGAAAAGATGAACTATATGTTGCGAACATTGCCAGAATCTTTAAATTATATTGGAGATTTGGTTGATGTTTTGAAAGAAGAAGATCAAACAGGAGAATACGTAAAGAGTAAAATAAAGATGATCAATTTGAAAGATAATGAAGAATGCGTAAATACAAACCCAAAATCAAACGCTTTTGTAACAGAAAACAAATCGAGAACGAGGAAACAAGAACAGACATGCTACAATTGTGGGAACCCAGGACATTTCAAGAGAAATTGTCATCAGGTTGCAAGAGGCTCGTGGAGGCGCGGCGCGCAACATCATCAGCAGCGTGGAGGTTATGGATATTGGCGACGTAGTCGAGGCGGTGGCAGCGGACAGCAGAGTTCGAGAAATGGTTGGTATCCAGGCGGCCGAGGTTATCAACAGGATGGACATGGAGTGAACAGCTTCCATACAGAAGTTCAAACTATGATGGCATGCGAAGAACTAGGAAAAGGTAATAATGATAAAATTAAAATTGACTGGTTGTTAGATAGTGGCTGTACAGATCATGTGATTAATAATGATAATTATTTTAGTGATAGCATAATTTTGAAACAGACTATAAATGTAAAAATAGGTGACGGTAAAATATTAAAAGCCACAAAAGTAGGAAATGTAATTAGTTACTTTCCAGTTTTTAATCGAAAAATTCAAATTAATATGTCAAATGTATTTTATGTTAAAGAAATGAATAGAAATTTGATTAGTTATGCAAAAGTCACAGATAAAAATAGAATTATATCAATAAAAAATACTTCAAAAATTTATGATAGAGATAATAACTTGATTGAGATTGCTTGGAAAGAAGGTAGATTGTATAGAATGACAAGTGAAATTAAAAACAAAGAAGTTAATATAACAAGTAGAAGTAGCAATTTGACATTAAAACAAAAATGGCATCGCATACTAGGTCATGTAAATTTTAATTATTTAAATATTTTGTGTACAAATCAATTATTAGATGGAATACCTAAAGAATTAGAATCTGAATACATGAAATGTGAAATATGTATTCAAAATAAAATGCATAATTTACCATTTGAAAACAATAGAAGTAAAGCTAAAGACATTTTAGAAATTGTTCACACGGACTTGAATGGGCCTCATACGACTATAGGGATAAATGATGAAAAATATTTTCTAACGTTTATTGATGACTATAGTAAAGTAGCTAGAGTTTATACCATTAATTCAAAAGATCAAGTTTATGATTGTTTCGTAGAGTACATAAATCAAATTAAAAATTTAACGGGTAAAACAATTAAGAAATTAAGATATGACAATGGAAAAGAGTACCTAAATTCAAAAATTTATCGTTTAACAAGAGAAAAAGGAATAGTTATAAATGCTTGTCCACCTTATGTACATGTATTGAACGGTACAGCTGAAAGATATAATAGATCAATTATGGACATATCTAGATGTTTGTTAGCTGAAGCAAAAGTACATCGAAGGTTTTGGCCAGAGGTAGTATGCGCAGCTGTATGTCTTAAAAATAGAACATTAGCAAATACTAAAGAAAAGAAAACACCTTATGAAATATTATTTGGTAAGAAACCTAGTATTAAATATTTGCGTTTATACGGCAGTAAAGTTTTCGTACGTACACCAGAACAAGTGAGAAAGTCTAAATGGGATAGAAAAGCTGATTTAGGAATTTTGATAGGATATACTGAAACGGGATATAGAGTATTAGTAAATAATAAAATAATTGTAGCTAGGCATGTGGATATTGTGCAAGAAGATGTTAAGTGCATTAGATTAAATGGAAACGCGAGTGAAAATGACTCTAAAAGTGATTGCTCATATGATTCTGAAATACAAGAAAGAAGTGTAACAGGTGAATTTGAGTTAAATGATGAACAAAATCAAGAAAAGACTCAAAAGTTAAGAAGATCGAAGAGAGAGAAAAAATTGCCTAGTAAATTCGACGATAACTATGTTTATAATAATTGTATTGATGTAAATTATTGTGGTGTTGATAGTCCAAATAATTTTGAGGAGGCGATAAAAAGTAATGAGTCTGAGTATTGGAGAAAAGCTATGGATAAAGAAATTGAATGTATAAATAAAAATAAAACTTGGAAACTAGTTGAAAAGCCAGAGAATAAAAACATTTTAGATGTAAAGTGGATTTATACGAAAAAGTCAAATAACTTGTATAAAGCAAGATTAGTAGTGAGAGGATTTCAACAAAAAGGAATTATAGATAATATTTATTCACTGGTTGCAAAAATGCAAACTTTAAAAATTTTATTGTCATATTGTTGTCAAAAGGGTTTGATAATTGAACAAATGGATGTAGAAACAGTTTTTTTAAACGGTAATGTTACATCAGAAATTTATATAAAACAGGCTAGAGGATATGAAGACGGTACGGACAGAGTATGTAAACTTGATAAAGCTTTATACGGTTTAAGAGAAAGTCCTCGCGCGTGGTATGATTGTTTTGATGTTTATTTGAGAAATTTAGGGTGTAAAAGAAGTAAATTTGACTGATGTTTGTATGTTATGAAAAATGGAAATGATATGATTTATATAATATTATATGTGGATGATTTATTGATTTGCTGTAGAAATGAGAAAAAGATTAAATATCTAAAGGGTTTATTATCAAATAAATTTAGAAGAAAAGATATGGGTGAAGTAAAAACTTATCTTGGAATTAATGTTGAATATGATTATGAAAAGAACGTTATGACTTTAAGCCAGCAAAATTATATTGAATCGTTAGCTGAGAAGTACAAAATTAAAAATTCAAAGCCGTATAAGACACCAATGGAGATAAATTTGAAATTAGAGCCTGCACAAGTAACATGTGATTATCTTAAATATAGAAATTTGATAGGTGCATTATTGTACATTAGTTCTGGAACAAGACCTGATATTAGCTACAGCGTTAATTACTTAAGTAGATTTCAAAATTGTTATAATGAAAGTCATTTTAAGTATGCTTTGAGAATTCTGAAATATTTGTATTCGACAAAAGACTTGAAATTAACTTATAGTAAAAATGAGACAAATGAGAATGTTGATTGTTTTGTGGACGCTGACTGGGTAGGTGATAATGTTGATAGGAAGTCAACGACAGGTTATGTAATGAGATTATTTGGAAATGCAATATTTTGGAAGTCTAGAAAACAAGGTAGTGTTACAAAATCTTCTACATTTGCTGAATATGTAGCATTATCAGAAGCTGTAAGTGAGATAAAACTGATAAAATATATACTTGAAATATTTGATATAGAAAATAAAAAACCGGTAAAGATATATGAGGATAACAAACTCAAGTGCATTGAATATTGCAAAATACGGAAATTTTACTAAAAATTCAAAATATATTGAAGTACATTATCATTTTGTGAACGAGTGTTATATGAAAGGAATTATTGATATAGTTAAAGTAAATACAAATGAAAATGTGGCTGATATTTTTACCAAATCCTTAAATAAAAATAAATTCGTAAAACTAAGAGAAATGTTAAATGTATGTTAATTTATTGTAATATAAATGTAAGGAGGTGTGTTGAAATAATGTACATTTATATGATATAAATATTTCAATACGCGCCTACTAAAAAGGATTTTGTATTGCATTGTTTTTAATATAAAAAACAAGAGTTGTTAATAATAAATAGTAATAAAATAATATGTAATTACATATAAATAAAAACTAATTCATTCATCCCAGTAAAACCTTTATTTATTAATAATAATGTAGACATACGGCGGAATAATAAATTATTTTGCATATTTAGAAATATTCTTTTATAGTATTTTAATGTGTATTAATATAATGTATTTAACAAAATTGCACACCAAATAAATCACGGAATTCTGTGCAAATATGTCCACTACGTATTTATGAAACTGTAAAAAATTTACAAAATCGTACCTTCTTGACAAAAAAAGTATTCATATTTACACCTTTATGGATTAAGGTTCTGTAAAATTTCAAATTTTTCACAGAATTCTATCAAAATTACAGTTGTACGCTTGCACAGCTTTATTTAATTTGAATTCGATTTGTATTAGAAAAGATTTATTTATTGTTTTGTCAAAATATTCATCTAGATGATTTTCAAAAAATAGATTATTATAATTTTCATTTTTATTTAGATAAGATAATAGATAACTTCGAAAAAAATTATCTAGATAAGATAATAGATAAAACTATATTATCTAGATGATTTATCTAGATGAAATTATGTAGATAAGTTGCAACACTGTTTACATATCTTGATATCATTTCTACCTCTTCGTCGGAGCTTGATTCATTTTGAATATGTTCCAAAATATCTATATCATTTGTGGATTCCCATGATTCTTCATGTCCGATAGCCCATTCAAGAGCTTTTTTACCGTGTGACATCTCCTTATTTGCATTTCTATACCCTCTAACTCCGTTCTGTCCCTCCAGTGTAATAGTAAAAGATTATCGTCTTCAGTCCAACCATTATCAAGAAGTAGTGTAAGAAGTTTAGTCCAAGACTTTTGGATAAGTTCCGGATAAGTTCCCATCCTCTTGATAATCTAATAACATCTTTCAAATTTATTTATTTATTTATTTATTTATTTATTTATTTATTTATTTATTTATTTATTTATTTATTTATTTATTTATTTATTTATTTATTTATTTATTTATTTATTTATTTATTTATTTATTTATTTATTTATTTATTTATTTATTTATTTATTTATTTATTTATTTATTTATTTATTTATTTATTTATTTATTTATTTATTTATTTATTTATTTATTTATTTATTTATTTATTTATTTATTTATTTATTTATTTATTTATTTATTTATTTATTTATTTATTTACTTATTTATTTATTTATTTATTTATTTCCACTCAACAGGATAATAATTATCCCAATTACAGAAGGAGAATATAAATACATATACATAAATGATATTTGATATAAGAAGAGTATAAAAAGAAATCATTACATAAATATTTACTTAAATATCTAACATATATAGAAAAAAACAAACATACTGTTTCTTTACTTAAAAAGACTAACATATTAGAAAAAGAAATAAGCATATAGATTCTTAACAAACATAAATTAATTAGATGAATACTAGTAAATTTATATTAAACTTAAATTAACTTTCTTCAGTTCTGCAAAAATACCTGCACTTTCGGAAGCAACAATTTTTTTTAAAAGGCTCTTGCGGTAATTTAACTTGATCGCTTGAATCACATTTCGGTCCATTGGTTGCCCTAAGGGAGTTACATTTGGCGGCAAAAACATTACAATATATTTTTATGTTCAGAACATAAGTCTTCAGGGTGTCCTGGGGCATTGTCTATAATCAAAAGTGCATTGGCTTCTAAATTCAGCTGTTATATATTTTTTCGCACTGGAACAAAATCTGTGTAAAACTAGTCCTTGAAAATTTTGCAAGTAGGTTTTACGTGGTGAAGTGAGCGGCATAGACAGTAGCGATGGGGTCAACCGTTACAAAAAAGAAGATTCCTATCGTTTCACAAAAGTTCAAGAAAATTTTAATAATTTTTAAAGGGAAGGATTATTGAAAGGAACCAAAGCTGTGACGTTACAAAATGTCACACTATCTAGCCTAAGCCAAGCCAAGCCTAACATTAAAAAAAGTTTGAAATTTCAAGGCAAGCCAAGGTTTTTTATTTCAAGCCAAGTAGCTTGGCTAGAGATTCACGGGCTTAGTTTGAAGCTTGAAAGATTGGCTTGGCTTTGTTTGAAAAAGCTTGATAAGGATGAAGCTTTTCTTAAGAAATGTTGTCGAGGCCGACAAAACGTGGTAACGTACTTCCTCATTGCTTCGGCACATTTTTGCGAATTTGTAAGAAATGGATTTCCCAAAAAAGACCAGCCTTCAGTACCTGCCAGTCTAGTAAGCTTCAAAAATTTGTAAATAGGAAGCTATACCCTTCATCATTCTTATTATGCAAAGACCACTTATTTTCTCAATCAAGTATACAAAATAAATTGATAAAATGTTGAAAAAGTTTTAAATACATAATGATAAATGATAATATAATTTTATTGTTTTATTATTTACCTATATTAATATAAAATGTATGATGAAAAATGATAATACAAAATTTATTGCAAATGTTAATCATTACATATAGAACTATATAATTTTTTTTAAATACTTATTGTCAAGTTAAACGTATTTTGTATAAAAGTTAATAAATTTTTAAGTAACTGGAATTAATTATAAGTTATGAGGTCTCGTGGCCACGTACCTGAGTGTCAGGTCGCGAATCTGGAGAACCGGGTTTGATCTCGACCAACGCCAAATATTTCGAAATTTAAATGGCATAAAATTAACCCCTGTGGTGCACTCTCCACACCAGCAATGAGTGACCGTGAGGTGACGCCTGGTAAGTGTCCGCACGGTGCAAATATTTCATCATTACCCACATATGTGTACAAAGCAGATTGGTGCACCCAGCAATGGGTAATAAGCCGTGATGATATATTTATTTATTTTATTTATTTAATTATAAGCTCAAAGCTATAAGAAATTAGATTTGATTTTCAAACCAAAAAAAAAAAAAAAAATATTTAATTTATCTAATTACATTTCACATAAAACTACACTCTATCTGTTTTAACTATAGAGTGCTGGGAAGATAGGTGCAGTTTGATCTTGTTATTTAAGTGGATAATTGCAATAATAATTATTGCTTTTTAAAGTTGCATTTTGTACAATGTCTTGTTATTCTGGTATTTCCGAATCATAGAGACGAAACAATTTCTGTTTGTGGGTATGTATGTTTATATTCAAAGATTTTCAATGCTATTTTTAGCTCAACCCCTAATGTATTTCTAATAAACCGATCTTGTCTGTCACAGGTATAATAGACAATAACAATGTACCGACAAACAAATCATTCTCTTTTAAATATTACTTTAATACAAGTTTTCACAAATTTCAGTAATAACGACATATCCGTAACGTTGAGGGTATTTACTTTTGTGCTATTTGAATTGGAATTTAATTACTGTAATTAAAGCCCTTGACTCTATTCCAAATTATCACTGTTTTCATACCTTCTGATATCGCCTTTTTAATACAGAATCAATTTTTAACTTTATGAATGCAGAAAATAACACTTGTTTAAATTTATGATGCCTCGTCAGACTCCATGCGCCTTGCATTGATGGGAAAGTGAAAGTTATGTTAAATGACATAGGTTACGAGTGGTAATCAAAACTTCTACTTTAATATACATAGTTTTTTATTAATTATTTTATTAAATTGCTTATTATGCACGCATATTTCTAATTATTGACCACAAAAGTTATTTTAACATACCTATTTATTTATTTTTATAACTGTAAAAAAGAATCAATAATTTATGTGACTCCAATTATTAGCGAAGTCCACTGTTTGAGAACCAGATCATCTCTACATCTATGTCAAAATATATATATATATATATAAAAAATATTACGGCTTAACGAATATAAAGACTTTCTAAAAAATTGCTTTCAGTTTAGATGAAGTTTCATAAAAATAATTAAAATAGTGAAGGACCCCATTGTTACCAGAAACTAATAAACTTTTCTCATAACTGTTAAAATGAGTAATATCAAGTTTCATACCTTTAAGCCCGGTATTTTCATCTATGGTTAAAAAGCCTATTAACATAACTGTCAGCTAAAAGAAAAATATAGCATCGATATTGCATAATAGGTTGTAAAAATTATACAGGTGTCATCTTTTCGATGCGACCCGAGATGAAAATCCGGGTCTTAGTGTTCTAATATCCACGCACGTACTCATACACATAATATCCAATTTATAGCATAGTTCCTATATCTTCATTACGATGTCAAGAGGTAAAATCAAAATTTAATGTCACAGACACACAAAATATTTTAATTTTATTTTTTATCCTAATGTACTGACACAACCTTACTTTTATTTATGTAGATAGCTACATGTACACATTTGTTTTCATGTTGGTTGGCTATCTCTGCCTTCGTGTATGCCTTCGCCAACCTTCTTCTTCCCTTTCCATTCGTTCTTGTCTCGTTTTTTCGCGTATTTCATAATGTATGCCCGGCCCATGTAACATATGTGCTTTTTCGTATCATTTCATACCTACGTTCTGAGGTCCTTTGAGAATATTTGTGGAATATATTATGAAATTTCTTTGAGCGGTTTATGTTTTGATACTTGACGAAGCAGACAAACATTGTTTAAGCATTATTAATGTGTACATAAATATATAAACAGGGTGGTGACTGGAATTCCCGAACACAGAACTTTATCATGCTAATTTTAGGTAAAAAGCTTCAAACAAAAGTTGTAGATCATAAAATTCTCCATCTGTTTCAACGACCAAAATTAACGTTATATGCTATGTAAAAGCAGAAATTTAGTATTAATAGATCGAAAATCACCCCAAACGTGATTTAAAAAGATTTAAATATTTTCTGCAGAGTTAGGTTAGCAACAGCCATGGAATTGAAAGAAATAAATTAACAAAGGGTTAACGTTTTATCTGTCAAGTTAGGTTACGTTAGCGAAAGCCACGGAATTTAAATAAATAAATTAAATGTTTAAAGTTTTATCTGTCAGGTTAGGTTACCGACAACCATGGAATTGGACGAAATAAATTAATATTGGTTTAACATTTTATCTTTAAAGTTAGATTAAATTATTTTTATTAGGTATTATTTGTAATATCTGTTCAAGTCAACTATTATCTATTAATTTTAACAGGAAATTGTTAATTGCAATAGATACTACAAATAATAAAGAAAATAGAATAATTTTGCTTAGTGATTCAGATGCAGAATTTTATATTCTACAACTTTCATTCGGTGCTTTTTTAACTAAAATAATTATAGAAGCAGGAAATTACGAAAATATTTTATATGTTAAGTCCTGAGTTCCAATCACCCACCAGCCTGTATATAATAAAAAAAAAACTAGGTAATAACCGACAGCCGTGTCATGTCACATACTATATCCAACAAGTTGAGGTAGACACAATTTAGTTTAAATATGAAATTTCATGTAAATCAGTCAGAAATACAATAAATAAAATTCCGTTCAAATATAAAACACATGAAAACGTTAGTGCAGCAAAGCACGTCTTTTAGATGCATTTTATATATTAATTATATGTAAACTCTTACGAGTAAACATGAAATTTTATATCTATTTATAAAATTACATTAAAATACATACATAAAAACAGCATCAGTAAAGTTCAACTTTCGGTTAGCCCGTAACCAATGTTTTCCAAAAGTTGATCGAATCGCGTTATTAACGCACGAAGTTTACGAATAAAGATTAATTATTTTCTAAATCGCAGACATCAACATCAAACTGAAAATTTATGTTATCGTAGAGCTTTTAAATCGTACTTATCTGCAAAGTGCGTCCCTTTTACTGCCCCAGACAACATGTTTATATAATAAGATCTCGAAGTGAGTTAAGTTAAACAAATTGTGCTCCATAATGCTAATAACAATGTAATTAACAAAAATGTTAATGACAAATTTTCAAATAAAATTACGCATATTATCTTCTGCAAGTAAAGCTGAACTAACTTTGTTATTAATAATGTTATTGGCTGCTTCTTCAGTGCGGCGAAAAAGTGATATCTATTAGTAGAATGTTAAATTTTTTATAAACAATATTTCAACAAATCTTGATAAGAAAAGTTATTACATTTTACAGGCCTGTATTCAAAATTTGTGAATAACATTGGTAATAACACGTATTATAAACAATGTTACCGCTGTAAAGCCATCGTATAGTGTAGTAATATTTTCGGAGAGGTCACAAGGTACATAACGGGTGTTCAAATTTCAGGTTGCTTTTAGAATTACCCGCCATTTTTATATATCTTTCGTATGACAGTTGATATTTGTGAAGTAAAACATTAAATAACGTTCCATAACTAAACAATGTAATGCTTTTATTTCACAAATATGATGTGTCACACGCCATATATCTACGAGAAAAAAATGGCTAGTAACTCCAAAGAACCACTATTTTGAACACATTTATAAACGAAAATGTATGTTTCATTGATATAATATGGAAAAAATATATTTCTCAAAAAAAGAGACGATTGTTTGTTTATATTGCAAAAACTGAGTAACATGTTATTTTGCTTTAGAAGCATGCAATTATTCCTTTATCTTTTTAGCTTCTCTAATATGAATAATTAATTTCAGAATTTTGGGAAGACCACTTCCACTGCCGCTACCCGAACAGCTCGCTGACTCCTTACAACAAGAACTACACGCGTGTGTGCACGACGAAAGAGAAATTGAGCAAGCAGAACACCGTGTTCGAGGATCAGCTGCAGTTTGTCAGTGATGCTGTCATGGCTTTCGCATATGCGATACGGTAAGTTAGTCCACATCAAATTTTCATGGGTTAAGGCAACCACTACTTTTCCTGCAATGAGATGCTGCGGATAAAAGCTACGGAAGGAAGCTTTCTCTACTTCAGAGGAATATTATGCTATACTCAAGCTTGTAATTCTGTCTCAGAAAATGTTCACTAAAAATGCTTTTGGGATAAACCGTCCTCGCTATAATTACACCAAAAAAGAGAAAAATAAAAGTTTGATAATGCTAGGGAATCATTATATAGTGTGATTGCTTTTGGTTGCAATATATAGATTTTTTTATTATAAATAATGAATCCCATTCATCTACGTGCAGTATTAACCAATGAGTAATAATAAAAGTAATTCAGGATAGCGGATCCAAGTGGACCCGGCAATCCTAGTTAAGGGTTAAAATTACATACAAAAAAGTTATTCGGACAAGTTGTTTATCATTTAATTCTAGGATCAAATTTAAAAATATATTCAGATTGTCAATGAAATTCCGTAAATTAAATTTAAAATAAATTTTTTTAAAAAATAATATGATATAGTCAATATCTACGTTATCCGCTTCTACTTCCTTTTTAAGTTTGTATTATGAAATCATATTTAATACTTGAATAAATATGAAGGGACAGGGAGAATAAAGATGAGTCACAAAATGTGTTTTTTTTCAGTTCGCGAATTTTAAAGTCTGATACCCCTTGGAGTGTTTTTGAGGTGACATAGTGAATTCAATCTTAGTCCACAACTCAGATCGGTCATTCCTTATCATTCTTATACCCATAGATGGGTCGAGTTTCCACTCATGTCGTACATAATAGTATTTTAACAGGCTGACTACCGAATCTATAAGGTAAAAATTATGAAGTTCCCTGAACACACATATTTTTGAAATTTAGTTTTTCTATATTTACGTTTTGGTTAAACTACGTATTTTATAAATTTATTCAAAAAATATATAGACAAGTATACGCATACCTGCAAAAATTTAAAATCTTTAATTTTTGTAATAACATAAATCGCAAAAAAATGTAAAGTTATTTTTTGAAGAAATACCATTTTGAGCTTTACATGGTTTCAAAATTTTCTGACTAATAGTATGTGTATTAGAGCGTTAAGAACACTCACACACACAATTTTTGTAATATAAATCGCGAGAAAATGTAAAGATATTTTTCGAAGAAATACTATTTTTAACTTCAAGTGCCATTCCCGGATATTTGCCAATAGAATCGAGTAAAATTACATGGTTTCAAAATTTTCTGACTAATATTATGTGTATTAGAGCGTTATAAAAACACACACAGACCACACACACACACACACACACACACACCTACAGACGCACATACGCATACCCGCACAATAAGCACATGCGCATATACACCCATACACCCATACACAAATACACCCATACATCCATATACACACACTCACAGACATTATCGCGAAAACGTTAAAATCGAATTCGTTCGAGCTTAAAACTTGGTCATTACAAAAATCTCAATACACGATTTTTAGCACGAATCCTTATATATCTCTTACCATCGGTGGTGAGAGATAAAAACAAAATTAATTCTTAAATTGCGACAAAATAGCTTCATAAGTTTCTGTGCATGTAATTTGTAATTTAACTCTTGTTAATGAACGTACTCCAAAAAGCCACATGTTCATACATATTCCAGAGCAAGAGTAAGTACGAGTACTTTGCTTGAAATGTAAACAAGTTAGTAATCTTTTACGTGAAAAGATCCTGTGATGAATATTGCAGCATTGCAACTTGTCAGGCATAAACTCCAGAGAAGTGCTTCACACCTGAACAAACACTCAACGATGATTATAGTTTTAATTTACAAGAGTTACGAATGCCTCTACAAAGTTTATCATCATGAATAAGTTTTCAATCTGCCCTGAATACATGAGTGCTATTAGTAATGAAGCTAAATGTAAGTTCAATAGTGCATTATTTAATGCATTTTGCCAATTAAAATTAAAGGAAACAGTATTGCTGTTAAAATGTTTCGACTTATGACATATGATTAATAATTACTATATTATTTATTTATTCAGCATTCATACGAGTACAATTATGACAGAATCCAGATGTACAAGGCCGCGGTTTAATTAGGGTAGTATCACAATATTTGAAAATTTTATATATTAATCTATATGAAAAAATCTGATGTGGCCAGCACATTCCCTTCCGTCAGTTCTATGTACTTTGTATGAATGTCATACAGAAAATCCCTTACAAAAGATTCTATTTCTTGTACATTACCTTAAGGCAGTTGTATGAATTTTATAAATATTCCATACAGAAAGTTTCTAGCAAAAGATCCTATATTTCCAGTAAAGTTATAACACAAACATACTGTCAAATGCACTTGACACTGACACCTTTCAATCAGAATTTTCTTAATATAGCAGCTGTTTCCAGGGTTATAGCATAGTTGGCTAATATATAATATTAAATTTCTTTATAATTTTAAAGTCTATGTCTCTATGAAGTATGAAATTCATTCAAATCGTATAGAGAATAAAATATTCTTTAATATTTAAAATAACATTAAATGTGAAAAAATGATAATTGACATCGTTTTTTCAAGAAAAACTATTAAAATCTTCAAATGAGGGTACTTCCGGTTGACCAATTACAGCCAAAATCTAATCAGCTCTTCACATTGATGTAACGAAGAAGAATACGAAAGAATCATAATTTTTGGATTTGTAGTATTAGAGTTGTCGCATTAGACACACACACACACACACACACACACACACACACACACACACACACACACATACATACACACACAAACACACATACAGACATCGTCGTAAAAATAGTAAAATCGTATTCAAAGGACCCTAAAACGTGCTTATTCATCAAAAAACTCAACACCGAATTTTTTGACTAAAGAATACCTTCCTTACCGAAAGGTGACGGAAGGTAAAAATCTGATGTGCCAGCACGTGAATTCCCGCCAATTCCATATTTAAAATAGCAATGAGCGTGGGCGTGCAAGGGCGCGCGTTCATGCATGTGATGATTTTTGCTTCCACAATAATTTATACCAAACTCCAAAAATCTCTATTTTCTTAAAGCTTTCTGCATTTATATAAAGAATTGATTAGATTTTAGGTAAAATAGGACAACCAGAAGTAATACTTTACTTGAAGCCCATTAGTTTTTTTTTTATAAAAAACTATATTAAAGCATAATTTTTTTAATTTTAGTATTTAAGTCTTTTATATCAAGGGGAATAACATATTAGACTTTGGCTAAAAATGATGTTCTTCAAAATAAGATTAGTACTCAATCTTTTAAAAAAATTATTACACTTGTTTCACTTGCAGTGTATATTAATATTTCTCCTACCTAATTATTTACTTCACAGGTAAATTAATCGAATTTTAATGTTGCTTAGTAACGGCTTTTTACTTTTCAAGCACTAGTTGCTTGAAAAGTGACACTTGATACACTGTGAAGAGAGTGTGAAAAGTACTTTTCACGCACGGTTGTAGGAAAAGTATATTTAGTACGTTTACATGCAATTTTGAAAATGGTTTGTTTTCAGTCAAAATTATGCAAAACTGTTTACATGCAGTTTTCAAAACAAGTTTAAAAATTGATTTGAAATCAGTTTCGGCGAATGCGCATTTAGCTGATGTAAGTGACAGATCCTCTTCCCTCCAAATACTTCGTTTTGCTATTATTCCAATTATTTTTTATACTTCGTACCACTACGCACTAAAACTACACACCTGTCAGTATATTTGAAGGTTAGTAACACAAAGCGACAGAAACGTTATGCTTTGTACGCATGCGCAGTATCGAAACTGAATTTTAAGTGTTTACATGAGTAGTTTTGAAACTAGTTTTCAAGTCCAACCCATGAATTTTAGTTTTGGTTTGAGATAATTTAAAACCGATTTGATACTGTATACATGGCGTTTTCAAAACTAAAAACGTTTTAAAAACGGTTTCAAAACTGCATGTAAACTCAGTATATATGATATAATCCAAAACTTTTCAAATGTTACGTAAGACTTTTATGTCAAGTGTAACAATATATTATATTTTGGCTAAAATTGATAAACCGGAAGTCATACTTTACTTGAAGCTCTGATTATATTTTTGTGAAAAATATATTGATATAATCCAAAACTTTTCAAATTTGGTATTTGACTTTTATATCAAGGGGGATAACATAGAATTTGGCTAAAATTGATAAACTGGAAGTGGTACTTTATTGGAAGCTCTAAACAGATTTTCTTAAAAAAATATATTAAAATATGATCCATAACTTCTCAAATTTGGTATTTAAAACTCCTGTATAATTCAACATATTCGATTGTGACCATATGTGATAAACCGGAAGTGGTTCTTAATTTGGAGCTTTTAACAGATTTTCGAGAAAAAACAATAAATCCAAAATTTCGTATTACAGACTTTTCTATTTACTGAACCAACAAATTAGATTTTGTTTACAAACGATCAATCGGAAGTGATACTTAAAGCTCGTAGCTATTTGAAACATGGAATTGCCGGGAGGTCATGTGCTGTTCACGTTAGATTTTTTTCTTGAGCAATCAAATTTTTATTGTGAGTTTGTGAGCATTATTCAATTTCTTTTGGTAATTTAATAAATTTATCATATAAATAATGAGTATTATTCATTGCATCACTATTATAGTAGCTTCGTGAACGTAGTTAAAGAGAGTGGTCGGCTACTTTTTGCATACGTTTTCATATTATTTTACAAGTTTTGAATGTGCATGTGAGATCTGCTCATATAGTTTTGTGTCCTGGTTATTGTTCTTGTAAACCTAAACCTCCTCCAAATCTAACATCAAAAATGGGATAGACTCACTAGAAGTTCTACGAAATAGAAAAATTACTGAAAGTGTTAAGTGAAACTGCAAGAGTTAAAAGATACATCGTAGCCTTGTGCCTTACCAGCTAGTGCCATCGACAATTCAGTATTTGAATCCCAGGTCGATGGTAATGGTGCAGCGAAATATAAAAGATGGAAAAACTGTTAGTTTGTTCCGACTACGAGATGTTAGTTCGAGGTACCAGTGGATTACTTGTTGAAACCAAGGAGTAGTTTACAAACTGGAAGACCGGTGACGGAAGCTGAGATGGTTTTAAGATAGAGATTGCTAGTCTATATCCCCCCTCCGAAGAAAAAGGATTTTCAGAGAAAAATTTAGAAAAATTACTGTGTATACGAGTATTAAAGCAGATTCGTATTACGAGTATGCGAGGAAAAATATTTCATTCATTAAAGCATTAAATTTTGACATATCTATATTGACCAATTACTTGAATTAGTAATAGGTGATATTATTGACATTCCAGTAAAAATTATGGCTTTAAATAGTCAAGTAAAATCAGTGAACGATTTGTTGTCATTATTAGGGAATTTTGATAATTTAAAAAGGACAAGGGACAATTCAATCAATCCTTGCAAAAGAAAACATTTCTCAGAATCGTCTGATTTTTCAAATTTATGTTATGCTTGTAAACACTCAGGTTATATTCAGAGTAACTTTCTTAAATTAAGAAATGAAAATAATCCGAACACATCATCAAAACTTATTAAATTCGAAAACCGTGATGAAATTACACGAATATTTTGTAATATTTGTAAAAGACCGGAACAAACGTTTGATAACTATTTTGCTAGATTACGTACGAAAAAATTAATTGTTTTTCTGTTAATATAAACAAAGATATTTGTTCAGAATTTTTCTTGTTGTAGACTCGGTTATTGTTATTCCTCACTTGAGGTAGTTTTATTTTTGTTTAAAAGAGTTCCTGATTTGCACTGATGCCATTCCTAGGCATCACAACTTCCGGTAACTTAGAAAGTGACCAAAAGCTGGCATATGACCATATGAAGACTCAAACTGGATTATCTAGGTTTTGTTTGTCAGAAATGGACGTGCGAATAAAATTATTAAAGTGGGCGATTTTGTGTTTCAACCCTCTGGAAATTCCCAGCTGTCGAAACCAGATAAAACGTATGACGAGCCATTCGAGGTTATACCTTGTTTGTACTGTTGGAATCCAACACGCTTCGCAGTACTTATGTTAAAGTTTTGATAAAATGTTGGAATGCGAAAAGCTTCACGTTGTTATCTTAGTGCTAAAACTGCTGGAAAGCGGTACGCGACGCAGGTCTCTGTTGTATTGAGTTTTGAATTTGTTGGAATACGCTGCACTTCGCAGATCTCTTTTGTTTTGAGTTTTGAGGCGTTACGCTTAGCTCTGTTGTATGTAATGACAAAAAATAATTCGAGGGCGAATTAATTGTCAAGGATGCTCATATTTGTCGTCCAATGTCTTGTTACCCGATATGTTATAATCATTATTTACTATATTAAATTAGATTTAATACATTATGTCATGTTTATGGTATCTAAAACGAT
The DNA here is from genome assembly GCA_963082715.1 of Harpalus rubripes. NCBI lineage: Eukaryota > Metazoa > Arthropoda > Insecta > Coleoptera > Carabidae > Harpalus > Harpalus rubripes. Next base: position 49,967,623 of record OY720448.1, read on the forward strand.
GTTTTGAATAAATGATTACTATAGCGCTCTGTACCGTTGAAGGTGGACATTGCTGAATTAATTGCTTTTTAAAGGGTTTTGTGTCCCGATAACTGTTCTCGTAAACCTGTACCTTTTCCAAATCTATCAATAATATTTCTAAGGGAAAATTAAATAAAAAGCATATCTGACCCGTCAAAAGTGGCGAAGAAATTATTTTATTATATTAGGACGTATCGAAATCATCTGATTTCATCTTCAGCTTACATTTTACATATTCTACAATAAATAGTTGATTGTCAAACTAATAAAATTATATACATTAGTCAACAATTAGCCTATTAATTTTGTTCAGGGTTAATGTGCAAAGTTCAGTCAATAATCAAACAGATTTTGCCGGAAATTTAATATACGCGTGTAATTTCATAGGGAAATTTGTATAGTCCATTTTTCACTACATTTTGGTCCCGTCTCAACATTACCAGTTGCTGGGTGACTCTTGGTCAGGCAACATGTGTCAATAAACACTGTGTTACAAATTGTAATAGTTTAACAATTATACATCATGTTAATTACTTGGATTCTGTAATCTGCAAATCTTAAGGTAGGATAATTGTTGACTAATGTATATAATTTTATTAGTTTGACAATCAACTATTTATTGTATAATATGTAAAATGTAAGCTGAGGATGAAATCAGATGATTTCGAAACGTCCTAATATAATAAAATAATTTCTTCGCGACTTTTAACGGGTCAGATATGCTTTTATTTAATTATCCCTCAAAACTTGTTGTCAACGACCCTACTTCACCCCAGTCAAGATAATAATATATCTACATTTTGAGAAAATAGATAGTGCTAATACCATATTCAGATAGTATGTGATGGCCTAGTATTTATGATGGGGTCTCGTGGCCGCGTGCCTGAGTGTCATGTCGCGAATCTGAAGAATCGGGTTCGATCCCGACCGACGCCAAATATTTCCAATTTTAAATTGCACAAAATTGACCCCTGTGGTGCACTCTCCACGCCAGCAATGAGTGTCCATGAGGTGACGCTTGATAAGCGCCCGCACGGTGACAATATTTCATCATTACCGCATCTGTGTACAAAGCAGATTGGCACACCCAGCAATGGGTAATAAGCCGTGATGATATATTTATTTATTTTAGTATTTATGAGATGATGCTGTGTTGCTGATATCATACTCAGAGAGGTTGTGAGGTCTTAATGTTTATGACCTGGTGCGGATGCATACTCGGAGCGGGTTTGATGCCCGGAGAACAAATTAAATGCATGTGAGTGGTGATATTGAATTCCTGAAGAGTGTTGATATACAGTGGCTCACAAAATAATTTGTGCACTCTACTTTTATCAGAAATATGTTAAATAAAAAAGATTTCTAACAAAGAAATTTGTTTAAAAAATTAATCATTGTCATAGTGAAAATTATTTTTTATGGGGTCGCTTATCTATCTATCTAGTTCCGATCATATATTATTATTAAGGTTAAAATCGGGAGACTGGGTAGCTGCTTCAAGTTGTTTCGGTATATTGTAGTACAATCATTCCTTAACAATAAGTGCTGTATGTTTGGGATCATTATCTTGCTGGAATATTATAATGTCCTCCCTGTCCAAGTTTATCCGCAGGAAAATTACAAATTTTCTTTAAAAAATCTTAAATAATTATATTTATTAGTAGTTTCGTTAATAAAATATAAACTCCCCGAATGCGCCTGAAGATATACAGCCCTGAACAATAATATTTGCACAGTCGCGTTTTATCGTGTCACACAAACTATTTGTATCTAGCTAGACTGCGCGAAAAAATATGATTTGAATTCAGGTATAAAGTTATTTTTTTAAGAAAACGGTAAGTTTAATTTATTTAGATAATTTTGTCTCAATTTTTGTATATAATTTATTTTCAGCACTATTACATAAAGTAAATTAAACATTTTTTAATTTAATGACTATCATTTGATTCTGAAATATCGAAAGATCATGATACTTTTTTTAATCTATTTCTTTTTTGGAAACCCTTTTTAATTTAGTAAAGTGTATGAATAACTTTGTGAACTACTGTATGTACACTGACAACTGAATGTGAAATCAACACGGAGTTCTGAAATATTCTATAAGGCACCAATTATGTTATATCATCCACTTAAATTTTAATACTGTAAGTAATAATCTAGTGCAATAAATGTTTGATATTGTCTACGTAATAAATAAATTAGTACATAATTACACACTTGTTATATATTGTTAATATGTATTTAAATAAAATATTAAGAACACCTATCATACCAGTGGCTCTAAAAATGTTTATTTCAAGCAATTCTTTTCAAATTTTTAAAATATTATTTCTGTTCCGTTTATCAATACACCGTGTTATATGCATATATACTCCCGTAACATTTATATACATATATATATATATATATATATATATATATATATATATATATATATATATATATATATATATATATATATATAAATTATAGTGCCACTTTATGCTGAATGGACATTATCCCGTTTCATACTTCTCATATTATGCTAGCTTAGATTATCATGTAATGTAGTTTTCCTCTTTGAGGAATTGCAGCATCTTAGTTAGTCTGTATTCAGAGCTTATATTGTAAAGACATAAAAAAAGGTTTATAAAAATAAATAAACTTTTTAAAAAGCGACTTGTATTGTCTCGATATTTAACTGGCGCAGTCGGACTGTAGGATTGCTAAAACGAATTAGCGCACATAATTCTTTTCGCTTCAGTGATTTATTTAGCAAACGAACCCTTAACGTAGCGACAAATCAAGTTCGCCACCGAACCACTTCCTGTGGCCTGCCGAAGCTGAACGCACATCAGCCATCCAGACCTCCTGCTCCACACGAAGACCTGCATCATCGATTTCAGGGCAAATGAAGCGAGTGCTGCTACTTCTGCTGTGAGTACACTTATGTCGCTTAGAGAAATTTCTAATATAAACTCGGACTCGAGTACAAGTTCTGAATCTGACTCCGATCCTGAAGATTGTAACGAAATACCAAGCCCTCAAAATAAAATCCCACTTCGTTTGAAAGAATCTATTTTGCAAGCCACAGTAGACAAAACTACAATGGCAACCGAATTAAAGAAAGAATATTTAGATATGATACCCGAATTTAGGGGTGAACGCGAACTTCTACCCAGATTTATTGAAATATGTTCAAAAATAGTCACGAAATTTTATAACACAACTAATACAGCAGATTTTCAAAATCAATATCTGATGAGTACTATACTGTCAAAAGTAAAAGGCGAAGCAGCCATAAACATAGCTAGTTCTGTAATTAAAACGTGGAAAGATTTGAAAACCGCCTTAGTGAACACATTCGCGGATAAACGCGACGGTTACACTCTGTGTATAGAAATGACCGAATTAAAACAAAATGAAAAAGAAACTGTGTTCGAATTTTATAACAAATTACACCACTCACTGAATTTACAAATAGCATATATTCAAACTAATTCTGCAGCTGCCGAAGCAGAAGTTTTAATTAAATATTTTCAAAAATATGCACTACGAATTTTGTTAAGAGGGTTGAAAGAACCAATAGAGCAGTTAATGCGTGCAAAAAATTCCGCAGTTTTAAACTCAACATTGTCTATGCTTACAAACGATTTTCAGTATAATGACATGATGAAATATACAAAAAATTTCAGTAATAATAGTAAACCGCAAAAGTTCAATCAAAAAACTAATTTCCAAAATTCATCATATCCTACACCACGGTATATGTTGCCTCAACCATCGCAACCTATGCACCAAAATTTTTACCCATTTAACAGACAAACGCATTTTAATACAAATATACAAATAAATAATTTTGGAAATAATTATGGAAATCAAACAAGGAGACCAGTCAATAATATTCCTAAACCAACCCCGATGAGTATTTCTACTCAAAATACCTTGCCGCGAAACATTGCATTGAAACGCCAAAGAGTAGGGTCAATGACTCAATCTCAAAATTACCCACAAAGACCTAAGTTAAATTCTGAAGAATTATATAATATAGATGAACCCAATCAAAGTGATCACACAGACAATTTTGCCGACGTTTACGCGCAAATATTTGATAAATCAGATTATGAAAACACGTATGAAACACAAACAGACGAGAATATTTTTTAGAGGAACAAGCCTCGGTCCAAGATCAAATATCTCAACACACTTTGAACTAATGAATTTCACAATAAATCAAAGCAAACTTCCGTTTATAATATTCCCGGATAATAATCTTAAAGTGCTAATAGACACAGGTAGCACAAAATCATTTATCAAACCAAATATTGCATCTAAATTTTATAAAGACCTTATCACCCGAGACCCGTTTCAGATTACAACAGCTCATGGCACGTCCACAGAGTTGTACAGTAAAAAAGTTCCTGTTTCAAAAATATTTAATCTGAATACTAATCAAAATTTAAAATATCATTTATTCAATTTTCACGATCAATTTGATATGTTACTTGGCATGGACAACTTAAAAAATCTGAAAATATCAATTGATACCGCAAATGATTTAATTATTTCTCCAAATTCAAAAATAAAGATACATTATCTTGATAACACAAACCAAAATGTCATTTCTAAGAATTCATTCGAAAATATTATAGAACCAAATGCAGAACAAATTTTAAAAATTAAAGTAAATGTTGAACACGGTACTGTACTAGTCCCACATATCAAGTTTCACAACTTATCTATTCCCGAGTGTGTGACTGTAGCTAAAGACTACCACTGTTTATGCACGGTTATAAACCCAACTGATAACAAAATTAAATTCAAAATCTCAAATACAATTAATGTCAAAAAAATTGACGATTATGTCACATTCTCTAGTCCAAATTTTAATTGCATACAAATAAGTAATAACAATAATTTTGATCCCTCAAAAATTCGTACTGATCACATGAATTCAGAGGAAAAAACCGAAATTCTTAGTTTAATAAAGAAATATTCCGATATATTCCATTCCGAAGATCAAAAGTTAACTTTCACCAACAAAATTATACATAGTATAGAAACAACAGATGAAGTCCCTGTATATACAAAATCATACAAATACCCGCAAGTACACAATTAAGAAGTACGTACGCAAATTCAAACAATGTTAGATCAGAAAATAATAAGTCCATCTAACTCGCCATGGTCCAGCCCCATTTGGGTTGTTCCAAAGAAACTCGACGCTTCCGGAAAAAGAAAATGGCGAATTGTAATTGATTACAGGAAGCTAAACGACAAAAAAATAGGAGACAAATACCCACTACTAAATATTACCGACCTTTTAGACAAGCTAGGACGATGTCATTACTTCACGACACTGGACTTAGCCTCTGGTTTCCACCAGATAGAAATGAACGAACCCGACATACAAAAGACAGCTTTCAACACCGAAGATGGCCACTACGAATTTCTACGTATGCCATTCGGGCTGAAAAATGCCCCTGCAACATTTCAGAGGGTTATGGACAATGTATTACGCGGTTTGACTCACAAAATTTGTTTAGTTTATTTGGACGACATTATAATATTCAGTACAAGTTTACAAGAACACATTAATAATTTAAAATTAGTTTTCGATCGACTCAGACAATCAAATTTCAAAATTCAGTTAGATAAATCCGAATTTTTAAAAACAGAAGTCGCTTATCTCGGACATATTGTGACCCCCGAGGGCGTTCTCCCTAACCCAGATAAAATATGTGCTATTCAAAATTATCCCATACCGAAAAATGTTACACAAATCAAAGGATTTTTAGGCCTCCTAGGTTATTATAGAAAATTTATAAAAGATATGGCGACAATAATCACACCAATGACAAAATGTTTGAAAAAAGACGCGACTATAGACATTAACAACCCCGACTACATAAAATGCTTTAATACATGCAAAAATTTACTAATCAACGAACCTCTTTTACAATACCCAGATTTTTCTAAAGAATTTAATCTAACATGTGATGCTTGTAACGTTGCACTTGGAGCTGTGTTATATCAAGGAAACATAGGTAATGACCTCCCGGTAGCTTACGCGAGCAGAACACTAAATAATTCTGAAATGAACTATTCTACAATAGAAAAAGAACTTTTGGCAATCGTTTGGGCGACACAATACTTCAGACATTACCTTTTCGGCCGTAAATTTAAAATTTATGCAGATCATAGACTATTATAATGGCTAATTTCCTTAAAGCAATGCAGACAAAAACTAATTCGTTGGAGACTCAAGCTAGAGGAGTTTGACTACGAAATTATATACAGGAAAGGCAAACTAAATACAAATGCGGACGCACTGAGTCGCATTACCCCTGAAACAAACGACAAAATTCAAAATTACCCAGAACAACTAGAATCACAATCCCCTTTAGCACAATATCAACAATACCTGACGACTAAAATTACTAATACACCCACAAACAATAACATACTAGAAGTAGAAGGTGACTTATTTGACGCCACACCAGATAACAACCTAGCGCACTGTATCAGTAAAGACCTACATATGGAAAAAGTAATTGCCAAACAATTTAAAAATAAATTCGGGAACGTAGAAAAATCAAAATCCCCAACTCCATTCATTAGTCTATTTGAAAACTAAATTCAGATACATTATTTATTTAATTGCAAAGGAATACTCTTATGAAAAACCCACCATACGAGATGTATTTTACACACTTCTGAACTTAAAATCATTTTGCATTAAAAATAATATTAAAATCTCTGTATACCCAAAATTGGTTGTGGACATGACAAATTAAAATGGATACACGTTAAACCAATGCTACAGCATATCTTTAACAATACTAATATACTTATCACAGTTTTTAAATTACCAGACTTGGAAAACATTGAACTAAATGTAAACGATTTAGACAACAAAGGAAACTACCCTGATAATAAAAATAATGACTCAAACGATATAGAAGGTTTTATTAAACACATGGAACAGTTTAACAAAGAATTAGAAAATACAAAACACTTACAACCAGACAGCCAATCCTTAATTGTAGAGACAGGTGGCGACACTGCCAATGACGACGAAACCCCTAGCGAAAGTGATATAACAATTCATTCTAATAAAGAAAACCCAATAGTAGGCATACCGATAGTGGAATGCCCAGTGAATTATGGAAAAAATCAAATAATTATTTCAGAAGTAGAACACAGTCCTAAGAGGACAATAATTCTAAAACTATATGAAACCAAAAAACAAAGATTTCTGGTAGAAATTTCGAAAAACAATTTTAAAAAAGAAATATTTAATTTTATTAAAGAATTTATAGTACCTAAGATAAAATACCACATTTATTTTAAAAGTGACCTATACGAAAATTTTAGTTTAGTTTTACAAAATTATTTAAAAAATTCAGAAATTTATATAATCAAATGTTCACAATTCCTTATTGACGTAACAGACGAAGATGAAAGAGTAGAAATTATTCGTAATTACCATGAGGGAAAAACAAATCACCGAGGTACAGACAACACTGAAGCTCGTATCAAACAAAATTACTATTGGCCTAAACTACGTAAATCCGTACAAAACTATATAAATCTATGCGAAATATGTCAATTAACGAAGTACGATAGGAATCCACTCAAGTTAAAATTAAACATTACACCTACCGCCTCAAAACCTTTCGAGATACTTCAAATAGATAGCATAACACTTGAAAAAGCCAAATTTCTCACAATAATCGACTCCTTTTCAAAAGACGCACAGGCCTATAAATTAAATTCGAGTCAAGGTATCGAAATTGCTAATAACTTAGTCAAATATTTCACCCATCACGGCATTCCCGGCCAAATAATTTCAGATAACGGATTAGAATTCAAAAACTCGATCGTCACAGAATTGTTAGCTCTACACAAAATTCAAATACATTTTATAAGTTCACAACATCCTAAATCAAATGGAATTATTGAACGTTTCCATTCTACCTTGATAGAACATATTAGGTTATTTAATAACCAAGAAATTTATAAAAAGGAACCCATCGAGATAAAAGTAAATTATGCTGTTCTAGTATATAACCAAACAATACATTCCGTAACAAAATTAAAACCAGCAGAAATTATATCAGGCCACCTAGAAACTCAATTTTCCCTTAAAATAGACATAGACAAACAACTAATAAACAATTACGTAGAAAATCATAAAAACAAAACAAACTTTTAGAAGAGTCAATTACAAATAAAATAGATGACAATAAAGAAAAAAATATCGGAAAGGTTAATGAAACAAGAGAAGAACTACCTGAAATCCCCGGCGAAGTTCATGTCAAAAATAGACAAAAACAAGCCAAAACAAAAAATAAATACAAATCTGAAAATTTAAGAACAATTAATAAAAAATTAAAAACCGCGAAACTAAAACCAACACACGGCAACACAGTAGAGAAAATTCATTTATCTAATATAAAACGTCCTAGAAAGAAAAATTATCATTTCAAAATTCTTCCAGGTACCTCGCGGTCGGCAACGGATCAATTATCCAAAACATAACAGAAAATTTGGGAATACTTCCTATTAAACTTCATTCATTCATCCACTATTATAAATTAAAGCCACTTTCCAGCAGTATAATAATTTAAATAAACAATATGACAATTTTAAAACAATTATTTCAAATAACTCTTACTACGTCAATGAATCAAATTTTTTTGAAAAAATCATTGCTTACACTAGAAGCAGTATTAATAATAAAATTGCAAACATTGGCTTTCATTCAACCGCCTTAACAAAAAAAAATAAAAGGGGCCTAGTAGATGGATTAGGAACTGTTTTCAAATTCATATCAGGAAATTTGGATGCCGAAGACGGTAAGCGATATAATAAAATCTTATCAAATTTGGAGCAAAACCAACATAAGATAGAAAATCAATTAAAACTATCCTATTCAGTTAATAATCAAATAATAAACAATTTCAATAGTACTCTGCAGGATATACAACATAATGAAAATTTGTTGCAGACAAAAGTATTACATTTAGCCAAACTTATAAATAAATAGCTTATCGATGACTTTACATTCGCTAGAGACATTTTTAATCAACTAATTATGCTATATAATCCCATCCTGAACATATTACAAGATATAGAAAATTCCATAACATTTTGTAAATTGAGAACTCTTCATCCAAGTGTAATTCAATCAGATAAATTATTATTAGAAATTCAAAAAATTTCAGAGCACTATAAAACTCAGCTACCATTTGAACCTAAACTCGAAAATGTTTTAGAATACGAACAACTATTAAAAATTAACTGTAAAATTGAACCCTCACAAATTATATATTTCATATCTATTCCTATTAACTTTGAAGCTAAATTCGATCTTTATCATTTAGTATCAAACCCAACAAAACATGGTTCAGAATTTGTTTCAATTATCCCAGAGTCAAAATATATTTTGCAATCAAACAAAGATATCATTCCTCTAAGCGACATGTGCATTCAGAGTAGAATATATCAGTGCCCAAATAAATTCAATGCCCAAATCAACCCCGTCTGCGAGAAAGAAATCCTTAATAAACAACATACAAGCCAATGCCACTACATCAGACTAGATATACAGGAAACCCACTTCGAATTACTGCCAGAGATAAACCAGTATTTAGCCATCTTTCCCAAGGAAGAAAAACTCACCATCAATTGCCTCGAAAGATCCAGCATCGAGTCACTGACCGGTATCTACCTAATTAAAAGTGATACTAATTGTGAAATAATATTTAAAAAGCAAAAACTAATATTCCTCGATAAAACACATGGATCCCCTTTAATGCCGCCTAAATTAAGTTATAAAATAAAATTTAATAAAATCTCAAACTTCTCAATTAATCTATCGCCTCTCAAACTGAACGATATAACATTAAACCAAATAACCTACGAGTACGTCCACATTCCCGACATTTGGACGATAGTTCTCTACTCCGCAGCTATAATAATAATTATTTATCTAATAACTAAAAGGCTGCGAATACAAATACAAAACCGAAGTTCAGCGAAGAAGACTGAAGACATCAAAGTCCAACTTCCAGGGGGTGCTTCCATCTAAGGGTGGAGGAGTTATAGTGCCACTTTATGCTGAATGGACATTATCCCGTTTCATTGTTGGGGTATTGCAGCATCTTAGTTAGTCTGTATTCAGAGCTTATATTGTAAATACATAAAAATAAGGTTTATAAGAATAAATAAACTTTTTAAAAAGCGACTTGTATTGTCTCGATATTTAACTTATATATATATATATATATATATATATATATATATATATATATATATATATATATATATACGCCCCCCCCCTTTAACTTTTTTATTATAAGTAATAGAAAAAAATGGCTCATATAAAAGTTTTATTATTTTACATATACTATTTGATGACAGATCTCTAGATATTTTTTACAAAACTTTTTCTCGAAATTTTTCAAATACATTAATATAAAATAATACATAGTTGAAAAGAGAAAAAATGGTGGTTTCTATTTTATTAAAATAATTATAGGTTGCCATTTGAAAAATAAATGTTGATAGTCGTATCTTGTAAACCTAACTTTATAAAAAATATCTACATCTGCCATCAAATAGTACAAGTAAAATAATAAAACTTATATATGCGCCATTTTTTTCTATTACTTATAATATTACAGAATAAAATATTTTTTCTTCAAGCGTATTATAATATTCATATTATGCTCCTGTACACACACTATAGAAGAAGTTCATTGTCTTACTAGTACAAAAATGTTGATATTGTTGTACTAGTAAAAAAATGTTAGTGTTTTAGTTCACCGCTGGCGGCGGCAGTTGTCACAGCAACATATATTATATTGAAAATTGTTATTTGACAGTTGTGTCGTTTTTGTTTTGTAGTGTACACAGCCAGCTTTGGCTGAAATTGTAAATACTACAATTAAAAAATTCCAAAAAAATGTCAAATTATTCTTTGAAACACTTGAAGAAAAAATAGTATATGTCATTCGGAGTAGAACGCCTTTTTTGTGTTTTACCCAGCTTGCCTAGCCTCGGCTAGCGCCTCGGCCGCAATAGCTGGGTTCAACACAAAAAGACCGCTTTCTACTCCTAATAACATAATATACTATTTTTAAACCAGTGGTTCTCAAGTTACAACACAGTTATATTTGCTTAAATGAGATGGCATACATGTTTTAGGCCTATTCTATACAGTATTTTTTTCTGAATTCAACCATGTAATCATTTTATATCCTTACATAATAAATATTATGAGAAAAATTCAATTAAAATTTAAATAAATTTTATTTTTATAGTTATTTTTCAGTAGGCTATGTATGAAATTAAAGTAAAACAAATATTTGTTAATTACCTTATAACTAGTGTTCTATCCGCAACAATAGGAATTATTATGCACTAAATAATTCAAATTGACAAATATCAGGTTTCGTTTTTCATACATGGCCTACTGAAATATATCTATAAAAATAATATTTATTTAAATTTAATTGGATTTTTCTCAACATTTTTATTATGTAAGGATAAAAAATGATTATATGGTTGAATTCAGAAAAAAACACTGTATCGAATGGGTCTAAAAATATATATGTCATCCCATTTAAGCAAATATAAATTGAGAACCACTGGTTTAAAAAAATATTTTATTCTGTAGTGGGATGCCCCCTTTTGTCTCCTACAACTTTATTTTATAGTATTTTTTGTATCTCTAATATCTTCCGAGAAAAATCGCGTTTCCTAGTTTCGTTTATACCTTTTATATATATATATATATATATATATATATATATATATATATACTATCAACATTTATTTTTCAAATGGCAACCTATAATTATTTTAATAAAATAGAAACCACCATTTTTTCTCTTTTCAACTATGTATTATTTTATATTAATGTATTTGAAAAATTTCGACAAAAAGTTTTGTAAAAAATATCTAGAGATCTGTCATCAAATAGTATATGTAAAATAATAAAACTTTTATATGAGCCATTTTTTTCTATTACTTATAATAAAAAAGTTAAAGGGGGGGGGGCGTATATATATATATATATATATATATATATATATATAAGTTAAATATCGAGACAATACAAGTCGCTTTTTAAAAAGTTTATTTATTCTTATAAACCTTATTTTTATGTATTTACAATATAAGCTCTGAATACAGACTAACTAAGATGCTGCAATACCCCAACAATGAAACGGGATAATGTCCATTCAGCATAAAGTGGCACTATAACTCCTCCACCCTTAGATGGAAGCACCCCCTGGAAGTTGGACTTTGATGTCTTCAGTCTTCTTCGCTGAACTTCGGTTTTGTATTTGTATTCGCAGCCTTTTAGTTATTAGATAAATAATTATTATTATAGCTGCGGAGTAGAGAACTATCGTCCAAATGTCGGGAATGTGGACGTACTCGTAGGTTATTTGGTTTAATGTTATATCGTTCAGTTTGAGAGGCGATAGATTAATTGAGAAGTTTGAGATTTTATTAAATTTTATTTTATAACTTAATTTAGGCGGCATTAAAGGGGATCCATGTGTTTTATCGAGGAATATTAGTTTTTGCTTTTTAAATATTATTTCACAATTAGTATCACTTTTAATTAGGTAGATACCGGTCAGTGACTCGATGCTGGATCTTTCGAGGCAATTGATGGTGAGTTTTTCTTCCTTGGGAAAGATGGCTAAATACTGGTTTATCTCTGGCAGTAATTCGAAGTGGGTTTCCTGTATATCTAGTCTGATGTAGTGGCATTGGCTTGTATGTTGTTTATTAAGGATTTCTTTCTCGCAGACGGGGTTGATGTGGGCATTGAATTTATTTGGGCACTGATATATTCTACTCTGAATGCACATGTCGCTTAGAGGAATGATATCTTTGTTTGATTGCAAAATATATTTTGACTCTGGGATAATTGAAACAAATTCTGAACCATGTTTTGTTGGGTTTGATACTAAATGATAAAGATCGAATTTAGCTTCAAAGTTAATAGGATTAGATATGAAATAGATAATTTGTGAGGGTTCAATTTTACAGTTAATTTTTAATAGTTGTTCGTATTCTAAAACATTTTCGAGTTTAGGTTCAAATGGTAGCTGAGTTTTATAGTGCTCTGATATTTTTTGAATTTCTAATAATAATTTATCTGATTGAATTACACTTGGATGAAGAGTTCTCAATTTACAAAATGTTATGGAATTTTCTATATCTTGTAATATGTTCAGGATAGGATTATAAAGCATAATTAGTTGATTAAAAATTTCTCTAGCGAATGTAAAGTCATCGATAAGCCATTTATTTATAAGGTTGGCTAAATGTAATACTTTTGTCTGCAACAAATTTTCATTATGTTGTATATCCTGCAGAGGACTATTGAAATTGTTTATTATTTGATTATTAACTGAATAGGATAGTTTTAATTGATTTTCTATCTTATGTTGGTTTTGCTCCAAATCTGATAAGATTTTATTATATCGCTTACCGTCTTCGGCATCCAAATTTCCTGATATGAATTTGAAAACAGTTCCAAATCCATCTACTAGGCCCCTTTTATTTATTTTTGTTAAGGCGGTCGAATGAAAGCCAATGTTTGCAATTTTATTATTAATACTGCTTCTAGTGTAATCAATGATTTTTTCAAAAAATTTGATTCATTGACGTAGTAAGAGTTATTTGAAATAATTGTTTTAAAATTGTCATATTGTTTATTTAAATTATTATACTGCTGGAAAGTGGCTTTAATTTATAATAGTGGATGAATGTTTGTGAAGTTTTTTCAAGTTTTGCCTGCTCCAGTTTAATAGGAAGTATTCCCAAATTTTCTGTTATGTTTTGGATAATTGATCCGTTGCCGACCGCGAGGTACCTGGAAGAATTTTGAAATGATAATTTTTCTTTCTAGGACGTTTTATATTAGATAAATGAATTTTCTCTACTGTGTTGCCGTGTGTTGGTTTTAGTTTCGCGGTTTTTAATTTTTTATTAATTGTTCTTAAATTTTCAGATTTGTATTTATTTTTTGTTTTGGCTTGTTTTTGTCTATTTTTGACATGAACTTCGCCGGGGATTTCAGGTAGTTCTTCTCTTGTTTCATTAACCTTTCCGATATTTTTTTCTTTATTGTCATCTATTTTATTTGTAATTGACTCTTCTAAAAGTTTGTTTTGTTTTTATGATTTTCTACGTAATTGTTTATTAGTTGTTTGTCTATGTCTATTTTAAGGGAAAATTGAGTTTCTAGGTGGCCTGATATAATTTCTGCTGGTTCTAATTTTGTTACGGAATGTATTGTTTGGTTATATACTAGAAAACCACTGGTTTAAAAAAATATTTTATTCTGTAGTGGGATGCCCCCTTTTGTCTCCTACAACTTTATTTTATAGTATTTTTCGTATCTCTAATATCTTTCGAGAAAAATCGCGTTTCCTAGTTTCGTTTATACCTTTTATATATATATATATATATATATATATATATATATATATATATATATATATATATATATATATATATAACATGTATATTTAAAAACATAAGACAAGACAAGTTAAGCATTACAAAAAATAATAAAGATTAATACTAGACAGTGTTAAATTTTTTCTTGCTATGTCTCATATTCGTATAAAATTGAGGTCAAAAATGTATTTTTTGTTGTCCTTATAAAAGTAATTTCAGATATGTCTAACTTATAATAATTAATTAATGAGAATCAAAAACCTAAATCAATTAGCTTAAATATAACTTACAAAACATTACAAATTGGTTATATGGACATAAATTTGAATGCTGTTTAATATTTAGCTTGTAAAAGAGCAATGTAATATGTCATTCATAAATTTTGGATAAATTATTCAACAGATCTCAACCACCTGCTGTAACATTAGCAGCCTGAAAACGCAACGTGAAAGGAAAGTAGAAAGACCTCCTGTGTAAATATAAATGTGGAAACAGTAATTCTAATGCAATTTCCATTGCAGCTGGGCTCGTTCACGACTTGCTCAATTTGCTGGCGTTATTCATAAAACCAAGTGGATTAATTCTTCTGTCCATTATGAATATCGCTGGATTTCTTCATTGAATGGGAAGTCGTCCCTAAAGAGTTTCCCTTTATTAAAATATCACTCAGTATCATTTTACATAGCCACAGTTGAACCAGAAATGTATTTACAGTTTTCAGAAAAAATCCCTTGTAAAATGTATGTATTATTACAATCATTGTAGTGCCGTGCTATTAAAGACGACGAAGCAAGTACGGCGTATGGTGGCAAAATATTGAAAAGACAGTCGTGGATGCTCAAATATGCAAGTATACACGTGAATAAAGTTTTAAACGGACGCTTGACGCTGGGATTGAAAAGCAATGATTGTGTGCTTTTAATTAATACACATTATTTCGAAATAAATATTAAGAGATTTGTGTGTAAAGTGCTTGCGAAAGCGAAGATATAAATAGTATAGTCGTTCGTTCTGTCTCCGGAGTTGTTACGATTCCATTTGCTTAAGTAGGAGTGAGTGTAAATATGAGCGTACGTGAATCAACCAACAGATAAATTATTATAAAACTCTGCCAGTCTAATTGATTGATTTCACCAACCTTCCAATCATTTCCATTGAACGACTCTCGATTTCTTTATCATATTGTTTTATAGTCACAGCTCTCAATTTATCTAATATACTCGTACGTACTTAATAAAAAGAAAATATTTATATCGTCATGGACTCATTTCTGAGTCGGCCAATCTGCTTCCATTCGTTTGGTAATGACGATATGTCTGTAGCTCTATCTTCGTTTATCAGGAGTTGTCTCACGAGTTCTGAAAGCTATCTAATTAAAATTATTCTTATTCATGCTCTTAAGAATCGTACTCGTATATGATTTACAATATTTCAGTTAGAAATAACAGAGGATATGCATATTTTACAATTTTTAAAAATATAACTTATTGTGATCAGAAATCATTATTATATTATTCCTCGGAATTTTTCTGTTACTAAGAGCTCAAATGATATGAGTCAATATTATTTCCTTGGTATAATGATCGTAATTAGTCATAGATTAAAAGCAAAATTTTATATTGTGTTTTGTGTCTCGCCTATACAGAAAAAGTATGTATCTTAGACTATGAGAACAACGAAAGAAAGTTTTTCTTGATTACTGGAAAAAATAATAACCAACAATCTTAGAAAAGTTACAGAGTTACCAACATCATCAATTTCATACTGTCTTCACTAATAACTGTAACTCAAACTCTCTAATTGATTTTATCTTATTTTTCTTTTAATACAAGTGAACTTTATATAGGTGCTAAAAATTGGTTGTTCAGATTTCTATGAATTACCACGTTTTATGGTACTTATGTCTAAGGTATTATTGATCCTTCATGTTCCCTGCTGTCTACATATATGGACGTCTTCAGTATTCGTTCTTGTTTTCTTAATTTACACATTTCACTAACTATTAATTTATGTCTCTTTCGTCTTTATTTATTAGATATTTCCCTCCTACATTGATAATAATTTCAAATTTTCTTTTCGCATTTTGATACTCTCTGTCCAACGGCCATTCGTAATTTGTCCTTTGGTTATTTCTGATACAATAAGTGTATTACATCGGGTCTCGTGGCCGTGTGCCTGAGTGCCTGGTCGCGAATATGTGAACCCGGGTTCGATCCCGACCAACGCCAAAATTATTTCGAATTGTAAATGGCACAAAAATAACGCCTGTGGTATACTCGCCACAACAGCAATGAGTACCAGCGCCCGGATGGTACAATTCATACAGGTATCATCATTACTAATATCTGCATTTAAAGCAGCAGATTGGCACACCCAGCAATGAATAATTTGCCGTGATATTATTTATGTATTTATTTATTTCAATTTGAAAATTAATTTAATACTCAGCTGAACCGATCATAGATAAATTGTTAACTACAAGCTAACAAAGAAAAGTACATATCGAAATAATATGTAATACATAGTAATATTTAATAGCCCATTTAAAATTTTGTTTTGATACAATATTGTTATTTTAATAAACCGGTAAAATTTAACTATAAGCGGTGCAATTGAGCAAAACTCAATCTTGAAAATAATTTATCATTTATAGCTATAATGAAATATGAATGGGTATGTTATCCACAAGACAAACAAAACCACAATCAATTGTCCCACGTGTTTTCTCTCGCGAGAATTCAACAAGTAGCTGTACGGCGGTGGCAAGGCTACGTCCGCCACCGTCCTAACGACGGTCCAGGATTGAAGTTTGTTGGTTACGTTACATCACAACCTAACCCGTAAAATGTTCTCACATAACACCCACAGATTCGTGTCGGATATTGTATGTCAAGGATCGAGAGACCGTGAAGCTGGAGATGACATATTTATTGACTAAATTTAGGTTAATATTAATAAATGACAGAAGTGCGTCAGATTTTCCGAACAATATTACGAGTATTTCGAGAAAGTTCCAGCGCTTGTTATAAAACGTCCGAAAAAATACTATACTCGTATATTAGCCACCCTAATAATAATAACGCTAATAGTAACGGTGATTTTAAATAAAAAAAGCATTTACGTACTAATGAGTGAAAAAAAAAATTTAACTCACTTGTAATTTAATAAATATAACTTTTTAAAACAGATAATGTTCCGGGAATAGTTTAGACCTCTCTGATTGGGTAAACTTGTCTCTTGTCTCCAATTTCAGCCAATCAGACAGTTCAAAATTGTGCCCTATTCTCTACAATACTGAATGGCTTGAATATAATAATATATAGCAAATTTTTACATCCACTCAGCTAATTTTGACATGCGTGTCAACGTGACGTGCACGTACTCTATTGAGAATTGACAATAAGATCACAGCGCCAAAATGGAACTAATATTGATAGGATAAATTGACATTTAATAATTTCTTTTGTACTTAAATGTGTATTATTAAGAAGAACTGCATTTATAAATGTAGTTTAAGTATATCCTTCATCTTTCTCGGTTTCCATTTACGTCTTATAGCGTTGGGTCCCCGATCTACTTTCGAAAAGTGCTCCTTTATCTGGCGAGTTTTCTTACTTCTAATCTTTTTCCCCTTATTGCAGCTATGTCCTTGATATTGTTCTCGCACTGTTTCCTAGGCCTTATTTCAAATATTTTTTTAGTGTATCTTCGGGGGTTTATGCGTACTAGATGTCCGTACCATTTTGGTTGTTTTTTTTTCTATTTCCTCTAATATTGGGCTTAGTTCTAGCTCTTGTCGTATGCTCCTGTTTCTTATTTTGTGTCCTTTAGTCTTCCCAACTTCTTTTCTGAGATATCTCATTTTAATGCTGTTATTTTTTATTTATGTTTGTCTATTATTATCCAAAACTCGATATAATATAGTTGGCGTGTATATGATTTTATATAAATGAATTTTTATTTTTATACTTAGGTCTTCGTTCCTACTAGTGTGTTATTTATATGGTAATATATATATTGTTTGCTTTCCTGACTCTATTTCTTACCTCTTCCTTTATTCTACCCTCTTTATTTATTAATGTCCTTAAGTATTCATATCTATTGTTAAATTAGAATTCTTCCCCGTCTATAGATATTGGAGTATTTCTGTTTAAGCCTAGTTTGTTTACGTGCATTATTTTGCTCTTTTCTTTGTTTTAATCATTCCTTTTTCTTCTAGTTTGTTATATGGTGGTGGCGTACTAATATACTCGTATCTAACAAATACAAATCAAAACTACAATCGTAGTGGAACTCATTCAGTGAAGATATATGGGTATCTGTATTTACTAACAATAAAAAAATACATCTGTGCTGTGCTTACGTGCCTCCTTCTTCCGAGCTTACTGTCTACAAAAATTACCTTGACAATGTGTGTACTGTGAGTTTACAACACCCTGATGACATCTTACCCATTGCTGGCGATTACAACCTACCCCGAATTCAGAGGTCACCAAATAACAACAGTTTCATCCCCATTCCCCTTACATTCAACACTGTTCACACCGATCTAATCAATATCCTTAATCTATGTAACTTACAACAATGTAATGGCATATTGAACACTAATAACAGAATTTTGGATTTGATATTATGTACACAATCACATGTAACTAAACTATCTGATTTTACTTTAAGTACAGTAGATAAACACCATACACCGTTAGTTTCGAAGTTAAGTATTTCTAATCCATTGTTATTAGAAAACAATGACAACTTAACGTTTAATTATAATAAAGCCAACTTTGAAGACAATAAATAAGTTATCTGGAGTCAACTGGAATAATCGCCTCATTTATCCAAATGTAAATGGCAATGTAAAATATTTTTACAGTATTTTAAATTCATTAATTGTAAAATTCGTTCCGCTTAATAATAGTAAAAATAAGCACTACCCCGTTTGGTTCAGCAAATTGCTTATAAAAATAATTAAAGAAAAAAATAAATTTCATAAAAAATGGAAAATATATCACATCATGTCTGATTACAATTCCTTCATTTTACTGCGAAAAAGAGTTAAGTTACTAGCAAAAAAGATCAAAATGAGTACATCTCTAAAGTTCAAAACAATATACAAACTAATCCTAAGTCCTTTTGGAACTACACAAAAAATTCTAAGAAAACTAACAAAATGCCAAATGTAATTGTTTATAATGATAAAGAAGCTACATTAGGTCAAGATATTTGTGACTTATTTGCTGACCACTTTGAATCTGTGTACGACGATACAAAAAATTTTAACCCCGAACTTATGGAATATATAGATAACATTAACATTAATACTAATTTAAGTTCACTGCATATAACGCACGATGATATTCTTCTTAAATTAGAAAGTTTAGATATAAAGAAGGGGATTGATCCTGATGGTATTTTTCCAAAATTTATAAGAACTTGTGCATACTACTTAGTTGAACTTCTATTCATAATCTACAACCAATCACTTAAACAAGGTATTTTCCCTATTGAATAGAAATCATCGTATGTTACACCTATATAGAAATCCGGAAATGCAAACAATGCAATCAACTATAGACCAATTTCTATAACATCTACATTTGGTAAAATCTTTGAGGCTATTATTACTGACAACCTTAAACAATCTTTTGTAAATTACATAATTCCGGAACAACATGGATTCTGTGAAAAAAATATGTATTAACAAATCTAATTCCCTTTACAGAATATCTAACTAAGAACTTAGATAGTATAACTCAAGTTGACGTCATATATACAGATCTCAGTAAAGCTTTCGATCGTGTCAGTCATGATATTTTGTTATTTAAATTATTCAATTTTGGTATAGACGGATCTCTTTGAAGGTGGCTGGAATCATACGTTAGAAACAGATTGCAACTGATAGTTTGTAATGGTTTTAAATCTCGACCAATTAATGTAACATCTGGAGAACCACACGGCTCTCACTTAGGTCCAATATTATTTAATCTATACATAAACGACGTCTCAAATTGCTTCAAAAATAGCCATTACTTACTATTTGCTGATGATTTGAAATTTTATAAACAAATAAAAACTAATAATGATTGCAGTCTCTTACAAGATGATTTAGTCAATTCACAAAGATGGTGTGAGGTGAATAACATGATGTTAAATATAACAAAATGTTACATTGTTAATTTTTCAAGAAATACAACAATACATCATTTTAATTATAATATAAATGGCACGATAATCGAAACTAAATCATCCATCAAGGATTTAGGTATAACATACTATTGTAAATTGTTACCTAATGATCATATCAGCAGTATTGTAAAGAAAGCATACAGATTACTTGGCTTCGTAATTAGGACGACATATTATTTTAAAAAAATCGAATCTTGTATATTACTTTACAACGCTATAGTACGATCACAACTGGAATATATGACTTGTATATGGAATCCATTTTATGATGTGCATGTCAAACTAATAGAATCGGTTCAAAAAAGGTCATTGTCATTCTGTGCAGAAGGTTTAATATTGATTATACTAATTATCACCAAATATTACATCAACTAAATTTAATATCATTGGAGAACAAAAGAACTTTTAATGACATATTTTTGAATAAAACAATTCATAGTACGATTGACAATCAACTTATCGTTCATTTTTTCAATTTGTATGTTTCAAAAAATCTGTTTATTGTACCTACATGTAAAACTAACCTGCTCAAAAATTCTCCTATCAGTAGAGTGATGCAGACTTTTAACGACAAATTTCAACACCTTGATATTTTTTACTGCGTAACTTACTGATTGGTGAATTTCGTGAATAAGTGATATTTTTTGTTATCGCACATTTACGTTTCTATTACGTTATTAATTATACCTGTACAAATGTCTTTATATATTTTTTTATAACCTTTTTTATGTATACGTGGAATTGTTTTTGATCTTTGACTGTATTGTTCACTCAAAATAAATAAATAAATAAATAAATAGAAAGGCAAAGGAAATGTCCTTATTTTTATTAATTCGTTTTTCGTTAATTGCGCGGAATGTAGATATATGATCTTGAGTTTGGACGCCTGGGAGGAAATCTACTTGTTCTTCTAGTTTTCTTTCAATATCTGTTCGTAGTTTCTTCTCTATTATTGTGGAGTAAATTTTAAGTGGTACGGATGAGAGACATATAGCCTTGTAGGTACTTTTGTTACATGTCGATTTCTCTTACGCCTACATCTCAGTCAACCTTGATGACGTCCCCGCGTTGCGGTCGTCTTCGTCATCTTGACCCACTCAGCTAGTTCATTCTCAAGGCCAGGTGAACGACCTCCACCGACGCTTGTGCAAAGATTTCACGTGTTTATTGGTAAAGGATTGCAAAATCTTCATTTTTCATGTCTTCTTCGTTAGCAGCCTGTGGAGTTGCACGTACAATTTTGGTGTCGCTAAAGTTACCGTTTTTATCGTTTTTTCGAAATATTATCCTCGTGTGAGGGAATTTTTGTACGGCAACTAATTTTTGGAACAGAGTGGTTCCTCCGTGTATACGGGATTTAATACACACAGTCCTGCAACTGAATTTACTATTAAAGCCACATATCAACTTAGGTGAGTTTGCACATGTGATTCACTTACCGTTCTCTTATATCTTCGTCGCCTCGAGTTCTAACAGTAATCATTCTTTTTAGGCTTTTTATTTTATACTTTTATTCTCAAGTTACGTTTCTTTTACGTTACCGTCTTGTCACGTTTACGTGTACAATTAGCGCCTTTATTCTCGCTACGTCTATCGTGACGTCACCCCATCGATTGAGGCTTTACATGTCGATCACGAGCTGTACATCACGTATCGGACCTCAAGGTGGATTGTTCAGCATTTGTTGATGAAATACCTATGCTGTTTGACGCCTACGACTGATTATCTGGAAGCTACCGCCACTATTCGCCATCACAGTTTCCTGTACTTGCGGGAAAAACACCTGGTGCACCTGGTTTGGCTATCTGCACACACCTCGTCTGGGATCGGAGCTTTTGGTGTCATCTGCCGCCTCCAAACTCACAGCCCGCCGTGTCAGCCCAGCGCCAGCGACCAGATAAGAGTCTTTCACTTTATTATTCCATGCTATTTATTGGGACAACGGCTTTCCTGTTGTTCAACCCATTTATATCAAACGTACTGTCATATTTCATAACCTGCATTCATGTGTATTATGTAATGTCAAAATCGAATACTTATATTAGTTGTACTTACGCCTTATATAATTGTTCAACGTACACCCTTGTTTACCAAGCCGATTCGCGGTTGACTTGTATATTTAATTCACTTGTAAACTGGATTACGAATCTGCGAACGACTTCGATTAGGTTAGAATACCGTTCAAGTTGTTTATTTACTGCGATTGACGCGCATATCCTTGACCAACGACGCGCACATCATCGCCCGCGCCATTTTGAAATATTAGTTACTTTTTGTCAATGCAACTGCTCGCAGGCACGCACGATTCAGTGATGTTTGGTTGTTATTTAACTATTTGAATGTTCCCGCGAACCGGGCTTAAGGTTTTTTTTATGGTTGTAGAAGTACGGCTATTAAATATTAGTTTTATTTTACGTACCGAGTTTTTGTTCGAAGCATATTCCCCTATTACCATTCTCGTTAACATCACTATATTTCCTTTTTGCCGCATTTTCCCAGTTCCGTGCCGTGTGTCGAAACACGTCCGGTTGAGAGGGGCTGAATTTTATTTCGACTGGCGCCCTCTCCCTCTTTCTTGTGTAAAACTCACCCCTAATCTACCACTGAGTTACGCCGCTCTCACCATTACTTTCACGGGTTTAAAATCTGGGCATAGTAGTAAGATTTTCCGTATCGTCCATAATTTAACGTTGTCGCCCAGCTTTATCGTTTTTGTATTTTTATTGTTTACCATAATTATTATTCACTCAGGGCAAGAGTGGGTAATACTTTTTCTAACTGCTTCTAATATAAGATAATATAAATATATTGGATAAAATTAATGTTTATACAACCAAACTAATGTCACATTATATTAACTTATCCTATTAACGATAGTTCCAAAAATGGCATCAGATGTCATATTGCCTAAAATCAGTTGCCAGTTCTGCTTGCGTTTAACTGTAAAGTGACTAGATTATTACGGTAAAATTCCGCGGTAGCTGGCGGTGACAATATTTACAGTGACTCACGACTCGGCGGTAAAAAAAAATCGACGGTAATGTTCGCGTCTATTCATCATATGAAATGCCAAAGTGACACCGTTTGACAAATAAATATCAGGAAAAAAAATAATATTTTAAAATGTATACTATGTAATGTTTCAGTTTCAAATACATTTGAAAAATAAATAAATGTCATAAGAATTATGATTTGTAATAAGGTAAATTTATTTGATAACAATAGTAAACAATTAAAATAATGGAGAATGGAATAATATATTTTTACTGAGCATCCCTTCATAATTATTATACTAGAGCCTGGTGGATAAAATTAATGTTTATACAACCAAACTAATGTCACATTATATTAACTTATCCTATTAACGATAGTTCCAAAAATGGCATCAGATGTCATATTGCCTAAAATCAGTTGCCAGTTCTGCTTGCGTTTAACTGTAGTCACTAGATTATTACGGTAAAATTCCGCGGTAGCTGGCGGTGACAATATTTACAGTGACTCACGACTCGGCGGTAAAAAAAAAATCGACGGTAATGTTCGCGTCTATTCATCATATGAAATGCCAAAGTGACACCGTTTGACAAATAAATATCAGGAAAAAAATTATATTTTAAAATGTGAACAATTAAAATAATGGAGAATGGAATAATATATTTTTACTGAGCATCCCTTCATAATTATTAAACTAGAGCCTGGAGTATCTTCGAAAATGGATCGAACAGAAAAATAATTTTTAGTAACTTATGGCTGTACTGTACTTGATACGTGTAAAACAGAAAAATCGATCGATTTATTTACGAAAATAAATTCATCAATAAATTTATGAAATAGAATGAGTTCTTTGAATGAAGTAGACAATGCTGCATTTGAAACACTAACACTACTCTGGACTTCCATTGTCTTTAATTTTAACAGAAAGTAATACCACACGTTTTAATTGCAGATACGTTAGCAATTGAAACGTTGTGTGTTATTACTTTTTGTAAAAATTAAAGACAATGAAAGTCCAGAATAGTGTTAGTATTTCAGAATGAGTTCTATTTTCCGACGATTTTTTGGGGAATTTTTGGTTACTTTTCCAGCGCCAACTCTATGGTATTTAACAATTTAGTACGCTACAAGAAAAACTATTCTCTAAAATACTGCAAGAAAATTGAAGCGCCGCTAGGTTAAACTCTAACCTCACAAATAAATAAGATAATATTAAGAAGTTGGTAGTCCTAATTTCAACGAAAATAATTTGATAGAAAATCGTTAAGTGTAAATTCTCAACGACTTGTTAGATAAATTGAGCGACTTATCCGTCAAGAAATTGGACGAGTTATTGACAAGTGTAAAACCGCTATTAAATTATTGCCGCGGCGATAGGCAGTAAATCACAAAATGCAGCGACAATAACCGTCGCGTTTTGCAGTAAAAAACAGCATAGCGGAACGAACAAACCTCATATTGATAATTGTTATTTGGTATTTGCATCGTTTGTGGTTTGTATTTGGTAGTACACACCGCCAGCTTTGGCTGAAATTACGAACTATAAAATTAAATCAATAAATCTAAGCCTGATTTATAGATTAGAATAGAATGGATTAGAATAGGTACTATATTTTTTTATTTATAAATTCCATAGAATAGAATAGTTCGGAATAGAATAACATCACTTTTGTTATACTTTTGGACTAAACTAACTTTATTTATTGGCGATTTTTTTCTTTTACTAAACGAGTAAATAATAACATTGTTTGTTGTTGCTATAAAAAGCGGTATTTCTGAAGAAAAACTATTGAGCACGCAGAATGGAATAGAATTGAATAAGAAATAAAATTTGTTTATTTTTTATTCTATTCTATTCCATTCTGAGCAAGCATACATTTACATTGGTTTATAAGTATTTCTATTTCTTGTGCTATTCTACTATATTCTATACCATTCCATTCTAAGTAATCTATAATTGAGGCTTAACAAAACAAAAAAAAAATCATCAACGTTTTATTTGAAACACTTCAAGAAAAATTAATAGGTTTTTGTCATTGGAACTAGAACGTCCTTTTAGTGCACCCAGTTATTTTAAACACAGCCGTCACCACTTTACTGAGCACTTTTCACAATCACTCTTGCTTACAATGCTATTGATCAATTGATCAACAATAATTATTACACTATTTAGATTAACAAGTATAGAAATGAGGAGTTCTAGGAGAACAAAAGATGCTAGCTGCGATCTCCGTGCGTCTTCATCCCTGTCTATGCGCGCATGTTGCAACAAAAGCTTTTCTAAAAACACCTACACAGAAAAATGCACTGATTAACATATCAAAAGTTTCCGGAAACCTCCCAAATATTTGGAAAAAAGGCGCCGTATTTAGTTTTTGGCCATTTTCTCGAAAACAGTAGCCCATATCGAAGTTTTATAAAATAAGGAAGTTAATGATTGTAATTTTTGTACAAAAAGGAATTCTTATATTTTTTACCCAGGCTGAAATTCAAAAAACAAAAAATAAACAATATTATGTATTATTTAATATTTATCTGTAGTCTATATCTTTTACTATTTACGGGTATGACAGTTTATATTCGTCGTGGCATCGAATGAAGTAAATTATCGATGATTTTTAAATAATTTTTGTCAACGATTTCCTACAATTTTTCATTTTTAATTAATTACATTACACAAAAAATATACAGTAATACGTATTTAATACTTATACCCATATTCATAAACACTCGTAAAATTTTAAACGGTTCGTCATAATTTGCATCCAGTAAAGACATTCCACAATGAAAGAAATATCGAAATGTCATTTTTCTACAAATCTACTATGACACCAGTATGAAAAAGTAACAGACCTTGTTATTTTAACACTAGTGTTAAAATCGAATTAGTTACCTTGCTGTTGAAGAATAGAACAAGAAATCGACATTTTTGACGTCAAAAAATTATGAAAAATACAAATTTAAATGACAAAATTCTAAATAACTATTGTCAAGTTTAATTTTATTTGTCAAAAATTGTAACCAGCCGTTGTGAAACTTTACAAGTGTTTATTAATATGGACATTTATAATGTGCATCCAGTCAGATGGGGGGAATCAAGGAAATCAAGTGAGGTTTGGGGGATTGTTTTGGAAACTGGGGTGACGAAAAGTAAATAAATATTCATTGATATTTTGTCATTTTTTGGTAACGTTCACGTAAAATGAAAATTGTTATCTTTTATTATATTTTATAATTTATACAGTTTAAGTCAATTAATATTTTTACAATTGTAACGGCTCCAGCCGTCACACATTAATCTAATAGCTTTTACTATTTATAACAGTATACATTCGTCGTTGCATCGAATGAAGTAAATTATAGATAAATGTTTAATATTTTTTTCCTTAAATATTTCATTTTTCATCCAGCACTCTTTCAGACTTAGTAAAATTTCTTTAAATTTTAAACATCTGAATGTCTGCTCATTTCTTATGTTTTCATCTAAAATTTCGACACATTTAAAGATAATCAATATTGTATGTCAAAGTTGTTGATGAAAGAATGGGAAATGAGCAGATTTTTAGACAGTTAAATTTTTTTAAGAATATCGTAATAGTTTAAGTTGTTAGAACTCGCGAATTGTTCACTGTCGTGAAAGTACACATGATATGAAAGAGAATTTCATGTTGAATTTAAATTTTCAAACCGCATTGTCGTATCTTTAACCGAGTCAGAATGGTGGCGAATAAAAAATAAAATTTTAAGAAAAATTAATCAACATACATCGATAATTTACTTTATTCGATACAACGGCGAATATAAACTGTTATAAATAATAAAAGCTGTTGAACTAAATACCTAATATTGTATATTTTTTGTGTAATTTAAATTTCTTTAACAAATTGTTATTTTGGTTATATAGGAGACAAGGTGAAAAGTTCGCGGTATGGCATTGAAAGGCTGTATTTTTAGGTTTAAAAATGCATTTATATTTTTACGTAGTCCCCCATAAGCTCAATGCACTATGTCCAACGTGTTTCCAATACATAGATTCCATCCCTGAAGTGCGATTCCAAAACGCCTGCAAATTACCCATTTACGGCTGCTATCGCTTCTTTATTTAAGTCAAAACGCTTTCTAGCCAATGTTTTTTTAGTTTGCGAATAGGTGAAAGCCAATGGGAGTCAAATCTGGTGAATAGGGTGGAGTGCTAAATCACCTTTGTGAGCAGGTGCATTGTCCTTGTGAAAGATAATTTATTTCTTTTGTAGTCCAGGCCTCTTCTCATGATTTTTTGTATCCAGTTAGTCCAGAAGACATGCTTATTAGTCACCAGTTATTGTTTTACTTTTTCAGGGTGGTGAATAAAAAGAATCCCTTTTGTATCCCAGAAAAAACTGACCATGCTCTCTTCGGTAAATGAAACTGACTTCGCCTTTTTTGGCGCAGAACTACCAGCTTCCACTCAGTGCTTTGTTTGCTGTTTTATTTCTGGTGTACAGTGGTGGACCCACGTCTAATCCATAGTGCGGTGCACAAAACTAGTTACATCTTCATAAAACGATATAAACATTATTTGGAATTTCGTTTTCGCATTTGCTTTTGATCAGCATTTAACAAGTGCGGCACCCACCGTGCACAAAGCTCTTTCATATTTAATTCTTGGTGTAAAATGTACCATACCCTTTTTTCTGCTATACCTACAGCCTGAGTAATCTCATACTCTTTTATTCGCCGATCATCCAACACAATATTGTACATCTTTTCGATGATTTCATGTGTAATTGCAGTTTTTGGACGTACTTCTCGTGAATCATTTCCAAGCTATATTTGGCCTCGTTTAAATTAAGCCGCTTGGCGTATGGCGACAGGTGAACGCTTTAGTTTTTCTAATTTTCGTTCCTTCAATGGTTATCAATAGTTCTTGTAAGGATTAATGTATATAAAAATATAACCTGTCGCCATGGTGAACGCTTTAGTTTTTTTAGTTTTCGTTCCTTCAATGGTTATCAATAGATCCTGAAAGGATTAATGTATATAAAAATATAACTTAGAAGATATGACAATGGATTTTGAATTGTATAAAATTCTTTTCATCTTTTGCTGATGATGGGTTAATGTGAACCCGAAACGTTCAACAAATGTATATTTTTTCGAATAAATGTATGGAACATTAAGACCTATAATTTTCATCAACGATTCCGATTTTGATATGTTACTCAAAGCTTTTTTTGTACAGGATTCCGCAAAAAAAATTGTTGCAATTTTTTGTTAATTCGTAAATTCCCTGGCCCTGGACTGTTTTGTTAACAACACTAATGCTGTTAAGTTAAATGCACCTTAACGCAATTTGTTGTTAAGGAGTTATTAGTATGATAACATTTTAAGATAAAATATAAACATTGACATCAGAGGCCGTATTTATTTGAGACATCAAGCTCACTTGGTGGTTTCATTTGGTTGACTTGGCACATTTTACGTTACAGAACAGTTCGTGAACTGACTCTACTCCTTCTGAGTATTTTGGAATCATAATTTATAATTTGATTGTTTTTACAGTTTTAAATCAGCCTGAAATTAATTTGACAGTTTTTAAGTATCCCAGTAGGTATTTAGTTTAATAGCATATAATATTTAAGACTCCTAGAAATTAAGTGGATTATTGTTGACAGGAACTACACTTTCAGCATTTAAAATAAAGTTCTAAAGAAATGAGTCGTTTGATTCTCATTAATTGTATCATACGAGGTATTAGTAAAAAAATAAGATTTAACATATGAACTAAATTTTCAAAAGTAGTTACAAAGTTACTCGAAAAGAGTGGGAAACAGGTTTTTATTAAAGCGCAATAACAACCTATTGTTTGTTTTCGGACAAGACGACTACATTAAAGTATATAATATATTTTTAATCACTGCTTATTTTCACTAGTTTTACTAAATTTAACATCGGTACATTAATTTTGTAATGTTTACAGAAAGTGCATGTTGTTATTATTCAGCTGATAAACATTGTTGACTGCATTTTATCACGCAACCATTTGAATAACAACATTTACATATTTAGCATATACTTTTATTGGTAAAGAAATAAATAAAAATTGAGAGATGGCAAGAGTATCAAGATTAGATATATGACAAATATTACATAAATAGATAAAAAGAAATACTAAAAATAGACTCTCGTTATGTGCAGATATTTTTCAGTGGATGATTTCTATCTAGTTCTAGTTTGTATCGCAGACAGAACAAATTTACTTTTCTTTCAGTCCCATTTCATTACCATATAAATGATTCAGTAAAACGAGAAAATTGAAATTCAGTGTCACACATCAAAAAATCAATTCCGTTTGTCCATGTTTCAGCAGCAAACATGCGACAATTTATATGCGTATATATGTATGTGTTTGTGTATACAGCATGTCCACGAGAATGTAATGAATATAGCTTTGTATTTCTGTCTAGGGACATGCACAAGGTTCTTTGCAACGGCCGCCCGGGATTATGCGATGCCATGAAACCTACCAAAGGCACTGAACTGCTCAAGTATCTCAGAAAAGTTAGGTTTCAAGGTAAGTTTTTTATTTATTTATGTCTGTTTAAACATGCTCATATTTTTTTCTCCAGAATATATTTGTTTGTTGTCAAACTGTCTACAAAATATAAAATCTAATATGGGCATAATTGACACGTTTTCTGATATTTGTATTCTGCTATCGACATTTCTTTTATTATATTTGAAACTGTTTTTCATGCGCTGTGAAAAACGTTTATTTCTAACACAGGTACAAGTAGACTGTTTAATTTCAAGAAAAGTTAAATTAATGTTTTCTGCAACATTTTAAACAGTTATTTTTCTATCTGTGGAAAATAAGTTACGAAAAAACTGATGCTGCAATTCACGATTATTTTTACAGCATTCTAAAAAAAAGTTTGGTTGGAAGCTTTAAATAAATGGAAAGAATAGTGAAGTGTAATATTGTTGAATAGAACTAGTATGATATTTAAAATAAAGCCCCAAAAAATATGAACTATGTGATGAGTATAGGAAAAAAATAAAATGTGACTTTTTTCGAAACGACAAGTACGTATTTGTAATTTTAAAACCCCTTGCGTTCTTCCAAACAATATAAAAAAGGTTTTTTTGAGAAACTCATCACTATGCTATTAGTAAGTGTATAAAAATAGTATGCAGAGGTATTTGTGCATAATTTTTTTTCCGTGTAACTAAACCTATGATAAAAATGTATATAAAAATAGTATGCAGAAGTATTTGTGCATAATTTTTTTCCGTGTAGCTAAACCTGTCATGAAAAAGTGAACAAGACTAAGCTTTTCTTTTCCCAAGTCTAAGATTCTAAAATATAGATTTACAACCGTCGATTATAGAATTCAATGGCAAGAAAACTATATTTTGATAATAAAAGACATATAGAAGTGCAATTGTTATAAAATTACATTTTATAATAATAATAAAAAATAAGATTTTAACAAACAAAATTCTTTATAACAATACATATTTAGGCTTACCAAGCCTTTTTCAGGTAATACACTAAATAAAAATTTATAGGTATAATGTCGGAAATTTTATATACAATGCATATATTTATACGAGTAGCAGCGTCCAAAATGTAAAAACCTAGGTTGCTTGTTAAAACTACATATATGTATTAATCAGTTTCAACGAGAAGTTGACAACTTTTTTTAGGATGGTTTGCAGAAAAGACAGCAGCGCTCCATTTTATATTCTTTCTGCCTTTTTTAAAAAACTACGTGGGTTGCGCAATCGAGGTCATACACTATCTGGCGCATATATTCCAGACGTGGTCTCCCTCAGCGGTTTCAACATTCAATAGCGCCTTACTCTATCATCAACAATAGTCCATTGTGACGTAATGAATGACCAATCAATCGCTCATGTCTCAGATGAATATGATGCCATAGACTTCTCAATTCCTCTGCTCTGATAAACATCTCTTCATTCGGCACTTTACCTTTCCAAATAGTATTTAACATTCTTCTATAGCATCATGTTTCTGGAGCTTTGAGCCTCTTCTTTTCCTCCTCTTTCTCTAGTGTTCATATTTCACGCCCGTATAAGCCAACACTCCAAACATATGCTTTCATTAATCTTAATCTTTGTCTATTCATTGAAATGACGTTCTTTTATGTAAACAAGTTCTTCTAGAGTTGTAAACATTTTTTGTCTAGATTGATCCTGCTATTATTATTATTTTTTTTTGCTTCTACCGTCCTCCGTTATTTTTACTACCTAAGTAAGTATAAGTTCTTGATTTTCCTTTTCAAAAAAAAGGCTTGCGTTTTTCATTATATTCGATACAGCTTAATAATTTTGTTTTCGTTAAATAGTTTTCAACCCGTAGTGATTCTATAGAATTTTCTTTCCATTTCATTTATTAACTTTTCCAGCTCTTCTTTACTGTTCCCGACGACATCAATATTATCTGCGAACTTTAACAGATCAACTAATTGTTTGTTCATCTTTACATTCGTTTCTACTGCACCAGGTCCACAGCTTCTTGGATGTACATATTGCAAATGATAAGTGACATGGAGCTTTTCTGTGTTACCCCTTTCTGTTTCTCCGCGTTCACTTCGTTAGTTTTCTATATTTTAATCCTGCTTTCTTTAATAAAATACCATTCTGTTCTAATTTCCAAATTTATAAATGCTACAAATGTTGTCCTGTATTTTATTAGTTGTATTCAATTAGTAGATTTAAAGCTAGGATTATCTCTCTTGTATCTTTACCTCTTGTAAGCCTAAATTTCTCCTCCGAGAGCAAAGCATTATAAGAACAGGTGGATTGGCCGTGGAGGTCCTGTATCATGGCCACCATGATCACCTGACCTCAATCCCTTACATTTTTATCTGTGGAGTCATTTGAAGTCCTTGGTGTATGATAATCAAAACCCCCTGAAACTGTTGAAGAATTGAATATGCGGATTCAAAACTGTGCTGAAATTATTAAACAAGAAAATCATATGAACCTGGCATGTAGTGTCTCATTTATTCAACGTAGTGCATTGTGTGTAGCTGTGGGAGGTGACAATTTTGAACAATATTTATGAGTTTATTCTTGAATTGATTTTTAGGTTAAGTTTTTTTCATATTAATATTGTTACATGAAAAGTTTCTAGTATTGTTACTATTTAACAGTTAATCCATTCTGTTTTTTTTTTATGAATATAATTCTGCGAAGTATTAATATTAATCTTTGATATGGGTTCATTGAACATTCAAAATAAATTACGTTAGAAATAATTAAGATTTAAATATACAGAAACATTACGTAAATTAATTCAATTAATTTCAAGTATTACAGTTGTCAGTGGTCCAGTGGTACCAAAAATGTTAGTTTAATGAGAACTATCCTTAAATATGCGAATTTTTAAAAAATTCTTTCTGTTTCGAAATCTGCACATGTCGTACTACTCACCCTTAAATTTATGACAGTAAGTTCGTTTCCACCCTGTATATAATAATATATTTTTCACGAAAATCTGTAAATCAGGTAAAGTATCACTTCCGGTGTATCAATTTTAGCCAAACTCTAATATGTTGTTCTCCTTCATTTAGAAGTCTTCAATCCTAAATTTAAAAAAGGTTTGGAATATATCATAATTTATTTTTTTACGAAAATCTATCAGAGCTTCAAGTAATGTATCACTTCCGGTTTATCAATTTTACTCAAAATCTAAAATGTTGTTTCCCTTTACACAAAAGTCTTAAATACCAAATTTCAAAAGTTTTGGAATATATCATAATATATTTACGAAAATCTGTTCAGAGCATCTTGTACTTTAGTATCACTTCGGGTTTATCAATTCTAACCAAAATCTAATGTGTTGTTTCCCTTCGTATAAAAGTCTTCAATACTAAATTTAATAAGGTTTGAAATATATCATAATATATTTTTCTTGATAATCTATTCAGACCTTCAAGTAAAGTATCACTTCCGATTTATCAACATTACTCAAAATCTTATATTTTGTTCCCCTTTATATAAAAGTGTTAGGGCCGGTTTTATAAAGAAATTTAATATTCACTTAATATATACTTCCATAGTAAATTTAATGTAATGAAATTATGCAACGGCAATTATATCAATGTCATAAGAGCAGAGAAACTGATACGAATTTGTTCATAACATTAAATTTACTTGACAACTAAATATTAAGTGAAGCTTAAATATCTTCATAAAATCGACCCTTAAATACTAAAAATGAAAAGTTTTGGAATATCATAATATATTTTTCACGAAAATGTGTTCAGAGCTTCAAGTAAAGTATCACTTCCGATTTATCAATTTTAACCAAAATGTAATATGTTGTTCTTCATATAAAAGTCTTCAATACTAAATTTAAAAAGGTTTGGAATATATTATAATATATTTTACACGAAAATCTGTTAAAAGCTTCAAGTAAAGTATCACTTTCGGTTTATCAATTTTAACCAAAATCTAATATGGTGTTCTTCATATAAAAGTCTTTAATACTAAATTTAAAAAGGTTTGGGATATATCATAATATATTTTTCACGAAAATCTTTTCAGAGCTTCAATTAAAGTATCACTTCCGGTTAATCATTTTTAAACAAAATATATGTGGTTCTTCATATAAAAGTCTTCAATACTAAATTTAAAAAGGTTTGGAATATCATAATATATTTTTCACGAAAATCTATTCAGAGCTTCAAGTAAAGTATCACTTCCGATTTATCAATTTTAACCAAAATATAATATTGTAATATATCAAGAAAACTATGGAAAAAGAGGGGAGATCAAGGTGGTAAAAATTTGAGAGATTGACAGGATTGTCAAGTTTGTAATAATTTTAGTCATTTGGATGTATTATTGTTGTTTGGAGAACGAGCTTATTAAACTGTTTTATTTGAGTTTGCATTTGTGTTATTTGTGTTATCTTTGAATCCTTAAAACGTTACAATTTGGTGTCAGGTGTGGGGTTTAAAAAAATGAAGAAATTACCAGAACTTAAAGTTAATCAATTAAAACGCGAGTTGGAAGAGCGTGACGAGGACATCTCTGGAAACAAATCAGCACTCCAGTTGAAACTAAAAGAGGCATTGATTCGGGAGGGACATGACCCGAATAATTTCTTGTTTCAAGATGAATTTGACGGGCTTAATAAGACTCTGGACGAACGTTTCGAAGTTTGAAATAAAAATTTGGATGAGCGATTTGACCGAAT
Organism: Harpalus rubripes; assembly: GCA_963082715.1. Taxonomy (NCBI): domain Eukaryota; kingdom Metazoa; phylum Arthropoda; class Insecta; order Coleoptera; family Carabidae; genus Harpalus; species Harpalus rubripes. Next base: position 50,002,508 of record OY720448.1, read on the forward strand.
TAATATTGATTTTGACAGCCTTTCTAGGAAAATGAATAATAGTCTTGCTGAAGTAGAGAAAAGATTGGAGCTTGACATCAAAAATATGCGAAGTCAATTTGAAGAAATAGATGATAAAATAAAGAAACTTACTAACGAAACAAATCTTATTAAGTTAGGAACGTCATCAAATTCTCAGGATTCGTCACATACTTCACCCAAAACCAAGAAAGTAAAAGCTCCAGTTTACGATGGAAAAATTCCATGGAAAATTTTTAAAAAGCAATTTGACCAAGCAGCTGTTTATAATGCCTGGAATAATGAAGATAAGCTAGCCAATCTAACTTTAGCGCTTCAAGGAGAGCCCGCTGGTATTTTAGGAACAATTTCTGTTGGCAGCACTTTGGAGGATTTAGTTGAAGCGCTAGACGCCAGATTTGGAGAAGAACATCTACAACCACTTCATCGATCTCAATTCTCTTCAAGAAAAAGACGCCCTAGAGAATCACTTCAGGAATATGCTGCAGACATAGAAAGATTGGGAAGATTAGCATATGGGCATCTTCCGGATAATGCGCTGCATCCTATAATGATACAGACATTCATTCAAGGGCTGGACGTAGCAGAGATGGCTGCAGCAGTGACTATGGCTGAGAAGACAAAGTTTTGGCATGCGGTTGGAATTGCACTAAATTATGAAACTGTGCGGAAAGCATTCCAACCGTTTTCTAAAGTCTACAAAGTTGTTGGAGAAGATGAAGATCAAGACTTAAAAGTCCAAGAAATTAGTAATGGTCCAAGACGATTAATATGCTACTATTGTCATGAGGAAGGACATGTAAAAGCAAAATGTCCTAAAAGAAAGAAAGAAGAGTCGTCGTCGGAAAACTAAACTCCGCCAATAAAACGGGGCTAGTGTTGGCGGGCAGCAGTGAGAGCCCCAAAATTTCGGGAATTAAAAGTTCAAGGAGCAGTCTAATCGCGGAAGGTTTGGTCGAAGGAGTGATGCGTCATCTCACTATAGATACTGGGGCTAATGTGTCAGTGGTTCGACCGGACATAATTCAATCTGCGAAGATCCGACGACTTACTAATTTCCAGCTAGTCACAGCCACCGGAAAAAGAATTGAAGTTATAGGAAGAGCGTATATCTCCATTTCGTTAGGTACAAAAAAATTCCGTCATCCTGTAATCGTAGCGAAGATAGTTGATGAAATTATTTTGGGTATTGATTTTATGAAACAAAATAATGTGGTAATCGATTTTAAAAGTGGGCTACTTAAAATCGAGAATGAAGAAATCATCATGGCTCTTCCTTCTGCCCTACAACTTAATATCAATCTTATAGTAAGTTCAAACAGCGTCCTACCCCCGAGAATGGAGAAAGTTATCATGGCTACGAAAGATAATGCCACTTGTGCAAAAATTGGAATAACTAAGTCTGAATTAATAAGCAAAGGCGTTATGGTAGCAAAATCATTAGTAAACCTAGAGCAAACAATTCCAGTGCGTATTATGAATACTAATGATTATCCAGTTAACTTGAAGAAAGGTTCAATTATAGGTAAAGTAGAACCAGTTACATGGATTGTCAATAGTAACAAAGGACGAAAGCCATCCAGGAATTTTGACAAATTACCTGAAAAATTAGAACAGTTATTAAGTTCAGCAGCACAGAATTTAAGTATTGAAGAAATGAGTCAGCTTCGCCTGTTGATTTCAAATTTTAGTGACATATTCGCTATTAACGAAAACGAATATGGAAGAACTAATATAGTTCGGCACCGAATTAACACTGGAGATGCGGCACCAATACGGCAACGTCCTAGACAAGTGCCATTATCAAGAAGAGAAGAAGTTCAAAATCTTGTAGAACAGATGTTCAAGGAAAGAGTCATAGAACCATCAAACAGTCCATGGGCTTCACCAATAGTATTGGTAAAGAAAAAAGATGGGTCTACTAGGTTTTGTGTTGACTATAGAAAATTGAATGACGTAACTAAGAAAGACTGCTATCCACTTCCACGAATCGACGACACCTTGGATACGTTAACTGGAGCGAAATGGTTTTCAACATTAGATCTTAAAAGTGGATATTGGCAGGTGGATGTACAAGCTGAGGATCGGGAGAAAACAGCATTTACTACAGGCACCGGCTTATGGCAATTCACCGTTATGCCTTTCGGACTCTGCAATGCTCCTGCCACATTCGAAAGACTTATGGATTTAGTTCTAAAGGGCCTAAGTTGGAAAACTTGTTTGGTGTATCTAGATGACATAATTGTAGTTGGGAGAACTTTCAAGGAACATTTGAAGAATTTAGAAGAAGTGTTTCATCGATTCAGAAATGCTAATTTGAAACTAAATTCAAAGAAATGCTGTATCTTTCAGAAGAATGTTAAATTTTTTGGCCATGTGGTATCACCTGCGGGAGTTTCTACAGACCCAGACAAAATTCTGGCTGTGAAAAACTGGAGACAAACAGGAAGTTCGTAGTTTTCTAGGACTGTGCTCCTATTACCGACGATTTGTTTTTAGCTTTGCTGACATTGCTAAACCACTTTATAAATTGACTGAAGATAAAGCAAAATTCGAGTGGTCAGAAGATTGCCATGAAGCATTCAAACAACTTAAAGAAAAATTGTTACAGGCACCAATTTTGAGTTACCCACAGGCAGATGGAAAATTTATTGTGGATTCTGATGCAAGTGGTGTAGGAATTGGAGGTGTCCTATCTCAAATACAGGACGGACAAGAACGAGTCATCGGGTATTTCAGCAAAGTATTATCAAAAGCGGAAAAGAACTATTGTGTCACTAGGAAAGAACTCTTAGCAGTAGTGAAAACGGTAGAACATTTTCACAAATATCTTTATGGAATGAAATTTTTATTACGTACTGATCACGCAGCTATAACATGGTTACTAAGTTTTAAAAATCCTGAAGGACAAGTAGCTCAGTGGATTGAGCGATTACAAGAATATAATTTTTCAATACAACATCGAAAAGGATACTCTCATCGTAACGCAGATGCACTGTCCAGAAGACCATGCCCTCCAGAATGTCGTCATTGCTGGCGCGCAGAAGAAAAGAAACTGAAAATTCAAGTAGCTTGTATTAATGCAGGAACTAACCAAAAGCAAGACAACTTAATTCGAAGAAATCAAGAAATAGATCCCGAAATTGGGCCCATTTTACGATGGAAAATCGATGGTGTACGACCTGTATGGAGAGATATAGTGGACCGATCCCCAACTGTAAAAAGTTATGTGGCGCAATGGGATTCTCTTATAATAGAGGATAACGTTTTGAAAAGAATGAAGGAGAATCAATATGGAACAGATTCTTTGAAACAAATAATTCTTCCAAAGAATCTTCGTACAGAAGTACTACACGAAATACATGATGGCATTTCTGGCGGCCATCTCGGAATTAATAAAACTTTGAATAAAGTACGTGAAAGATTTTATTGGACTAATTGGAAGACTGATGTCCAAAGTTGGTGCCAAAAATGCAACACATGTGCTTCTGTTAATGGTCCCCCAAAAAAACCTAAAGCTCCCATGGGTAAATATAATGCTGGAAGTCCATTTGAAAAGGTTGCTTTAGACATTGCGGGTCCATTTCCGGAGACTAGGAATGGGAACAGATATATCTTGGTAGTTATGGACTACTTCAGCAAATGGCCTGAAGCATTTGCCTTGCCAAACCAAGAAGCCTCCACAGTAGCAGAAATTTTCTTAAGAAATTGGATTTGTCGATACGGAGTACCACTGGAGGTACACTCTGATCAGGGCAGGAATTTTGAATCCTTTTTGTTTCGAGATCTTTGCAAATTGCTACGTATTCACAAAACTCGGACAACTCCGTTACATCCACAATCGGATGGTATGGTAGAGAGGATGCATCGAACTTTAGTGAATCACCTAGCTAAAAAAAGATCATTTAATCAGAAGGATTGGGATAATTATTTGGATCTTTTTTTAATGGCTTACCGTTCTTCTGTTCACGAAAGTACAAAATTTACTCCAGCAAAAATAATTTTTGGGCGAGAAATACGTTTACCCATTGATCTAATGTACGGAAACCCTCCTGAAAAAGAACATCCTGGAATAAAGTATATCGAAGACCTTGAAAAACGAATGAATTCCGTTCATGAGTTTGCTAGGGAGAATATAAATAAAGCAACAGATCGAATGAAAACGTACTACGATATAAAAGCCAGTGGAAAAGTGTACGCAAAAGGTGATCTCGTGTGGTTATATAACCCACAGAGAAAGAGATGTATGTCACCTAAATTACAAAATAAGTGGGAAGGCCCATATGAGATAATAAAAAAAATAAACGACTTAATATATCGAATCAGAAAACTACCTAAAGGTAAACCAAAAGTTGTTCATTACAACAGATTATCACCCTACCTAGGAAATACAGAAAATTTGTATAAAAACTGATCGGGACGATCAGAACTTTAAGGGGGAAGTAATGTAATATATCAAGAAAACTATGGAAAAAGAGGGGAGATCAAGGTGGTAAAAATTTGAGAGATTGACAGGATTGTCAAGTTTGTAATAATTTTAGTCATTTGGATGTATTATTGTTGTTTGGAGAACGAGCTTATTAAACTGTTTTATTTGAGTTTGCATTTGTGTTATTTGTGTTATCTTTGAATCCTTAAAACGTTACAATATGTTTTTCTCCATATATAAAAGTCTTCAATACTAAATTTAAAAACGTTTGGAATATATCATATTATATTTTTCACGAAAATCTGTTCAGAGCTTCAAGTAAAGTATCACTTCCAGTTTATCAATATTACTCAAAATCTGATATTATTCCCCTTTATATAAAAGTCTGAAATACTAAAATTAAAAGTTCTGGATTATAATTTAATAGTTTTTCATTCATATGTTGTGGGGTTCAAGTAAAATATCACTTCCGGTTGTCCAGTTTTACCCAATATCTAATCAACTCTTTATATTAATTTTCGTGGAGGAAAAATTGTCACACACACGCACGCACGCACGTATGCACGCACATGAACACGCACAGACACAGACATTATCGTAAAAATACTGAAAAACGTGTTGCGGGGAATCTAATACGTGCTTATTTACTGGAAATTTACTATGGAATTTTTAGCCATAAAACATTACCCCTCTTACATTCGGCATGGCAAGAGGTAAAAAGAACAAAGAATCGATATAAATTTAATTAAATTATATCCCATATCTTCGAAACTTTACTAATTCTATATCAAAATTTCTTAGAAATTTGAAAGTGCTGGGCTTCTCGGTATAAGGCTCGAAACCTGACATCTGTGCCAGTCCTGTGACTGTGATTGTGAAATGATGCTGAGGGTTCTTTACTGTTCGCATTTAGTTGTCGTTTTCTTTGATCATAATGCACTTTTGGAAATCCTCCGTCACATCTACGTATTCGTATACCGCATTCGTTAGCCCCAGCAGTGTACATTTCATTCCGCCTCCTAGTCTCCCGCATTGTTTAACAGTTTGGAAACATCTTTCTTTTTAGTTTGGTCATTAAATATAATCAGTTCAACAATACATTCAAAAAATATAGCATCAGTAACAAAAAATTTATCTGTACAATTTCAAAAACCAACATAAATTCAGCAATAATTTTCTGAAGTATAATATGTATAGTTAAATTGATGTATTTAGTTACACCTTTACAGAAAGAAATAATTGAATTTCTAATATAATTCTGTCTTCTGTGCATTGAAAATAGTCACGTTACAAGGTTATCTTGAATTCTTTGAACTAAAATTAATGTGTATTGTTTTTTCCCTGACAGTTATTAAACAATATTTTTAACGAGATATTTTTATCAAATTGTACGATCTTTTTCTATAACAAACAGGATTGTAATACGATTTTATAATACTTTGTTTTTCTTTTTCATCATATTTGTTTTTTTTTTTGTTTTGCAAACAATGATTAATTAATAATCTCGCAAAGAAAATAATATGTTGCTGTTATTAAATTACAGATTTTATTTAATACTCACTCTTTTTATGAGTAAAATAATAATAATATGGACTTATTTTGTAACTGTATCTGGTATAAGAAAGCAGTATAGCATGGAATAGGAACAACATTTCATGGCTTGTGATTGGTTCAAACGCGACACAGTTTTAAATTGTCCCAATGATATTTAAGTTTTGCAACTTTTTTCCTGCATTTGCCTACAATACCCATGGGGAAGCCACGTACTATCTCTGTCTAAAAATCATAAATAGTTCTATCAAACTTAAGCAAACTGCCCGTACCAAAAGAGTTTTGAATCGCTTAGGGATGAGCAATTATTGTAAACCTGTGTCCACACTCATAGCGTCACAGTGTTTAGAACACGGGAAAGCTGATGAGGCAGATAAAAACTACTCATATAGGCAGACAGTTGATTTACTTATGTACATTATGACTTGGACGAGGCCCAACATAGCCTTCGCCGTGGGTGTTGTATCTCGTGCTCTCAAAAATCCTAACTCACAAGATTGGCTACGAGTCAAGATAATCTTACGATACTTCAAGGGAACTGAAGAGCTTGGTATCTGGTACAAAGCTAGATACAAGAAAGGAATTCAGAAAATGATCTTTCATTTGCAACAGTTGTAGACAGAGAGGAAGTCTAACGTCTATTGTCCGTTTACAATAGAGACCTTACGAATGTTTAGGTACCTTTAGTTAAGAAAAAGCTATACCTTATCCTTTCTATATTTCAATATGCACCGTACCACACAATAATGGATAAGTTATTGCGCGTAATCAACAAAATTTTCAAATTTTTTAGAAAATTATCGGTAACTGGCGATTTTTATGGAAATTTACGGTATATTAAGGATGTTTATTTGGTAATTTGCCCGATAATTTACACTTTTACATCCCTGCTCATTCTATATTCATAAATTAGGTACAAAGCTTCTATACTTTATTTTTAATGCCGTTGAATAACATATTAAATTATTATGAAAAGGTATACGAGTAAAATGAATATTGCAGTTTGCAGCAATAATAATTTCATTTGGTCATTTTAATTAAATCCATTTAGAGTTATTTAATTTAATCGTATTATAATCATTTTAATTACATGTGAAATTAATTACTTCTGAAAACAATAATTATTAAATTTAATTAAGCCTCGTAAATTGTAACATTGTTTCATAGGAATATTGTATCATATTAAATAGTTGTCGTATTTTAAATTATTTCATTATCACCATGTACGAGTACCTGTGCATTATGTATTTATTTGTGTTACATGTAAATTTTATATAGTTAATATTTTTTTAATATATTATGAGTATACGTAATTCAGTAAGTATATAAATAATACCTAGTTTTCATTTTGTCTGTGCAGCTAAATTAATCATAAACATGTTTGACGACTCATATATGTATTATAAGTATGATAAATAGGTATATGTTTAGGTTATCTGCAGAGTATAATGAATGTCTAGAAAGAGTGAATAATTATAGGGATTTGGGAGTTGTATTTGATCCGAATTTACAGTTTGATTTGCGTTATAATTATATTGTAAATGCTTCTTATAAAAGCTTGGGTTTTATAATACGCAACTCGCAATTTTTCAAAAATCAAGTAACTTTTAAATCCCTGTATTACTCGCTTGTTCGATCTCGACTTGAGTACTGTCTTATTGTTTGGAATTCTATATACGACTTGCACAGTAATAACATCGAATGGGTGCAAAGAAAATTTGTACGATATTGTACACGAAAAATTTCAATAAATTTTAATACCCTAAACTATAGTTATACTGCTGCCGTACTATACCTCATTATGTTTACATTGGAGTCCAGACGTAAGATATACTCCTGTGTTTATATACACAAATTATTATCAAACAAAATCGACGACACTGCTGGCTTGAATAATGTTTACATTCATATTCCGCGCCTTTCATCCAGAATACATATGAGCATTACATTTTATATTCATCACCTAAGGAGAAATTATTTTCTAAAACGTCCAATTACCCGACTGTGTTTCATTTACAATGATATTGTAAGGAAAATAGATATTGAGGTTGAGATTTTTAACATAAACTACGTTGCTTTTAAAAATAATTTAAATTCTAATTACATTTTGATATAAATAGAATAAATCTTATGCATATATATTTTTTCCTTCTATTGTGTATTATTTTTTATTTTTATTATTTTTTATATTTGTATATTGTGTTTCACATTTTGTTTTAATCTACGTCAAACATGTTTTTCGAATTTTTGCTAATTCGTGTATCTCTGACCCCCTTGTAATTGGGATATTATATTCTGTAAGGAGGTCAATAATAAATAAATAAATAAATAAATAAATAAATGTGTATGCAAAATACACACACTTTGATAATAAAATAATTTTCATACATAATGCACAGTTTGTAAAATATTGGATATTTTTTTGGTATAAATAGGCAATATGCTGTTATAAGTTATAATTTTAAAATATGGTTGTGAATAGTATACGACTTAACTGAATAATTACACAATTCAATTCAGATTATTAAATTTTCTAGAGAAAAATTATTGAGAGATACGACTATGCATATAATCAATTCGTTAAGGCAGAAGAAACGTGAGGGTGACGTAATTGAAAAAAAAACTCGAATTTTGAAATATATACGGAAAATTATTGTCTAAATTGTATACTTTTCACAAGTAAATCATCGGATTTGTCCTTATGAAAGAACTGACCACTTCTACTATAATGTATGTTTTAATATCGAGGATGAAGTTTGCAACACGAGCGAAGGAAGCGAACAAGGATTGTAATCACCTGCGGTAATGTGAGTCTTATATTATGCTTTATCTACGATTTGTGTCATAACCCCCAAATAAATAATCCACATGACGTATGTTTGCAGCTATAATATCCCGAGGACATTGATAATAACGAAATAATATTATGACAGTTACCGAAAGCGCTTTGCTTGATAACCGCCAGACGCCGAAGGCGGAGGGGTGTTACCTAAAAGCAACGTACTTGAGGAAGTTGTGATAACATTATAAGTATTTATCAATGAGCGCGGGGTATTCGGTGAGAATATTTTTGCAATTTTAATTAAATTTACGAAGAATTTGTATTAAGCAAAATTTTTATAATTATAAAATCACCCAATAGATATTAGTAGTAGCTATGAATATGTTCAGCGTCAAGTGTGTAACGATAATAAGATTGACATTGACACGACGAGAAGACAAGACACGTCCAGTTTTATTATACAAACGTTTAATAGTAATAATTTTATTAATTGAATCGTTATTTTCACTGCCATGCCGTGAAAATGACATTTCCAAATTAAAACAATTAATCTTTAATTATCTGTCGAAAAGTGTTTGTTACTTAGCAATTTAGTGACATTGTGATACTTGTCTTAGGATAATTATCAGTGTAAGTTTGCTTTGATTGGTTACTTTCGCACACGTGATCAGAAATACAGGAATTCAATTGGATAATTTTTTAACCAAAAATTTTCAGTGTAAATTTCTTTTGATTGGTTAATTTCGCACACGTGATCAGAAATACAGGGATTCAATTGGATAATCTTTTAACCAAAAAAATTTCATGAAAATTAGGTTAACAATGCAATTTATTTCGTTGTAACTTGGATGTAACTTCAGAAGGAATAATGACTATTATTCATACTTTATAATTTCCTGTGAAATTTATATATGGCGTTATTTAGCAAAAACAAAAACTAGGGCTGTCAAAATTTGCTGAAATTGCTGACTGGTTAACCGTCGGTTTATAAACCGATTAACCGAAAAACCGAATAACCAGTTATAAAACAATTACCGGTTTTTAACCGACCAGGAAACCGGTTTAATCGTCAAGAACCGGTTTTTAAACGGTCAGAAAACCGATTTTATCCGGCCTAAAACCGGTTCTAACCGGCCAAAAAACCGGTTTTTAACCGACCAAAAAACCTGTTTTAACCGGTCAAAAACCGGTTTTTAATAGGCCAGAAACCGGTTTTTACCCGGGCAAAAGTAGGTATTTTTGTAGCTACCAGTGTTTTACCCACCTTACATATATATCTCTGTTCATTTGACTACATTAGGTAGTGAGTGATGGTGGGTGAGTGCACCATCACTCACTAACACCACTAACAAGTGCAGTGTGCAGTCACAGTGCATGTGCATGTTCTAAGTTGTTGGATTATGTTGCGCACGGGGCTGACGCTGACGCACCTGCGAAGTACAGTCACTAACAGCGGCAATTTTAAATAGAATGTTCAACATGAATAAAAAGAAAAAAAATATTATACTGACCATCAAAAAAATTGCTTTCTGTCTATTCGGGAATACGAAATCGCCCGTAACTTAAAATTTAAGGAAACTAACACCTATAAAATCATACAACGACGCCAAAGAAACAAGATCATCTCCGGAGAGGTACTTTACTTTTGTGACATGAAAAAATTCTTGCTTACAGAATACGTAATGTTACTAATTTGAAACTTAAAAACCTTTACCTGGCATACAGTGTACCAAATCGTTAACATTAGTGTTGAGAATTCATATTCCGAGGATGTTTAGTTTCAAGTTGGTGATATATTTTTATTCCTAGGTACCGAGAAAGTAAAATTTAAAAAAATTCAGCAGAGTAAAGTACTTCACTGGAGGTGTTGTTTACGTAATGTTAGTGTCATATATTGATAGCACAACTCATTACTCTAAGTACCAGGTCTGCAAAATATTTCAAAATTACACTGGAGTTAAGTAATTTTCTGGTTGTAAACATACGTGATTCTGTCATATAATTTCTTTGTCATAATTTATTTTGAATTTTAAGTTTAAGGTTTATTGTGCCTATCTAAATCAATAACAATTATAGATTTACATTACATGTTCTTCCCAAATATAAGACACTCCTACATTTTTTTTTCTCTTATATAAGGCCCACTACAATTTTTCATTTTGTTCTTGAGAACATAAACACAAATACCGCAAGTTGAAAAAAATTCAAAACGTGAAATGACGCTACCGACACTTTCGACAGTATACGATGGTAAAACTATCGATAGTGCTACCGATTGGACTCCACCTGTATAAATAAATTTCAAATTTAATAAACACCGGTTAAAAAACCGGCTATAAACCGCATAAAAGCCGGCTAAACCGGTTATGAACCGGTTATTAACCGGCTATAAACCGAATAAAAGCCGGCTATAAGCCGAATAAAAACCGGCTAATATTCGGCCAAAAACCGATTAACCGGTTTGCCAAATATTTTAGTTTAAAAAAACTGGTTTCCGGTTAACCGATTAACCGGTCAACTGGTTAACCGAATACTTTTGACAGCCCTAACAAAAACCACATTATTTATTAGTCGTAGATAATAAAATGTTTTTTTCGAAATCTGTCCTCAAAAATTAAAATTTTGCGTGACAATTATTAATACAGAACGTAAAAGACTTTTACATTCTGAATGTAAAAGGCTTTTACATCCTGAATTTTTTTGATAGAAGGAAGGGTCACAATTTAATGAAATCTGTCCCTTTAATTTTAATTTAGCCCAGTCGAGTGCTCTAAAGGGGGGGTCTAGCCAGAAAGTTATTAAGCAGAAAAAGAGACAGAGGGGAGTACTTCACAGGTCCTTTTTTTTGTTTTTCACGTATATCTCAAAAACAGTTAATCCTATGAAAAAATTCCGTGCATGAAAATTGTAGAAGACAAAATTTCCTACATTTTCTATATTTGAGGTTCTTTTATCTCCGCCCGTGAACGAGTTAACACTCTTCTGAAAACAGATATTTTTCAAAAAACATTATTCGCCCTACATTTTCGCTAAACTTTTCTCTCTAATACCTCTGTCTATCACTTTACAAAAAAATCTGAGGGGAAGCTGTAGAGATCCTCCTTGGAAGTCCATTAATTCAACCTGACCTTCAAAATTTTCTGTTTACATTTGTATTAATTTGGAGACAGTTTTCGAAAAGACGTTGTTTGATACTCTATTAAGAAATGCGTTTTCATGCTATAATGTAAAAGTGACATTTCGCAATTTAGAATAAAAAATAACTATTTTTATCTATGTATAAATTGTTGCTAATCGGACAAAAATTCGACAATTTTCCCGTAAAAAATTACATTTTCATTGTAATATGTTTTGAGCTCTAATACGTATGTTGAAATTGTAGTCGGAATTTCCAGAAAACTTGTAATTTCTGTATAAATTTAATGTAATATTTAAACTGAATTGTTATTAATTTGTTAGAATTGTAATTGCATGTCTACTTGATATCTTCTTACAGCTCCGATAAAGATTTCAAATAAATGGATACGTTAGCGATCTTCTAAATGTTATGCTACACCATTCTTCAAATTCGGACACTACCACACATATTCTTTAATACCAAACATGTATCCGTTTGAATAAATATATAAGGCTTGTCAATCAATATTATATATATATATATATATATATATATATATATATAACATGTCAAATTCTCGCAAATATAATAAGTACGAGTATGTGTATTAATATTTCGTGAGAAACTTCTAAAATTATAATTATTCTCGAACCTGGTGAATTAACTTTTTGGAAATGTTCCAATTGCCAACTCTATTTTAATGTAATTTCTAGATATCCGCCTTATGAATGAAGCACTTCTTATGATATGGCTTATAATTCCACATCGGTGATTGGCTAATTGCTCAGAAGTTAACTTGTTAAGTTTGAAAAGAGATTAGTTAACTTTGAGGTGTTTGTATTCAGAAATATTTCTAAGTATATTATAGTATCAATAAACTTCTGACATTTATAACGCTCTCTCATCATTAACTTTATTTCCACATAACTGTACAACATAAAAAGTCGATTTTAAAGTTAAATATTTAATCCACAGCGAATTGGGAGTATACTTTTCAGACTGAAAGATAGGAAGAAAGGAATAATTCTTAAAAACATAATATATCAATTCCCTCGATTTCATGGGGCAAGAAATCTTTAGTTGCTTTTTTCATTTTCACTAAAATATCTTTCGAAACATTATTTCCGCCATCGTTTTCATAAAAAGAACGTAAATGCAGGTTTCCGTAACACAGCAAAATAAATAACAAAATTATTGAACAATATCCTTGGCATCGCCAAATTTGGTTCCTTATTCTTTATACATTACTATAATCACAATTAATGTAAATTACAAATAATTCTATATATTTACGGTGCGCAAAGGTTGTTAGATTATTATACCATAGGGCGATATAATAGAGAGTTTTCGCATAACGACAAAATAGATAACGTGACCATTAAAATTCAAAACGTTTTCTGTACATCAAAATATGTTTTCATATATTTAATCATACAGTTGCGCAAAATAATATGAAACAGCTCTCTTTAAAAGTTAGGTTATGTCTGCTTATAAACATAAAGTAAATTCGACGGATGCTATTTCTGGAAAAACAGGGTTAATCGCTATATATGTACAAACCATGAAAATTTACGTACGCATGCGCATTGAAGCCAAAATGAACCAAGAGCCCTCGGATTGAATCACTTCAACCTGCGAACATAATCATCTTCATTACTCTCTTGGTGCATAAATTACTATTTCATCATTCTTTATTAGCTTCCTCGCTCCTTTGATACATATGCTATATACAATGGCTGGTAATATGAACAACTGAAGGGTAAGTAGCGAGCAATTTTTTCTCGCTCAATCGTTTAAGTAATATTTTTGAGAAAAATACTTCAAGTAACAATGCGAGCAATTAATTACTGTTGTATTGTTATTAAAATTATATAGTGCTTTATATAATAGAACTTTTAAATTCTATTAATTCGTAAGCATAACTGCATAACGCTGTCCGGTCCAATATTTGGTCAGTAAAGTTATTATAAGATAACATATGTGACATACATTTTCGGAAAAATTTTGAATTGACGATACTGTGACTGTGTTTTAGGAAAGTATTTTGATTCTGCTTATTACTAAAACAATTAACATATCTTAAGCTTCAATATCTATATTTAATATAGAGCTTTCCAGTTTTCTTCTATACGACGAAGTTTAGTTTTGACATGCCTCATGAGCCTTTCGCGAATTTTAAAATTTATGTAAAATGGAATAAATGACTGATGTTGTTGATGGGAGGAATGATAGCAGGAATGCAGTCTAAATTTGTCTATTATTTAGTATGAGGCCAACGTTTCGCTGCCACTTACAGCTTTATCAGGGCAAAAACTAAGGCGTTAAAATATAATAAATAAAAATAAATTTATTTGTTCAAACATAGTATTATCGACTTAGTCTTTTGCTCTGATGAAGCTGTAAGTGGCAGCAAAACGTTGGCCTCATACTAAATAATAAACAAATTTAGACTGCATTCCTGCTATTATTCCTCCCATTTTTATAATTTATTTTGTCTAACTTTCAAAAAGGTTCAATAAAGAACTTAAAGTGAAATCAAAGTCTTCAGATAAAATAATGCCGTGTAGCGCAATTTCAGAAACAGGTGTGTCCAGAGTTTTATACACACAATTGCCGGCCGAAGTTATTTGATTTCATCAATTTACATCATTTAAACGAAAATATTAAGTTTTGACCTGAGTCAGCTTCACGCACTATACCCGAACAACAACGCAGTGTTTGGAGGCAAAATAACAGTTTACCCCGTGAAACAATCCTCCTAACGTACCTCTAGCAAGACTTATTCAAACTCATTTGCATTTACGTACAATAAAGATGTTCAAAATGAAAATAATTAAGGCGCAGGATTTTTCAAAGTGCACGCAAAATAAATTTTAAAACACGCCAAAGATTCATGGGGCAAGGCAGAAGTAAACTTGGTCGTATAAAAGAAAACGGACTATTAGCTCTATATTAAATACCAATGTTAAAGCTTAAGCTATGTAATTTATTTATTTATTTAGAACATAGCTAACACATTATATAATATAATTACATATAATTTTTCATAATAAAATATTTAAACTTTTTATAAATTGAATTGACTCGTCAGTGGCAAACGGAAAATCTTTTGGATCTCCATCAAACGATATTATATTATATGGATAATGGTTTGGTCTTCATCACCACAGCCACATTGGATCTTATTCTATTGAGAGTGACTCATATTTTGTTATAGTAATAAGCAGATTAAATATACTTTCCTTAAACCACGATTTCGTTCATTCAAAAAATTTCCGAAAACTTATGTTACCTATGTTAATACTAAAAATGTTATGACTTTGTTCTCGAAATGAAATGTTTTGCTGTCTATATAATTCCTTAGAAAGTATGACGATACATTTTCTTAAAAACTTTTTGGTTTACCAATCAATACTGCCATTACCACCGTTAAAATCTTTTTAACTTTAAAAATCGAATTTCTTATCTCCTCTCACACAAATCACGCTTCGAAACTTTAAAATTTGATGTATTGAAACAGCAGGCCGTGCTGAAGACCAGGGCAAAGCAATATCTGGGCAGAGGGATGATAAAGGATGAGCGAGATCAATCCTCCTCAGCAAAATAGACCCCTCCAACATTGTAAGAAGTTTATGGAAGTTGAGGCTACAAATACATCACTGCATTGTAGGTTAACGCGACTTTGCACCAAGAAAAATGATAGCACTACTTTTTTTCTAATTTAAAGTTTCATTTTTGCTCCCTTTCACGCAAAGTTTATAAATGAGACTTTTTAAAAATTAATTGGAAGGATCCCACGATAAACGGATATAAAAAGTTCAATAGGAATTAAACTTAAGGTAAATTAAATTGTAATGGAATTATCAAATTTATTATGAAAGTAATTAAGTTTTGTCTTTTAATTTTAAATCCGATAATAACTTTATAACTAAGTGAAAGTGAAGGTAGTAATTAATTCAATTATTATAATGGAAATGCCAATTAATCTGTAACGAATCGAATGTAAAATAAATATTTAAAAAAAAAACCTAGATATATGAAGAAATAAAACGTTTATGCAACTAAACTGATGAACTGAACTAACGAAACTAAATTAAGGCTATTTTGGACTTTTAGTTTAATTCAATAATTTCTTAGTTTTGAGCCTGCGCCAATCGCGCACTTCTAACAGATGTTAAAACTCAAGCTATGAATATGTACAACAGCAACAAAGTTGGACTTATTTAACAATATATACAGTATGTCTCATTTAGAGCTGCCACCATTGGGATCTCGAGAGCTATAATACATACAATGTTGGTTAAATGTACATCTATAGGGGGCCATCTCAGATGTGTTTTTGTTTTTCCATAAATTCTCATAGGGCACTAGATAATGACAGAAAACTGACTTTGGTCGATTATTTCAGTTTGAAATTACTTCTAAACTATCAGCAATCGAGAAAAGTTTTACATTTTCATTTTCTATCCAGTGACGTATGCAAATAATTTTTTATCAGTAAATTTTCGAGATATAACACAAAATTACTTTTTTTAATTGAACCCATATTTGATTTTTACTTTAAAAAATACTTATTTTTTCTCTTTCGGCTGGTATAAAGGTTTTTGAATTTAATTTTGTTTTACCCTTCATATCTTAGATTTTTCTATATTACCATGAAATTTTCTAATTTTTTTTAGACTTCCATTAATTTTTCAAAACAGATTTTCATTTTACTTATTCCATACCTACCTCGGTTCATGATTTAAATTTAATTCTATATTTTTAATCGAAAGAGACAAAAATAAGTATTTTATTATAATAAAATTCAATTATCCATTTAAAAAAATGTGTGTTATATCTCCAAAATTCACCAATAAAAAAATATTTTCGTAAGCTACTGGATAGACAATAAATATATCTAATTTCTTTATGTAGAACATTTTTCTCGATTACTAATATTTTAGAAGTTATTTGAAAAAGAAAAAATCTGATGTGGTCAGCA
This sequence comes from Harpalus rubripes, assembly GCA_963082715.1. Taxonomy (NCBI): domain Eukaryota; kingdom Metazoa; phylum Arthropoda; class Insecta; order Coleoptera; family Carabidae; genus Harpalus; species Harpalus rubripes. The sequence continues at coordinate 50,019,390 of OY720448.1, forward strand.
CATTACCTTCCGTCAGTTCTATGTATTTTGTAAATACAAATTCCATGCAGAAAGTTTTTAACAAAAGACCCTATATTTCCAGTAAAATTATAACATAAACATACTGTCAACTGCACTTGACACTGACACCTTTCATTCGGAATTTTCTTACTGTAGCAGCTGTTTCCAGAGTTATAGCAAAACTGACTAATATAAATGATATTTAATTTCTTTATAATTTTTTAACTCTATGTCCATTTAATATGAATTATAAAAAGCATTCAAAACGTATAGAGAATAAATAATTTTTTAATATTTATAATTACATTAAATGTGAAAAAATAATATTAAACATCGTTTTTTCACATGGATGTAACGAACAGGAATACGAAAGAATTATAATTTTTGGAATTATAGTATTAGTGTTATCGCTTTAGAAATTTTTGTCACACACAGACACACACATACACACACACACACACACACACACACACACACACACACACACACACACACACACACACACACATACAGACATCATCGTAAAAATAGTAAAATCGTATTCTAAGGACCCTAAAACGTGCTTATTCATCAAAAACTTACCACCGAATTTTTTGACCAAAGACAATACCTTCCTTACTTGACGGAAGGTAAAAAATCAACAACATTCAGATTTTCGTCATTATCTAGTGTCCTATGACAATTTTTAAAAACAACAAAAGCACTTCTATTCCTATAGGTGCACAAAAATTTCCATTTAACCGACATTGTATCTATTCTAGTTCTCGAGATCCCAATGGTGGCAACTCTAAACAGGACATAGTATACAGTGTGTTAATACTAAGTCGTCACACCCGAAAATTAAACTCAATAAAAGAAACAATTTTTCTTAGTTCCAATTTTGGATTTGAAGCCCCGGTTCGCAGTTATTAAGTTCTTTTGTTTTTCGAAAAATCGTCATATCTTCCTTATTTTAAAGGATATTGAATTTTTTTCTTTATGTCCCGTAAAACATTTGCATTTACAATTATTATTTTTTATTTTATCAAAATGGCACTCGATCAAAAATTTCAAAACACACACACACACACACACACACACACACACACACACACACACACACACACACACACACACACACACCATCGTAAAAATAGTAAAAACTTGTTGTGGGGACCCTAATTTGTGCTTATTTACTGAAAACTCACCATCGAATTTTTGAACCGATAACATTACCTCCCTTACGTACGGTATGACGCGAGGTAAAAATTAACACGTATTCGCTTTTCTATTCATGACTCACTTATTATAGCCATATTTTCATTAAACTAATATAAAACTTTACATGCATTTTTCTGAAAGAAATCGTTATGTAAGAAAATGAAAATATTATATCTCTGAATTCAGATTTAAATTCGTTAACGAATGATCGAAAAATCTAATTTGGCTAACACATGACCTCCCGTCAATTCTATGTTTGATGTAGCAATGAGCTTTAAGTAAAGTATCACTTCCGGTTAATCGTAAACAAAATCTAATTTGTTGTCAATAAATAGAAAAGTCTGTAATACCAAATTTTGGATTAAATTTTATTATGTTTTTCCTCGAAAATCTGTTAAGAGATCCAAATGAAGTACCACTTCCGGTTTATCATATAGGTTTATTCAAAATCTAGTTGTTTCAAATTATACACGTGTTTTAAATACCAAATTTGAGAAATTTTGGATCATGTTTTAATATATTTTTTCAAAAAAATCTGTTTATAGCTTCCTGTAAAGTAGTACTTCCGGTATATTAATTTTAGAAAACATCTAATATGTCATTCTCATTAATATAAAAATCTTAAATACCAAATTTGAAAAGTTTTGGATTGTATCAATTTATTTTTCACGAAAATCTGTTCAGAGCTTTAAATAAAGTATCACTTCCGGTTTATAAATTTTAGCCAAAATCTAATATGTTTTCCCCTTCATATAAATCTCGTAAATACTAAATTTGACAAGTTTTGGAGTATATTATAATATATTTTTCACGAGAATCTGTTCAGTTTCAAGTATCACTTCTGATTGATTAATTTTAGCTAAAATCTAATATGTTGTTTTGTTTCCCATGATATAAATGTCTTATACAAAAATTGAAAAGTTTTGAATTCTATTTTAATATAGTTTTTCATTAAAAACTGTTATGGGCTTAAGTAAAGTATCACTTACATTTATTCAAATTCTAATCAACTCCTTATATGAATGCAGGAATCTTAAATACGGAAAATAAATATATTGGGAAGTCTGTTACAAAAGTTACCGTGGACGAAAAAATCGTCACGCACACACAAGCACACATACACATACACACACACACATTATTGTAAAAATAATAAAAACGTGTTGTGGGGAACCTAAATCGTGCTTATTTACTGAAAACTCACCATCGAATTTTCGGCACGATTACATTACCTCTCTTACCTACGGTATGACGGGAGGTAATAAAAAATATATGTTCTCATTTAAAATTAAAAAGTTAAATTCCGTATATTGAAAGCCACTAGTCCAAAAATAGTTATTTGTATATCAAGGCAGCGAAATCACTCTTGTCGCCAAGGCCGATTGCGGCCGAAGCAAGACAATCTCGAGGGCGCTAAAGGATTTTGCGGATAAGATGTACACAATATTTTTGTGCAATCGTAAAAAATAATTTTATTAATTTTAAACAGTTTCATTGTAAATATAAAGTTAGCTTTCAAGGTGGCTATGAGATTGACATTTAATAAATAAAACCATACAATTCTCAAGTGTCAAAGTGATTGTTTACCTAATTCATTTCGCGGCCTTACCATAATGACGGTCGTGAAATCCAATTTCGCGGCTTGTATTGCGGCTGCAAAATGCTTATTTCGCTTCCAGTTGCACAAAAAATAATTTATCTTTTCTTTAAGTTTGTCTTGTGAAATAGAAATTCCTTGCACATTTAACCTTCTTGTAATAGAAATGCCAATTAATCTGTAACGATTCGAACGTAAAATAATAAATCAATTTTTAAAATTTAGATATATAAAGAAATAAAAAGACTGGGTTTATGCAGACAATTGACAATTTCGCGGCCTATATTGCGGCTTCAAAATACTTATTTCGCGTCCGGTTGTATAAAAAATAATTTATTTTTTCTTTAAATTTGTCTTGTGAAATAGAAATTGCTTGCCAATTTAACCTTCTTTGTAGCTCTTATAGTTCTCACGATAGCAATGGTGTCTTATTTAAAATGAACACCCTGTATATGTACACAGTGACACAGTGCGAAAATGAAGCTGGGGCCTACTAAGTTTGACTCTCAAAAAACAATGTAAAATGCTTAAAGAATATATACTATATAAACTTCGTCAATATTGCACATGCGCACTAGAAATTTAACGAAAAGCATCTATTTTACTTAACCTGATACCAGTGAAAATCAGTAATTAAAATGGGAGGTAGAAAAACGAACGAAATTTAAAATAAGTTAAATTATACTTTCATTTACGTAAAATACAAATACAAAGCACTTGTATTAAAAAAATTATTAAAAGTTAGCGCTGATATTAAGAATAATAAAACACGTTTATCACCATACCCGTCCGTATATTCAAAAATAATACAAAAGAAAATAGAAAAGTCTAGTTGACCGTTTCCTGCCGAACCCGGTCTCGCGGAATCGTCCTCCACGCCGTGATTACGTCTGGAAAAGAATAAACGCATAAGAAATACTCAGTTAGGAGGCAATCATTCACAAAATACACGCGCATCCACCACAAGGAATGTATTGAGAAATCATACGAGAAATAACACACATATGCAACAGCATACCCCTCTAAGAGTCGCCTTACAAGACGCAGCACCAATCACAGTACAAGAACAAATATAAACACTCTCCCTGTGATTGTACATCTAGGGCTCCTGGAACATGGATTGAAAGCCAAACTGAAACCTACAATCCGCCCGCAATCGTGGAGTGTTAGCGAAACGTTGGGCATCTTATGAGAAACACATGGCAGGCAGTGCACCGGTAGTACGAGGGCTAGCGGGTCATGCTTCGTTGGCCGCGACTTTGCGTGTCTCTCCAATCCGTACCTATATCGGCACTTACTGAGAAAGACTGCTGCATACCCAAATAGACAACACATTTGATAAACAAATCATACAATAGGAGAAAGATCTGTAAAACATAGTACGTGGCAACAATTGGCTCAACTCACTGATAAAGTCCTCAACAGCTCCTCATAATCACTACAATTTCGATGTTCTCACACTGAAATCTAGTAATAAACTGAAATAAAATAGATGAATACCAGTATCATTAAATGTAGCTCTTATCCAACAGCTGGTTCATTCAAGTAAGCGTGGTGCGAATAGCGTATGCAGGAAGACTGTGTGATGGTAGGCAATGTGACAAAGCGAAAAGAAAGTAAGTGTGAGGAGGAGTCGAATCAGGGTTGTGCCTGTAATCTATGCCACGTGAAATACGTCACTGTCTACACGTAGACAATAATATTGTTTACGTGATTTGTATAGTGTTTTTGCACATGCAGACTGTAATTATTTTATTTTTTCTTAAAAAGTAACAAAAAAATATTTCTATTACTGTTTAGTTTACAAGGTATATATAAATGAGCTGTTTAAAGTAGCGTACTATGTCCTTTTATTGAAATAGTGAAGTGAAGTATTTTACGTTCTATCCAACAGATGTCACTAGTTGTTGGACTGGGAACCACCAGTTCTGTTGGGTTGCTAATTATACAATTCTGATAAAAAACTGACATCGTATGCCATTTGCACATATTTTTACAAAAACGTAATCTAAAGTATTGATGACATTTTTAAACAAACTTTGCATAATATGTAGTGTATTCTGCGTTTGAATATTTTTATTAAATTTATTATGTATATCACGACCCGCTAGCCCTCGTACCACCGGTGCACTGCCTGTCATCTTTAAGGCGGTAGACTTGTCCCCGTCACGGTAACGAAAACATGGTTTAGAATTTCAACGAATCTGGCTGTAATATTAAAAATTAACAACTGAAATTTTAAATGAAGAATACGGAAGATGTATTTAATCCGTCAACGGATCGATTTTAAAATAAAATCTGTAACAAATGAGAAAAAAATTATATCGTAATGGCAATATTAGCCATTTTTCAACTTCAATTTTCTTAAAAATATTAATATTTTTTAATTATCTAATTAATATATGTTGATTCTATTTATGTTTTATTTTAAAAAATATATTATGTAGTTTATAAATAAATAGTGAAATTCTAATATGCAATTTTAGTATCGAAATTTACACATAGATGTCGCAGCATTGATCTATATCTATATATATATATATATATATATATATATATATATATATATATATATATATATATATATATATATATATATATAAATGCAATAATAATTTAATATAGGAAGCGTAGTGTAATTAAAAAGATTGGCAACCCTGCATTGAAAGTGTAAAACCGCGTTTTTGTTAATAACAATATTTTTAACTATAAATTGTTTATATCTACTTCATTTTTATACTAAATATTGTGTAGAAAGGAAAGATAAAGTGTAGTGCATACTTTCAGCGTGTAGTGTACAAGTCTTTTGGTGAATTTGTGCAAAAACTGAATAATATCAAATACCATAACCTCAATATGGCAGAAAAAGATATGAATATTGAGGATAAACTAAACAAACTGTTATCAATTGTACCAGTTGTAGAACAAATAAAAACAGATATGTCTACAAAACAAGAAATATCTGTCATTATGCAGCAGTTAAAATACAATGACGCAAAAATTACTAATCTAGAAACCACAATCAATTTTCAACAAAAAACAATCCAACAACTACAAAATTTTATTAGAAAACGAAACCTCATTTTTACCGGCATAAAAGAAATCGAGAAAGACTCAGTGGATTTGGAAAACCAAATAATTACAACAGTTAATAAATATTTGAAAGTAAACATCACCGAACATGACATTGAAGAAGTTTATCGTCTTGGCAAAAGAACAACCAATACACGGCCAGTACGAGTATCCTTTACAAACGTAAAAGTTAAAAAAATAATCTTTGATAAACGTAAAAGCTTAACTGGGACAAATATTTTCATAAACCCAGATCTATGTAAAGAAGAGTACATCAAACGCAAAGAACTAATAAAAACAGCTAGAGAAAACAAATTAAAAGAAATAGAAGAAAAAACCAAAAATAACGAAGCACACATTATTAATGGAAGATCCGATAAAAGAAAGGACCGTTTATCATCTGACGATTCTCCTTCCACCGCCAAGCAGCACTCAAAACTCATGAAACATGCTACTCCGAGTACTCCGGCATCTCAGGCGGGCAACATTGATAAGGAGGGGGCCGACACTCCAGGCGCTTCATCTTTAACCAGCCAGCCTATCAATCCGTCTTTTTTAGGCTAGATTCCCCTTCTACAAGTAATACTGAATTTTATCCTCCGCTCAATTCATCTGGCACCGTTTCATCAGAAAATAATATAAGTATCCCCAAGTCTCACACAGATGAATCATGGTTTAATGTTGTTTTTTGGAACATAAATGGAATTAGTAATTTGTACAATTTAGAACAAGAAACTATAGATAAATTGAAATATGGAACCATTATTTTCTTGTGTGAAACCTGGTTGCAAAATGATATAAATGCCTTACCTAACTTTTTATGTGACTATGAAATATTATGTTGTAGCTCAGCTGTAAAGGAGAAGAGTATGGGTCGTTCCAGTGGAGGTCTTTCTGTATTCCTTAAAAAAACTTTCATGCAAAGTACTAGCATAATACATACATCCAATTTATGGATAATAATAGAACTTAAAACTAACAATTCTAGTTATATTATTTTTTTCACATATTTAAAGCCCAGTTTGCATGATTCTTGTATAGACTTAATTAGTGATATGCTTTCAGAAATTACCGACACATATAGTTTTCACGACATTGTTTTCATTGGAGACCTAAATTGTCATATAGGCCAATTAAATCAAGCTCAAGATGAAATGTTTATATCACCATATGTACATGGAGTTAGAAATTCTTTACATTCAGCTACAAACTCTAGAGGCATTAAACTGGTGGACGCGATGGAAAATTTAGGCTTCTATACATTAAACGGTAGGACTTATCGGGATGTACCAGGTAACTTTTCTTTCATATCTAAAAACGGAAAAAGTACAATTGATCAAGCTTGGATAAATATATCTGCCCTAGATAAAATTTTATCTTTTAAATTGGATCAAACTTTAACAAATTCTAATCACAGTATTTGCACGATTCAGTTTAATGATGTACTCGCTTCTGTAACCAAACCCAAAAAAATTAGTGACTCTAATGTAAAATATAATTTACAATTTAAATTTGATCCGAGTTTAGCCCTAACTTATCAAAAATACTTAACTGAATCCAACAACTTATATTTTCATAGCAATAATCCTAATGACCTTGCAGTAAATCTAGAAGCTGCAATTAAAAATGCAGCTTGTAGCGCAGGTATGATGAAAGTTAACATCTCTCCACAAAAGGATATAGGTTACATACGGGAACATAAGCCATGGTATGATAAACATTGTGTAGATTTAAAACGTAAATGTAATCAAAGTCTGCGAAAAATGAAAAATCACTTTTCAGATACTAATTTAAGCAATTATATATCAGATAAAAAAACCTATTTAGATCAAATTAAAAAAAATAAATTATCACATTTTAAACGGATAAAAGTTGATTTGTCCAATATTAAAAATCCTCAGGAATTTTGGGCCACTGTTAAATTACTTAAAACTTTTCATTTTCGACAGAACGATATCGAAATCACAGATTGGGAACAATTTTATCTGACTTTTTTTGCAAATTGTACTCGCTCAAATATAATATTTTTAGACTGCTTACACCCTCATCTCGACAATGAAATTACTTTAAATGAATTACAGATTAGTATTCAAAATTCGAAGCAAAATAAATCTCCAGGTCTCGACTCATTAGCTAACGAATTTTATAAAAACCTAACGCCTGCATGGCAAAGTTACTTGTTGAATTTATTTAATACAATATTTAATACAGAAAAAATTCCTCACTCATGGTGCAATGTTTATACCTCCTTGCTATATAAAAAAGGAGATATATCTGACCCCTCAAATTACAGGGGTATTGCTGTCTTAGTATCAATATGCAAATTATTTACAAGTATTTTGTACAGTAGGATCCAGGAATGGAGTGAGGAAAATTTTATTATAAATGAATGTCAATACGGTTTCCGCAAATCGAGAGGATGTAGAGATAATATATTTATATTAAGCTCAATTATTCATCTCCGTTTACGCTTAAAGCGTACAAATATGTTTGCAATATTCGTAGACTTCAGTAAAGCTTTCCTTTGGTACAAATTATACGAAATCGGAATATCTTGCAAATTAATTAGAATTCTCCAAAGCATTTACAATAACGCGACAATTCAACTAAAAGTTAATGGTGATCTTTCCAACCCCATTGCTGTTTCAAGGGGGGTTCTTCAAGGGGAAATTTTGTCGCCCTTACTCTTTGCGTATTTTATTAACGATATATGGAACCATTTTGAAAAACATGAAGCCCAGGGCATAAATATTGACGGTCACAATTCTGTTTCTATTTTAGCATATGCAGACGACCTAGTGATTTTATGCAACTCGGCGGTTGATGTGCAAAAGAAATTAAATATTTTAAGCCTGTACTGTGATATAAATAAATTAGATGTAAATGTCAACAAAACAAAAATTGTCCATTTTTACAAGGGTCGGCCAAAAAACATCTCAAAACCGTTTATGTATAAAAATAATTACATTGAATTGGTATCAAACTACAACTATTTAGGAACAATGTTTTCCTCTTTAGGGAAATTCAACGTTGCTGCTAATGCTAATTTTAAGAAAACAGTTATAGCTTTTCAAAAAGTTAAATCCATCTTATGCAAAGGTAAATCTGAAGGGTGGGATGAAAAGTTAAAACTAATAGAATCTATGGCTCATGCAACTTTCCTATATTCCTGTGAAATTTGGGGTCTGCGTCATTTTAAAACTGTAGAAAAAGTACAATGCTATCTACTAAAAAACATTCTACGTTTACCCAAAAATACCCCTCATTATCAAGTAAGACTGGAAACAGGAGCAGTACACTTATGGACAATGGTTCTCAAAAGAGCCTTAAACTGGTGGGCAACCATTCTAAAGATGCCTGATGATAGGCTACCAAAAATAATATACAACAGATTAATGTCTCTAGATAATTATGAAAACAACAAGCTTGAATTCAATTGGTATACACAATTAAAAAACTTTTTCGAAGATTTTCACTTACACTCCATCTGGCATGAACAAAAAATAAATAAACAGAAAATAGATGAAATTACAAACACCCTTGCATTAGATCTAAAACAGAAAGACATCCACAGACTCTCACTCTCCTCCTATAGTTTCCACTATAAACTAATAAAAGATAATTCTGAAATAGAGAGCTACTTAAGATTAAAACTGCCTGTAATTAAATTACAAATAATATGTCAAATTAGACTTGCCAGTGATATGGGACTAAAAATATTTTATAAAGACTTGAAATACGAATTAAACTCTACTCAAATTTGCCTATTATGCAACAATAACAAACAAGAAGACTTATTTCATTTCTTTATGGAATGCCCTATATATAGTAATATAAGAAGAGCGTTTTTAAGCAAGTATTTTACAAATCACAGTCAAACCGACTACTTATGTTTTTTAAATTTTATAAAATCTCTAGATTCGCACAAAATAGATAACATTTTTTATTTTACTTTAAATGCATTTAAAACGCGTAGCTTTTGTTTATTTGAATAGATTTTTCCTTGGTCTCTTCGCTACATTCTTTCTTTTGTTGGATTTATTTAAATTATATATTATATTAAAATAAATGTGATATTTATGTTTATGATATATAAAATAATGAATTGATATAATTATTTAATATATCTTTGTTTTATGATTGGGCTGTCAATTATTTGTATGGGAACTTCCCGGAAGCAAATTAAATAAATAAATAATAGTGTAATTAAAAAGGCACTGTTATTATTGTTAATTTCTAAGAAGTTTTGACCTTTCTATGAAACTCCCTCCAAAAAAATTTTATTATAATATTTTTTATGAAAAGAATAATAATATTATTTCTAGAGTACCATTTCCGGTTTATCATATATACAGTCAAAATCTAATTTGTTATTTCAAATTATATACCAAATTTGAGAAGTTTTGTATTATATTTTAATATAATTTTCAAGAAGATCTGTTTAGAGCTGTCAATAAAATATCATTCCAATTTATCAATTTTAGCTAAAATCTAATATGTTGTTTCCCTTGATATAAAAGTTTTATATACAAAAATTAAAAAGTTTTGGATTCTATTGTAGGTTTTCATTAAAAACTGTTATGGGCTTCAAGTAAAGCTCTTCTGGTTGTCCAAAGTTATCCAAAATCTAATCAACGCTTTATATGAATGCAGAATGCACTATGGACCGAAAACATTATCTCTACTACTTACGGTACAACGAAAGGTAAAAATATTGCTCTGCGAATATAAAATTTGTAAAACTAGAAATCATGTTTTTCACAAAAACCAAAATGTTACTTATAGAGAAAACAATAATTGGAAACCTGCAAACAGTATAAGCAAATATAATACTATCCAATATATTTTGTAATTAGAAATGAAAATAATAATCTAAAACGACGTAATGTTATTGACCTTAGAAAATCATTCAATGAACTACGATCTAAATTTTATAATTCTGTTCTAGATATTAATAATTATAAAAATTATTATGTATGTAATGATGTATGTATGTATGTATGTACTGTTTGTATTTGTAAAAAGGCAGATGTTATAATGTGTAGTTATTGTTAATGTTATTTAATTATTTCTCTATTATTGGCAATAATGTTTATTTCTTATTCTTATTAATATTTGTATTTAAACTATTGGTCATTTATTAATTTACTACCTAAAATCATCACACTCAATAATACTAAGGGTTTTTTAAGTAAATAATTTCGTATATAATTATAATATAATATTGTATATAATATGTCCTCATAATTAAATAAATTTAAAAAAAAACATTGTTATTAAGGTACTTATATATTAATTTCCACTAATAAATTATTTTAATAGTTCAACAATATACATATTTAATTGCCTGGTTGCATTATTATATAAATACAGCACAGCAACAATATACGTATAACAACTGTTGCAAGTAAAATGCAGACTACGTAGATAATTGATAAGCTACCTGCTACTTGTCTCCGGCAATGGCGCGACACAGTGGAATATAAGAAGGGTTGCTAGAGATTTCGGTACCGCCTACTGGTTCCTTCTCCCTTTACACCTCCAAAACCAGACATGGACAAAGAGAACAAGTCAAGGCTCTTAATGTGTTTCTCAGAAGATGCCCAACGTTTCGCTGAAACTCCACGATTGCGGGCGGAGTGTGGGTTTCAGTTTGGCCTTCAATTCATGCTCCCGGGAGCCCCAGATGTACAATCGCAGGGAGAGTGTTTAGCTTTGTTCTTGTACTCTGATTGGTGCTGCCTCTTGTAAGGCGACTATCAGAGGGGTATGCTGTTGCATACGTGTGTTATTTCTCGTTTGATTTCTCAATACATTACTTGTGGTGGATGCGCGTATATTTTGTGAATGATTGCGTCCTCACTGAGTATTTCTCATGTGTTTATTCTTTTCCAACAGTAATCACGGCGTGGAGAAGGATACAACATCAAATGTTTTGAAAAACAGTAAAGAATACCTATGTAATAATGAACAGACATGCGTAAATAACAATTCAAACGATGCATCAGTTTAACAATTGTTTAAGATGAGTTTTAAAGTTATTTAACGATAGAGTTTTTAAGGAATTTGGAATATCATTATATAATTTAGATGCTTAATACGAAAATGAACCTCTAAATTTACTTTTTTTAAAAGAAGGAACCACAGATAAATCTGTACCACGAAGATTATAACTACTTTCTTTAATATGGAGCTTACTGTATAAGTAAGGTGGTATATTTGTTGTATATATTTTATGGACGAGAGACAAAGAAAATTCGTTCTCCGATCAATAACTTTCATTTCAGCTTCTTGTCTGTATGATGATATATGGTCAAATTTACGCACATTATACACGAAGCGGAGGCAAGAATTTTGAAAAAGAGTAATTCTATGCATGTCTTGCTTAGTAAGATTGGGAACGTAAATACAGGCACAACATTCTAATATGGGCATGATAAGGGTATTAACTAATTTTAATTTTAGAGCAGATAGAATGTGTCTATATTGATACAGTTATTTAAGTTTAAGTCTTGCCGAAATTAACTTATTCTTGGTGTGTTCATTAAATTTCAAATCTTTATCCATACACAAACTAAGAGACTTGACAGTTGAACTTCAATTTATTTTTTTGCCATTTCAGTTTACAGAAGGATGAAGGGACTGTGTTTCGGTGGAAATCGTAAGAAGTTTTGATTTCTATGCATTTATAAGTAGGCCATTGTTTGTAATCCACGTAGTTAGATTTTGTAAATCCGTATTAAATTCACCAACCGCTTTCTACCTTTCATTATAATTAAAAGTTTTTACTATGTTTGTGTCATCAGCATATGAATATACCGCACAGTTTTTTAGAGCCGATGGCATGTCTGCCACAAAAATAATGAAAATCAGAGGACCCAATATAGAGCCTTGTGGAACACCACGTGATGATGAAAATGATGATGAAACAGAAGTCCCTTCATCAGATGTAATACTTACTGTAAAATATCTACCATGTAAATAATTACTGAAGAAAGTAATGGCATTTTCTGAAAAATTATAAAATTTCATTTTGGCGAGCAATAAATCGTATTCCACCAAGTCAAAAGCTTTTGTAAGATCTATTTGCGCAACCATATTTATATTTGAATCATCGTAATTTCTTATTAGATCATCCATCATATTTAATAAACAAGTTTGTGTGCTGTACCCTTTTCTGAATCCTGATTATGTCATGACGGTAAAATATTGTGTTTGTTTATAAAAGTCATCATCTGCTCAAAACAGATTTTTTCTAATATTTTACTAAGCACTGGCAAAATACTAATAGGCCTAAGATGGTCAAAAGTACTAGGATTGCTTATTTTGCCAATAGGTTAAATAACAGCAGATTTCCATGCATTCGAAACTATTCCATTTATTAAGCAATAGTTTATAATGTGCGCCACATGGTCAATAATGTATGGTAAGATATAATTTAACATTTTTATTGAAATACCATCAATTCCGACAGAATTGGGTTTGACACTGCTAATAAAATGCTCAACTTTGACACTAGGGATTTCTGTAAATTCAAAGAGTTCATGACAATTATCTGAAAACGAATCATCCTCATATTGTGTAAGCGTGTCAGTGTTAATATTTATAGTTTCGACTTTTCTTAGAATATATTCACCGTGTTCTGAAGCTTTACAGAGCTCTGAAGGAATATTGTTACATGACTTAGCATTTAAACCAATTTTATTTAGATTTTTTCAGAGCTGAGTTGAATTATTCACATTTTTATTTATTTTATATTTTAAATAAGCTTGTTTTTCACGTCGAATTGCAGACGTAGTTAAATTTTTAAATTTTTTGTAATAATTCCACTTAGCTTCGGTCTTGTTCTATTTATAATCCAACATAGCTCTGTCTCTCTTTTTTTGCATAATTAGTATAACCGGTGTGATCCACGGACAATATTTTCTATTTGTTTTAATTAATTTTTGAGGTGCATGTTTATCAAATAGCTCCTGAATGTTATTATTCAAATATTCTACTTTTAAATTGATATCTTCATAACAAATTTTTTTATCCCAGTTAATTCGTTTCGCATCATACTTAATATATTCCAAATTCAAGTTTTTAAAATCTCTATATGTAACAGTATTTTTATGAACAACAGATTTTGATAAGTTCAGTACACAATAAACAGCATCATGATCTGATATAGAACTAAAGTCTAATACATCAGAGTTATTACATATCAAAACATCAGATAATAATATGACGTCTAAAAGTGATTTAGAAGCAGGTCTTGTATATTTTCTTATTAATTGGTGCATATTATTAGCTTTGACAATATCATGAAAAAAAAAACATAGTGCTTTGTATTTGTATTTTACGTAAATTAAAGTAAAATTTAACTTTTTTAAATTTTCGTTCGCTTTTCTACCTCCTATTTTAATTACTGACTTTCACTGGTATCAATATTTACGAAGTTTATATAGTTTATATTCTCTAAACATTGTCTACATTTGACATCATTTTACATTGTTTCCGGTTTCTTTACGCATGTAAGTAATTTATCACAGATTACGCGTAGCGCACAACCTTGGTTACCGTTATCATCTATTGGGGATTAGAGCTCTCATGCATTATTAGTCCTTCGAGTTATTTTTTGAGTCAAACTTAGTAGGCCCCAGCTTCGTTTTCGCATTGTGTCTGTACATATACAGGGTGTTCACTTTAAATGGGCCACCATTGCTATCGTGGGAACTATAAGAGCTACAAAGAAGGTTAAATGGGCAAGCAATTTCTATTTCACAAGACAAATTTAAAGAAAAAATAAATTATTTTTCATGCAACTGGACGTAAAATAAGAATATGGAAGTGAAGTAGTTGCGCTATGCGTGAGCGCGATGCACAAACGCTCGATATTGTCGCCAGATATCATGATATATATATATATATATATATATATATATATATATATATATATATATATATATATATCGGATACAAACAGCTCAAAAATTGTCGGTTATCGGTTACACTTACAGTCACAGTAATTAATAAACGAATCAAGGGAAATAACATTATTATTAATTAATACGTAATAGTACAGTTTTTAAAATAAAGAAATTTAAATTTTGGATAACAAAATTTATAAAGTTGTGTATTAAACCAGGATTTTTAATCACCTGTGAATAGTGTGAATAGAGGAAGACAAGGAGGGACGAGGAAGAGCAAAAGCAAAAGCATAGTTGTTAGGTTAAGACATGATTATTTATCGTCGACAAATCATAATAGTTTAAATACGTTATTCAAAAAATGTAAGTACAAACTTTTGTCCATTTAAAAGAAGTACATGAGTACCAATAATAGTCGTCCATTTATTGTTCCTGGCCAAACATTTTAATGAAAATTTTTACAGCATTTGCGTCTGTTGAAATGTATATTGTGCATAATAAATACACCTTACCAAGTAAATTCAGTCTCATTAATGAACATTATGAGCCATTCCCAAAATTGAAGTCTGTTATGTGCTGAAAACATACAACTTTTTGCACATGTTATGGATATAACTGTTGCTTTTTTTAAAATTGTCATATGTGGCACTCCGTTTTGTGATGTGATAAAGATGTACAAGATTAACAAATGTGCGAATATTAAGAACAGAATGATTTGGTGATGATTTGAAAACGCTTCGTGTAAATGCGTTGGGAACTCCATGACACTGTCTGTATGTCCACCGTGATGTCAAGCAAAATGTAGTACAGATACGAGTAAAAAAATAAATAAACCATAGGTAAGTAATTGTCTGTGTACTCGCATTTTGACAGAATTTTACCTTATAAAAAAGTTTAGTACTAATCAAGGTACTAATATCAAAATTTAATTCGTACAATTGACAGGACTGTCAATTGCTAAAACAAAATTATTCATAGGTATTGCTACTGCATTCAATTATCACAAAAATATTTGGAACGACTCGTCAATTTACGGGGTCGTAAAAATGCTAAAAAATATGCGATTTCGAGAAAAAGTTATTAAGAAATATTGTTGCTCTAGACGAGTTATATTGGTTAAATTTAATGCACTTATTTCATTTACACCCTGTATATATATATATATATATATATATATATATATATATATATATATATATATATATATATATATATATATATATATTGTTCGTTTTAAATGTTTCACCATTTCTATTTCGAGAACTGTAAGTGCCACAAAGACGGTTAAAAGGACAAATAATTTCCATTTCATAAAACAAATGTAAATATAAGAAAATTTATTTTCCGATCAGTGTTTCTCAAAATACGCGACCTAACTTTTCTATTTTAAATGAGAACTTATATTTTTTATTTATCCATTCGTTAGAGAATTTAATTCTGAATTCAGTGATATAATATTTTTTACCCTTACATAGAGAGTTTTTAAGAAAAATGCATGTAAAATTTTATACTAATTTGATTAAAATATGGCTATAAAAAGAGTTCCACGAATGGAAAAAAATAATACATCTTATTATTATTACATAGAATTAGAGTGCCCTGACCAAAAAAGTGAATGTTTTGTTCTTGTAATTGATCATAAATGTTAACGCAAGTAAATATTCGCATATTTCTTTCATAGCATTCTAATTCTATGTAAAAGAATTAACACGTACCTATTCGTTTTTCGATTCATGTCACTCTCATTATAGCCATATTTTAAACAAATTAATATATAATTTTACAAGCAATTTTCTCAAAAAAAAAATCGTTACTTAAGGGAATAAAAATATTATATCACTAAATTCAGAATTAAATTTTCCAACGATTGAGCAAATAAAAAATATGTGTTCTCATTTAAAATAGAAGTTAGGTCCTGTATTTTGAGAACTGGTCCAAAGAAATATTTTTTATTTTCTTTAAATTTGTCTTGTGAAATAGAAATTGTTTGCCCATTTAAGCGTCTTGAGATAGCAACGGTAGCCCACTTGAAATTAACACGCTGTATATATATATATATATATATATATATATATATATATATATATACAGCGTGTTAATATATATATATATATATATATATATATATATATATATATATATATACAGGGTGTTATATTTTAATGGACCCAGCAAATATCTCGCTTATATATTAAGTTGGCAATTTTTTTCATATAACATGATTTATACAGGAACATGTAAGCTACTTGACGACGGATGTACATTCCTGATACCACTTCCGGTTTATGAGTAATTAATATCTACTTTGAAATTTCAAATGGAACAAACTATATTTTTTACAAATTTGAAAAGTGAATCAAATTTGCTTTACAATCATGTAAAATAATCCATATGTTACATTATTAAAAATTAAAATGGCGTGCACTTTTTTATACACCTAATTGGAGAGAGCCATGACTGTGGCTTGAAAAAAACAATTAACTAAAACAATTGTAACTTTTATTATTAAACGAAATAATATTTTTTTGTCATAATAATACAGAAAATAAGAATAAGGAACACAAGCCACAGTCATGGCTCACTATTCTCTTTCCAATTAGGTGTATAAAAAAGTGCCCGTCATTTTAATTTTTAATAATGTAACATATGGATTATTTTACTCGATTGTAAAGCAAATTTGATGCACTTTTCAAATTTGTAAAAAATATAGTATGTTCCATTTGAAATTTCAAAGTAGATATTAATTACTCAAAATCCGGAAGTGGTATCAGGAATGTACATCAATCATCAAGTAGCTTATATGTTCCTGTATAAATTGTTATATGAAAAAATTGCCAACTTAATAAATAAGCGAGATATTTGCTGGGTCCATTAAAATATAACAACCTGTATATATATATATATGGTTTTTACAAAAAATCAAATATAAAATACTGAATTTTAATTTACTAAAAAAAACGACGTTGTTTATTATAGTTTCTTAATAGAGACAATGTCAACACTATTTTAAACAAATTGAACTCTTTTCACACACGTTTATAATTTAAAATTGAATCAGAATTCAGAAATATACAATAGCGTCAATTTCTTAGACGTCACTCTCATAAAATATTCAAATAAAATTTTAACTAATTGGTTCCGTAAACCAACTTCTTCCGGATGATATTTTAACTTGCATCCTAATACTAAATGATCAGATTCACTATTTATAATTATATATCTATGTATGTATTTTCTTTAATCACGACGATCGCCCAAATTTAGACAAGGCTACAGCTTAAACGGTGCAACCGATTTTCATGAAATTTGTGTCAAATTGTAGGAAATGATTGGCTTCAGGGCCCTTCTAATGGGACGAATTTCTGTAGGATGCATAGTTTTCGAGTAAAAAATTATTAAACGTAAAATTAAACAGTGGATCGTAGAATACATGTAAAAATTTAGAAGATAAAAATGCTGTCATGTGTGAAATTTGGCATGATGTCAATGTCAATAATGACAAATTATGAATGTCGTATGGGTTGTCGACCATTTCAATGCTAAATATAAATAAATATATTGTGTAAAATTGAAGAAAAGAATATGAGTTAAACGAGGTAGGTATACGTAATGAATTTAAGCAATATTTATTGTTAATTTAAATTTTATTTTGTAAATAGATTTTACGATATATCAGAAGTTACAAAAACTACGAAAACGTTGATAAAGACAAGAAGAGTTTCACAATCGATGGAAAAATACATGTATAAAATTAAAAAGATAAATACGGTCTTCTGTCACATTTGATATGTTAATGACAAATTTGAACTACAGGAAATAGTCAGTTTAAAATTGAAGAAAACAATGTAGGAATTAAATGACGTAAGGTATGCTATGAATGTAAGATATGTTTATTCTTATTTTATAATTTAATTTGTAAATAGATTGTTGAAAATGTTCGAGGTTATTAAATGACGAAATGGACGAGAAATGTAGGAAAAGCATCAACGACAAGATAGACTGTGGAGGACAAAGTGTACAGTGTACAGAGAGAATATCAAGGATTGTTTTATGTGCCGGTCAGTGTATTAATTTAAGATATGTTTATTTTGTATTTTATTTTGTAAATAGATTTTACAAAACTGACAAAAAGAAACTGGTAGTATTTAGGTTGGAAATCCAGCGTGTTTTATTCGCACGGCTTTACCCGTATGTTCTAAACCTAAACCGTACACAAATAACGGAGTGTGTGGGGCTCTTTAGGGCAGATTGCATGGGCAGTTTAGGTTATCAGTTTGGGTTGCGTGGGCATGTGGTTTAGTTGGACATATTGCGTGGGTAATTTGGATGAGCATGTTGCGTGGGAAGTTTGGGTGGGCATGTTGCGTGGGTAGTTTGGGTGGGCATGTTGCTTGGGCAAGTTGCGTGGGCAGTTTGACTGGGCAACCGTGGGTCCGCAGGATGAACCCGGCTTCGGTCAACGGTGTGGTACTGTTTCTTCGGTAGTGATACGACTCGAAGGATGTAGGGTTTGGAATCAGCTCGTTGAAAAAGCTGAGACTGCAGCCGAGGGTCCAGTGGATGTAGACGGCTTCTGTCGATGGCCCGGAGACAGGATCTCGAAGGAGAAATTCTCTTCAGTTCGTAGGCCTCCTGGCCTGGTTGCTTTTGCTGCTGAGCTAGTGCCCTCAATGGCAGCCGCCGAGCAGTCTGGAGAAATCTAGGCCGACCTCCGGATGATGGGGAGGTGCACACCTCGATGGAAGATTGGGCCGTGATGATCGGCTCGGAGAGACTTGCGGACTTGATGATCCTCCGTTGTCGGTGTCGGACCTGGTTCGTCCTACGTCCTCTTGAATGTGCCGTGGTGAAGGCTGTTTGACCAAGAGTTGGGTTGGCTAGAAAAGTTCTAGCCTAGTAACCTGTTGGCAGGTGGTAAAAAGAGAATGTGACCGTCAGCTTTCCTGGCTGTTACAGTCTTAGCAGGAAGCTCGTCCCTCAGTTATTAAACCGTGGGATTACACTCCGAGCAAAATCCGAGTGAGTCGAGATTCGGAGCGAAAACCGAATAAGTCGTGACTCCGAGTGAGGAGTGAAGATGCTATGAAAAATGCTCTCTCTTATCTCAATCCGCGATGGTATGCTGACCGACGAAGTAACTGGGTACTCTCAGCGCCATCTATCGGGAAAGCCGCGCGCTGCCAGACGATCGATAATCGTGACTTGAATAGTGCGTAGTGCTTCGCTGCTTGTGTAGCACTATTTTCTTGAAACCGATCGATATGACGCTTAACACGTTGAAAACTAGTTCTCGCGCCAATTGAGTAGCCTTTTATTTTTTTACTGAAGGCGCGACGCAACAGAACCCCCCTCCTAGTGACCTTTTCAGTTGGTCACGGAATGTATCGAGTTGGAAAGCGCACTTGCCTGCCGCTTTGAGTTTCCCTCCTGCCTGTGATTACAGGGTTGTTTGCACTTACGTGCCCTATTGCCAAATGTGATGTGATACCAGCACATCCCTTGCTGTTCGTCCGGTGTAATATTAGTTCGGCGACGTCTATTTGGGTGCCAAGGTGTGTGTTCTTGTCGCATAATCTCTCGGTGTTTGTTCAATGAACCTGCCAGACCGTTGATGCTGGCCTCCACTCGCTGTATGGCTTCTTGACAAGGAGGCGGCGAGGTTTCTTGCTCTATTGGTGGGCGTCCTGCTTCATTGATCATCTGTTGAAGATTGACTTCGCTAATCATATCCGCTGTCTGACTCAGCTGTTCTAAAGATGCAGCTTGTTGTGTGGCCAATATCGCTTGAATTGAAGCTGGTAAACGGTGTAACCAAATGTTCCTGAGGAACGCCTCGGGATCGTGATGATCGTCGGTTTCCGATGTTCTCATGCTCCAACAACTGTCGGATCTTCTGATTGGTACTTGCCGCTAGTCGTAGAATTAGTGCGTCTTTAATTTTTTTGTATTTGTCGGTGGCCGGGGGGTCAGCGATGATGTCCCGAACTTCGTTAAACACATTCGGCTCCGCGTTGGCGATCACATAGTTGTATTTGGTTTCGTCGACAACGATACCACTGATGTTGAATGCATGTTCCAGTTGCAAGAACCATGCCTCGGGGTCGTTATGCCAGAACGGCGGGACTCGCATCTGTACTCGCTCGACTCTCGGGGCGACTTCTTCTGTCATGTTTATTCGGTATTCTTTTCTTCACCTTTTCTGATCACGTCGGGGTCACCAGTTTGTTGGGATGCGACTCCAAATTTCCAACTATTTTTATTTCGATCAGAGAAGGAGAATATCTGGTGTAGTTTCTACTCGATTTATTAAATAATTTTATTGATACAAAACAAACAGTAATTAATTAAATAATAGATCATAAGCATATTCTCGAAGAAGTCGGAGTTCTGGCAGTTCTTTGTATGCGGCTCGAACCAGCTGCAACCGTGGGTCCGCAGGATGAACCCGGCTTCGGTCAACGGTGTGGTACTGTTTCTTCGGTAGTGATACGACTCGAAGGATGTAGGGTTTGGAATCAGCTCGTTGAAAAAGCTGAGACTGCAGCCGAGGGTCCAGTGGATGTAGACGGCTTCTGTCGATGGCCCGGAGACAGGATCTCGAAGGAGAAATTCTCTTCAGTTCGTAGGCCTCCTGGCCTGGTTGCTTTTGCTGCTGAGCTAGTGCCCTCAATGGCAGCCGCCGAGCAGTCTGGAGAAATCTAGGCCGACCTCCGGATGATGGGGAGGTGCACACCTCGATGGAAGATCGGGCCGTGATGATCGGCTCGGAGAGACTTGCGGACTTGATGATCCTCCGTTGTCGGTGTCGGACCTGGTTCGTCCTACGTCCTCTTGAATGTGCCGTGGTGAAAGCTGTTTGACCAAGAGTTGAGTTGGCTAGAAAAGTTCTAGCCTAGTAACCTATTGGCAGGTGGTAAAAAGAGAATGTGACCGTCAGCTTTCCTGGCTGTTACAGTCTTAGCAGGAAGCTCGTCCCTCAGTTATTAAACCGTGGGATTACACTCCGAACAAAATCCGAGTGAGTCGAGATTCGGAGCGAAAACCGAATAAGTCGTGACTCCGAGTGAGGAGTGAAGATGCTATGAAAAATGCTCTCTCTTATCTCAATCCGCGATGGTATGCTGACCGACGAAGTAACTGGGTACTCTCAGCGCCATCTATCGGGAAAGCCGCGCGCTGCCAGACGATCGATAATCGTGACGTGAATAGTGCGTAGTGCTTCGCTGCTTGTGTAGCACTATTTTCTTGAAACCGATCGATATGACGCTTAACACGTTGAAAACTAGTTCTCGCGCCAATTGAGTAGCCTTTTATTTTCTTACTGAAGGCGCGACGCAACACTATTACCAAGCCCCAAATTCCACACAACCAACCTACAAATTGTAAAGAATTTGCTATTAAAAATGGCTACAATATGGAAATAATTGATAAACACATTAAACTAAGGTTAAAGAAACTAAGTTTTCAAAACCGAGTAATCAAAAATAACACTAATAATCATAATAAATATTTCTATCTCACTATATCTTACAATCATAAATTTGGGGTTAAGAAAGTAGGCCATAAGTTCCGTCGTAAAATAAGACATTCGTCGTTTATTACATCATTGGACGTTTCGGACTTTTATTTGTCCATCATCAGCAAAATAATGTTGTTTACAAAATAATATTACTCAACTTAACATATTGAACTACATATTTACAAATAAGTGCTCGCCCAAAATTCTGTCAAGAATTATTGCAGAATCCAAAACGTTTAAACTGCAATAATTTTTGACAGAATTTTGGGCGAGCACTTATTTGTAAATATGTAGTTCAATATGTTAAGTTGACTAATATTATTTTGTAAACAACATTTTGCTGATGATGGACAAATATAAGTCCGAAACGTACAATGATGTAATAAACGACGAATGTCTTATTTTACGACGGAACTTATGGCCTACTTTCTTAACCCCAAATTTATGATTGTAAGGTATAGTGAGATAGGAATATTTATTATGATTATTAGTGTTATTTTTGATTACTCTGTTTTGAAAACTTAGCTTCTTTAACCTTAGTTTAATGTGTTTATCAATTATTTCCATATTGTAGCCATTTTTAGTAGCAAATTCTTTACAATTTGTAGGTTGGTTGTGTGGAATTTGGGGCTTGGTAATAGTATTGCCCTATGTAGTAAAGATAGAATAACACTAATCTTGTTTGAGGAGTTAGTATAAGAACTAGCATAACCTCGGCTTCGCCGAGTTTTCCCTAGGGCTCCGCCGATAGTGGTTTATGATGCCCACGCAATATACCCACCCAAACTGCCCACGCAACATGCCCACTCAAATTGCCCACGCAACATGCCCACCCAAACTGCCCACGCAACATGCCCACCCAAACTGCCCACGCAACATGCCCACCCAAACTGCCCACGCAACATGCCCACCCAAACTGCCCACGCAACATGCCCACCTAAACTGCCCACGCAACATGCCCACCCAAACTGCCCACGCAACTTGCCCATGCAACATGCCCACCCAATACCCGCGCAACATGCCCAGCCAAACTGCCCACGCAACATGGCCATGTAACATGCCCACCCAAACTACCCACGCAACATGCCCACCCAAACTGCTCAAGCAACATGCCCACCCAAACTGCCCACGCAACACGCCCACTTAAACTACCCACGCAACATGCCCACCCAAACTGCCCACGCAACATGTCCACCCAAATTACCCACGCAACATGCCCACCCAAACTACCCACGCAACATGCCCACCCAAACTGCCCACCCAAACTGCCCACGCAACATGCCCACCCAATCTACCCACGCAACATGCCCACCCAAACTACCCACGCAACATGCCTACCCAAATTGCCCACGCAACATGCCCATGCAACATGCCCACCCAAACTATCCACGCAACATGCCCACCCAAACTACCCACGCAACAGCCCACCCAAACTACCCACGCAACATGCCCACCCTAACTGCCCACGCAACACGGCCACCCAAACTACCCACGCAACATGCCCACCCAAACTACCCACGCAACATGCCCACCCAAACTGCCCACGCAACATGCCCATGCAACATGCCTACCCAAACTACCCACGCAACATGCTCATCCAAATTACCCACGCAATATGTCCAACCAAACCACATGCCCACGCAACCCAAACTGATAACCCAAACTGCACATGCAATCTGCCCTAAAGAGCCCCACACACTCCGTTATTTGTGTACGGTTTAGGTTTAGAAAATACGGGTAAAGCCGTGCGAATAAAACACGCTGGATTTCCAACTTAAATACTACCAGTTTCTTTTTGTCAGTTTTGTAAAATCTATTTACAAAATAAAATACAAAATAAACATATCTTAAATTAATACACTGACCGGCACAGAAAACAATCCTTGATATTCTCTCTGTACACTGTACACTTTGTCCTCCACAGGCTTTCTTGTCGTTGATGCTTTTCCTACATTTCTCGTCCATTTCGTCGTTTAATAACCTCGAACATTTTCAACAATCTATTTACAAAATAAATTATAAAATAAGAATAAACATATCTTACATTCATAGCATACCTTACGTCATTTAATTCCTACATTCTTTTCTTCAATTTTAAACTGACTATTTCCTGTAGTTCAAATTTGTCATTAACATTTCAAATGTGACAGAAGACCGTATTTATCTTTTTAATTTTATACATGTATTTTTCATCGATTGTGAAACTCTTCTCGTCTTTATCAACGTTTTCGTAGTTTTTGTAACTTCTGACATATCGTAAAATCTATTTACAAAATAAAATCTAAATTAACAATAAATATTGCTTAAATTCATTACGTATACTTACCTCGTTTAATTCATATTCTTTTCTTCAATTTTACACAATATATTTATTTATATTTAGCATTGAAATGGTCGACAACCCATACGACATTCATAATTTGTCATTATTGACATTGACATATTGCCAAATATCACACATGACAGCATTTTTATCTTCTAAATTTTTACATGTATTCTACGATCCATTGTTTAATTTTACGTTTAATAATTTTTTACTCGAAAACTATGCATCCTACAGAAATTCGTCCCATTAGAAGGGCCCTGAAGCCAATCATTTCCTACAATTTGTCACAAATTTCATGAAAATCGGTTGCACCGTTTAAGCTGTAGCCTTGTCTAAAGTTGTAGTCCGGATGTTAGGGAGTTTACCCTGCATTTTGTGATGCAAGCAAGCCCTTTGGGTCATATGTTACTGGGACTGTACCCTACCGATTAAGAGATGTAGTTACCCGGAAATGCCCCGGAGACAAAAGTTATTGCGGGTTGTATATCTCATTGGCGCAGTTTTCTTAAAGTCCCCGTGGTTCGCAAACCATTGGATCTTCAGACTTGAATTTTTCTAATAATAATAACAACGGAAAGGGTTTTGATACTGCAGTGCAAAAAAAATTTTTGGTTACATATAACGTATACATTTTCCTCTTGAATTCAGCACATTGTGTTTTTTTGAAGAAAATTTTGGCTTCCTTGGCCGATTGCACAAGAACGCTAGGTCATACTAGAAAATAACCCGAATAAAAATTGTAGCGCGTTTAAAGAGCTATCGATATAGGATTTAGTGGCGTGTCTGTGACTTTCAGAGGCCCACCGGCACGGAAGTTTTTAGAGAGACGCGTAAGTGAGCCGAGCCGCCCTGTGCAAGGCAGACCAGTGTTACGTCAATTGGGGCAAGGCGTTAAGTTTATATGTTGCTTGAACAATACTCTACCTATTAAGAATTGTAGCCACCCGGAAAGGTTGCACAGGCTATGTGTATTAAGGGTTGTATACTTCATGGGCGCCTTTTTCTTAAAGTAGCAGTCGTGTGCAAACCATTGGGTCTACAGAGCTGATTTTATTTTTATATTAATTGTAATGATAAGGTCTTTAATGCTGCCGCGCAAAAAAAACGAATTTGGTTACATATAACGTATTCATGTTTCTCTTGAATTTAGCACATTGTGATTTTTTGGAGTACATTTTCGCTTCCTTGGCCGATTGCGTAAGAACTCTACATTATACCCGAAAATAACCCAAATAAAAGTTGTGGCGCATTCAAAGAGCTATCGATATAGTGCTCAGTGGCAGGTCTGTAGCTATCAGAGGTCAGTCGACATGGAAGTTTCTGAAGGGAGGCGTAGGTGCACAGAGTCGCCCTGTGCGAGAGAGAACATTGAAGTGTCAGTTCGATTAGCCGTTTGGGTCATAAGTAGCTAGAACCAAACCCTACCGATTAAAAGGTGTAGCCATCCGGAAATGCCGCGTAGGCTTTGTATATTGCGGGTTGTATACCTCATTGGCGCATCTTTTTTTATTAAAGTCGCAGTGGTACGGAAACCATTGGACCTACAGAACTGATTTTTCATATATATTAATTGTAATGACAAAGCCTTTGATGCTGCAGTGCAGAAAAGAAGTTTCATTACTTATAACGTATCCATTTTCCTCTTGAACAGAGCACATTCTGGTTTTTTGGAGTAAATTTTCGCTTCCTTGGCCGATTTCGCAAGAACTCTACTTTATACCGGAAAACAACCCTAATAAAAGTTGTAGCGTGTTTCAAAAGCTATCGATACAGAGCTTAAAGGCGTGTCTGTGGCTATCAGAGGCCCGCCGACACGGAAGTATCTAAAGAGTCTAGTACGTGCGCCGAGTTGCGCTACACGAGAGAGAACATTGTTGCATCAATTAGAGCAAACTGTTTGGTTTGTATGTTGGTGGGGCCATATCCTATCGATTATGAGGTGTAGCCACCCAGAAATGCCCCGCAGGCACTGTATATTGCGGGTTGTATAACTCATTGGCACGTGTTTTCTTATTAAAAGCGTTCTTGCGCAATCGGCCAAGGAAGCCAAAATTTTCTTCAAAAAAACACAATGTGCTAAATTCAAGAGGAAAATGTATACGTTATATGTAACCAAAAATTTTTTTTGCACTGCAGTATCAAAACCCTTTCCATTGTTATTATTATTAGAAAAATTCAAGTCTGAAGATCCAATGGTTTGCGAACCACGGGGACTTTAAGAAAACTGCGCCAATGAGATATACAACCCGCAATAACTTTTGTCTCCGGGGCATTTCCGGGTGGCTACATCTCTTAATCGGTAGGGTACAGTCCCAGTAACATATGACCCAAACGGCTTGCTTGCATCACAAAATGCAGGGTGGAGGCAAAATTTCGCCCTTAACATCCGGACTATTGGGCGATCGTCGTGATTAAAGAAAATACATATACCGGGTGTCTTAGGCCGACCGACACATGGGCAATTAACATGTAAAATTAGTTAATTGTGGATAGTATCTCCCCAGTGCAAGATATTAAGATGAAATTTTGCATGCTTATCCGGGGATACTATTTCTATGGATTTCAATTCAAATCAGTCAATTTACAAGTGTAATATTAGAATAAATTAAGAAAAATTGTAGAAGTACCATGAATGTTATTCATATCTTGAAAATAATCGTATCTAAGCAACAGCTCTGATAGAGTAGGGGTAACGTGCGCGCTTCACAATTTAGAGAGTCGGGTTCGAAACCAACCGACAGCAATATTTATTTTTTAATATTTTTTAAATAAATAAATCTTGTTACGTACAATGTATCCACTTTATTAAATTAAATATTAATAAAAGATTAAAAACATACTAATAATAAAAATTATTTTGAGAAGAAAAAATTAAAAAATAAATATTGCTGTCGGTTGGTTTCGAACCCGACTCTCTAAATTGTGAAGCGCGCACGTTACCCCTACTATATCAGAGCTGTTGCTTAGATACTATTATTTTCAAGATATGAATAACATTCATGGTACTTCTACAATTTTTCTTAATTTATTCTAATATTACACTTGTAAATTGACTGATTTAAATTGAAATCCATAGAAATAGTATCCCCGGATAAGCATGCAAAATTTCATCTTAATATCTTGCACTGGGGAGATACTATTCACAATTAACTAATTTTACATGTTAATCGCCCATGTGTCGGTCGGCCTAAGACACCCGGTATAGATATATAATTATAGATATTGAATCTGATCATTTAGTATTAGGACTAGCCTAAGCTCGGCTTCGCCGAGTTTACCCTAGGGCTCCGCCGATAGTGTTTTATAATAGTTTATACGTACATCCAATCTGTCTACGCACAATTTAAAACCAAAGTGGTAACGCCAACAGTCTTGTCAGATACCCAAGTTCCCGCTTCTATCAAACGAATTAACTTTATGCATAAAACAAAAGCCAATCAACCTGTCATAAATTTCCACACTTGTGTCTAAAAGTTGGTAACCAGACCTCTCATTTGATACCAAACACGACATATTTCTAGCACCTTTTTACAAAAACAAAAGCCGACCGAGATGTCTATTTGTTGACACTTCTATGTTACAGCCCTGCAGAAAAAAATTCACATGATCCTAATCACTACATGGTTCTGACAACTTTATGTAAAAAACAAAAGCCGGTCAAGTTGATGTCAAAATTTTGAAAGTTCTATAGTTTAGCCATGCAGAAATCTTTTCATTTAATGCCAAACAGGATATACAGGTGTTTCATATAAGAGTGCAAGGCTTTGGAGTATGAATTCTGATACCAAAAGGGGGAAAATTCCCAATAAACATTGATGCTATAACGCTTTCTAACAGATAGGTACCCAGGATTTTATTAAAAAAAAAAAAAAAAACAGGAAACAGGTTATTTTTATTTATTTTTGTATTGGGTCATAAATAATTATTTATAAAAAGAATCCCAGAGCAAGTGTTTAAAATGAAAGGCATTACATTCAATAAATAAATCAGTATTATTTAAAAATACTACGGTAAATTATTAAAATATTACATTTTCATTAAATACAGAAGGCTTGGCAATACTTTTTTGTATTAGAAATATTATCAAAATGTTAAATAACAGGTGTAATAATTAAATAATTATCGGATTGAAATAAGTGGAATTTTTAATTAATTAAATCTCATTTAAATTTTAAATGAATTAAACAAATTCCATCAGCCAACTATTTTCTGCTATTTCTGTATTATGCTTCATTTAAGATAAATCCTCGGTATCTCTGTTATGAAGCGTTCTAGCACCAATGTTTATTGAAATTTTTTTCATGTTGGTGTCTAGAATTCATACTCCGAAGCCTTACATAGTTACATGAAACAGCCTGTATTTCTGACAAATTTATACGAAAAACAAGAAATGTTTTCTCATGGACTGTCATAGAGAATTGTCAAAAATACGACAGCTCGATCGGCTATTCTTTTTTGCATAAAATTGTCAATAATATTTCGGAAGTGTAGTATCTATAGCTGAGTGCATGATGTATAATGTATTACAAAGAATGGCTAAATAACCGGGTTAGTTCATACAGTATGCCGCTAGATGTCAGGTTTTTTGCGACCCGGTTTTTACAAAAATATTTGAAATAGTAAATTATTCCTATATATCGCACAATATTTTATATTTTCAATACATTACCTTTTATCTTTTGTCAGTTCTATGTATGTATTTTATACAAATTCCATACAACAGGCTTCTATAATTTCAGTAAAATTATAAAATAAACATGTCATGTACTTGACACTGACATCTTTCAATCAGAATTTTCTAAATCGTAGTACCTGTTTCTATGGTTATATCATGGCTGGCTGCTACAAAATCGCACATTTTGGCACCTTAAAAAGACTATGGTCCGTATTCTTACATCTTAAAGTAGCGCTACTTCCGAAAAATCGCTACTTCAACTGTCAAATGTCAACTTTAACATTAAAATGAGAGATATAAAAATAAATTAAATTGTAAAAAGCATTTATTTCTAATGTCATAGGTTTCATTTACAAAAATATGAAACCTATTCTTATCTACTCATAAAATTATATAAATAAAAAATCAAAATAGCGCTACTTCCGAAGTAACGTTACTTCAAGAGGTGAAAATTCGGGTCTATATCTCTTTATTTGATCCATACCCTGTTGTACATCCTATATCACAACATTTTCTATTTAAACGCGAACTTATTTTAACCGCAACCGACACTGCGGCACACCAACTGCCAAGCGCCTGTCAAATGGTAACGGGTCGCGTTAGCTTCTTTTTTACCAGCTAGTTATGTCAACGCATCTCGTACTCTCACCTATAGATACTACACCGTGGTAGGAACTGATGAAAACATATAATGAAATGAACAAATGCTGCGCATTTTATGCGAGCAAACAGGACAAAATTACAGGATAAATATAAACATAATACAAGGTGCCCATTTTATATGTTCCCGCCTGAAATTTTAAGAGTAAGCAAAACCATATACATTTTATAAGCCACTTGGTGAATATTAGTACTTTAAGGGCCAGTTTTATAAAGAAATGTAATCTTCACTTAAAAATTAGTTGTCAAGTAAATTTAATGAAATGAACAAATTCGAATCAGTTTCCCTGTTCCTATGACATTTAATTCATTGCTGTCAAAAAATCGTGTTGCATTTTTTCTTTTCATTAAATTTACTATGGAAGTAAATTTTAAGTGAAGATTCAATTTCTTTATAAAACCGGCCCTAAATCGAATAATCACAGTAGGTATAAGAGCAAAACAAAATTTTAAAAACCAAGTCACTTATGAAATGTATCATGGATTGCCTAATCATGAATTTTCAGGCGGGAACTTTTAAAATGCGAACCCTGTATTAGTAACATGTATATGAGTACACAATACTAAATTTAAAGATAAAAATAAATCAAACAAAACTAAAAGATGTGATATTTTAATTCTAGAGTAAACAGTTAGTTACAAACTGCAGAAAAGTAAGTAAACTATTATTCACGAAAGATGACTATTCAAGGTCATTTGTGAGCCGTCTGATATAATATTACTTGTAGATAACTTCATTGCATTTCGTATGTATAGGCGTGCAACATGAAATATTTATGGATACATTTTAACTGAATAAATAAGATTAATTCATTTGAAAATTATGTTTCTTTCTAAATAATGCCTTTCTGAAAGATTTATGTCCTTCACTTATATTTTTGCAAAATACAAAAACATTGACTTAACTTATAAACCAAGGAATAATAAATTGATTTAAACGGCAACGCCACTGGGTAAATATTAGCACAGAGGTCAGTGCAGTAGATAATTAGGTATCTGTAATTCAACGACATATGTCATTATTATTTATAGTGTGTTAGAAAATAATGCCACTATTTACGTATATCTGTCACACCACATAAATTAAATAGACATAGGTCAAATAATCTTTCTATTTCTAATACAAAATGTTGCTAAGCTACTTTTGTAAAGTGATGTGTATTCTTTCTTCGAACAAATGACCTTGAATAGTCATCTTTCGTGAATAATAGTATACTTACATTACATTAGATCTGAACTTTTACAACGAATTTGAAAATATATCAATAAAGTTTGGATTGTTAAAAATGATAGGTATTAAAGATTACTTTTCTGGCTCATGCTGTATGATTATGTAATTTAAAATATTTTTTATTAGTACGATACAATAATTGGGAATAAAAGAATTTTAATATAGATAATTTTAACGTAATATAAGAAAATAAAATACAGATTAAATTCTGTACCGTTTTAAGATAGATATCGAATTATGTATAATCTGAAATAATTTTAAACGTAATGTAAGAAAATGAATTACAAAAAAAGAACAGATTAAAACATACTATCTAAAATTATTGAATTGTCTTGTTCCAGACTATGATTTTCCTGTACACGTCTTAAAATCATTACATATACCTATATATATATACAATCGGTTTATAACGTTGTACCATGTCTTCCGATGCGAATTCTCCACTGGTCTTGCCATAGAACTTCATTCTCTCTTATTTCTTCTTGGACTCCTGCTACCCAATTCCTTCTAGGTCTCCTTCTTTTCTTTTTGCCGCTAGGAGTTTACTGTGGTATGTGTTTTGCCATTACTCATTTGCTGTACGTGATCGTACCATCTTAATTGACTTGTTTTTATATCATCGGTTATAGTAATTGATACATGCATAATTTGTCATTAACATATCAAATATGACATGACAATGTTTATCTTTTTAATTTTGTACATAGATTGTGATATTATTCCTACTTTTCTGATCCTTTTCGACGTGTTTCCTTATACATTTTCCAAAATTCTATTTACAAAATAAAATATGTAACATAATAATAAACATGGCTTAAAATTATTACATATACCTACCTTGTTAAATTCATCATCTTTTCTTTAATTATTACATATTATTTAAACATTTTATTGCATTTAAAAGGAAGAAAACAGATAATTTGTCATCATTGACATTGACATAACAGCGTTTATCGTCTTAAATTTTCAAGGAAAACTGTGATCGTTACTGTGAAAAATATTGTTTTGTTAGTAATATTTGTTTTTTACCTAGTTACTTATGACATATTTGGCAACACTGTTCAAGTACATTTGAAACGTCAAAATTTATAATTTTTAATTAAAATGGTTTAGGCCTTTTTTACCTGTGCGGATATAATTGCCCATTCTCAAAATTTATAATTATGAATTAAACTTCTTTCAAATTGTCTCCATTTCATAAATATTTCCATTTAAAGGTTCAAAATGACATGACAAACATGGCATTCTTCGTCTTAAATTTTTCAAAGAGAACTGTGATCATTACAGTGACCTATTGTTTCTGTCCCAATTTTCAATCTTTAATAATTTTTTACACAAAAACTATGCATCCTACAGAAATTTGATCCATTAGAAGGGCCCTGAAGCCAATCATTTCCGACAACTTGGTACATATTTCATGAAAATCGGTCGCTCCGTTTAAGCTGTAGCCTTGTCTAAAGTTTGGCGATCGGCTTTTTGATTAAAGAATATATAGAAAGATCCTCTAACTGTTTAGTATATATGATGTAAAACGGCTTTTTAAGTCACAAATGCGTGATTTAAAAAATATGATAATCGTTTCAAGTCATAGATAGGTAAAAAGCAGTCCGTTTTGATGTATAATAAGTCATATTGGCGATATATTCCAAAATGTGTGGAACAGTTTAAATTTTATTCATACAAAATTGTATAATATTGTTTAAAACTATGTAATATACTAAATAGAGATAAAAAATAATAATAAATTAATTTTATTGTTAAAACAATGTAATTTTGTTATAAAATACGTAATTAATATGAAATGAATGAAGTCAGATATGGGTAAATATTTATTAAAATAATAATAAAAATAAAAGAACATAAAAAATTATATCTGATGATAATAATAATAATAATAATAATAATAATAATAAATAATAATAATAAATAATAATAAGCAGAGAGGTACAAAAATAAATAATTTTTATTTAAAATAATCAAATACAATAAATTTAATGTATTTAAAATGGATTCAAAATGACACATAACTTTTTAGACTGTCTTCTTAAAAAATTTCACGCATACTCAATTCAAATAATTAGCCTGTATTCTCTGATTTTGTACATTTGACATCAGTACAGAGAACTTTGATCTATTGTTTTAATGTAAGAATTTTGACCAGTTAATAATTTTTTCCACAAAAACTATGCACAGTAAAAATAAGAGACATATCAAAGGCACTAAGTTGATTTATTCTCTGCTATTTAAAGCAAATTCCATCCAAATCGCTGAAACCGTTTCAGTTGTAGCTTTGTCTAAAAATTTCCCGATCGTCGTGATGAATTTTGGGGGGCTTGACCTTTTAGTATTAGGATGTAAAACGGCTTTTTAAGTCACAAATGCGTGATTTAAAAAATATGATAATCGTTTCAAGTCATAGATAGGTAAAAAGCAGTCCGTTTTGATGTATAATAAGTCATATTGGCGATATATTCCAAAATGTGTGGAACAGTTTAAATTTTATTCATACAAAATTGTATAATATTGTTTAAAACTATGTAATATACTAAATAGAGATAAAAAATAATAATAAATTAATTTTATTGTTAAAACAATGTAATTTTGTTATAAAATACGTAATTAATATGAAATGAATGAAGTCAGATATAGGTAAATATTTATTAAAATAATAATAAAAATAAAAGAACATAAAAAATTATATCTGATGATAATAATAATAATAATAATAATAATAATAAATAATAATAATAAATAATAATAAGCAGAGAGGTACAAAAATAAATAATTTTTATTTAAAATAATCAAATACAATAAATTTAATGTATTTAAAATGGATTCAAAATGACACATAACTTTTTAGACTGTCTTCTTAAAAATTTTCACGCATACTCAATTTAAATAATTAGCCTGTATTCTCTGATTTTGTACATTTGACATCAGTACAGAGAACTTTGATCTATTGTTTTAATGTAAGAATTTTGACCAGTTAATAATTTTTTCCACAAAAACTATGCACAGTAAAAATAAGAGACATATCAAAGGCACTAAGTTGATTTATTCTCTACTATTTAAAGCAAATTCCATCCAAATCGCTGAAACCGTTTCAGTTGTAGCTTTGTCTAAAAATTTCCCGATCGTCGTGATGAATTTTGGGGGGCTTGACCTTTTAGTATTAGGATGTAAAACGGCTTTTTAAGTCACAAATGCGTGATTTAAAAAATATGATAATCGTTTCAAGTCATAGATAGGTAAAAAGCAGTCCGTTTTGATGTATAATAAGTCATATTGGCGATATATTCCAAAATGTGTGGAACAGTTTAAATTTTATTCATACAAAATTGTATAATATTGTTTAAAACTATGTAATATACTAAATAGAGATAAAAAATAATAATAAATTAATTTTATTGTTAAAACAATGTAATTTTGTTATAAAATACGTAATTAATATGAAATGAATGAAGTCAGATATAGGTAAATATTTATTAAAATAATAATAAAAATAAAAGAACATAAAAAATTATATCTGATGATAATAATAATAATAATAATAATAATAATAATAATAAATAATAATAATAAATAATAATAAGCAGAGAGGTACAAAAATAAATAATTTTTATTTAAAATAATCAAATACAATAAATTTAATGTATTTAAAATGGATTCAAAATGACACATAACTTTTTAGACTGTCTTCTTAAAAATTTTCACGCATACTCAATTCAAATAATTAGCCTGTATTCTCTGATTTTGTACATTTGACATCAGTACAGAGAACTTTGATCTATTGTTTTAATGTAAGAATTTTGACCAGTTAATAATTTTTTCCACAAAAACTATGCACAGTAAAAATAAGAGACATATCAAAGGCACTAAGTTGATTTATTCTCTACTATTTAAAGCAAATTCCATCCAAATCGCTGAAACCGTTTCAGTTGTAGCTTTGTCTAAAAATTTCCCGATCGTCGTGATGAATTTTGGGGGGCTTGACCTTTTAGTATTATAGATGTAAAACGGCTTTTTAAGTCACAAATGCGTGATTTAAAAAATATGATAATCGTTTCAAGTCATAGATAGGTAAAAAGCAGTCCGTTTTGATGTATAATAAGTCATATTGGCGATATATTCCAAAATGTGTGGAACAGTTTAAATTTTATTCATACAAAATTGTATAATATTGTTTAAAACTATGTAATATACTAAATAGAGATAAAAAATAATAATAAATTAATTTTATTGTTAAAACAATGTAATTTTGTTATAAAATACGTAATTAATATGAAATGAATGAAGTCAGATATAGGTAAATATTTATTAAAATAATAATAAAAATAAAAGAACATAAAAAATTATATCTGATGATAATAATAATAATAATAATAATAATAATAATAATAATAATAATAATAATAATAATAATAATAATAATAATAATAATAATAATAATAATAATAATAATAATAATAATAATAATAATAATAATAATAATAATAATAATAATAATAATAATAATAATAATAATAATAATAATAATAATAAATAATAATAATAAATAATAAGCAGAGAGGTACAAAAATAAATAATTTTTATTTAAAATAATCAAATACAATAAGTTTAATGTATTTAAAATGGATTCAAAATGACACATAACTTTTTAGACTGTCTTCTTAAAAATTTTCACGCATACTCAATTCAAATAATTAGCCTGTATTCTCTGATTTTGTACATTTGACATCAGTACAGAGAACTTTGATCTATTGTTTTAATGTAAGAATTTTGACCAGTTAATAATTTTTTCCACAAAAACTATGCACAGTAAAAATAAGAGACATATCAAAGGCACTAAGTTGATTTATTCTCTACTATTTAAAGCAAATTCCATCCAAATCGCTGAAACCGTTTCAGTTGTAGCTTTGTCTAAAAATTTCCCGATCGTCGTGATGAATTTTGGGGGGCTTGACCTTTTAGTATTAGGATGCAAATTAAAATATCATCCGGAAGGAGTTGGTTTACGGAACCAATTAGTTAAAATTTTATTTGAATATTTTATGAGGGTGACGTCTAAGAAATTGACGATATCGTATATTTCTGAATTCTGATTCAATTTTAAATTATAAACGTGTGTGAAAAGAGTTCAATTTGTTTAAAATAGTGTTGACATTGTCTCTATTAAGAAACTATAATAAACAACGTCGTTTTTTTAGTAAATTAAAATTCAGTATTTTATATTTGATTTTTTGTAAAAACCATATATATATATATATATATATATATATATATATATATATATATATATATATATATATATATATATACAGGTTGTTATATTTTAATGGACCCAGCAAATATCTCGCTTATTTATTAAGTTGGCAATTTTTTCATATAACATACTTTATACAGGAACATATAAGCTACTTGATGATTGATGTACATTCCTAATACCACTTCCGGATTATGAGTAATTAATATCTACTTTGAAATTTCAAATGAAACATACTATATTTTTTACAAATTTGAAAAGTGCATCAAATTTGCTTTACAATCGTGTAAAATAATCCATATGTTACATTATTAAAAATTAAAATGACGGGCACTTTTTTATACACCTAATTGGAAAGAGAATAGTGAGCCATGACTGTGGCTTGTGTTCCTTATTCTTATTTTCTGTATTATTATGACAAAAAATATTTTATTTCGTTTAATAATAAAAGTTACAATTGTTTTAGTTAATTGTTTTTTTCAAGCCACAGTCATGGCTCTCTCCAATTAGGTGTATAAAAAAGTGCACGCCATTTTAATTTTTAATAATGTAACATATGGATTATTTTACATGATTGTAAAGCAAATTTGATTCACTTTTCAAATTTGTAAAAAATATAGTTTGTTCCATTTGAAATTTCAAAGTAGATATTAATTACTCATAAACCGGAAGTGGTATCAGGAATGTACATCCGTCGTCAAGTAGCTTACATGTTCCTGTATAAATCATGATATATGAAAAAAATTGCCAACTTAATATATAAGCGAGATATTTGCTGGGTCCATTAAAATATAACACCCTGTATATATATATATATATATATATATATATATATATATATATATATATATATATATATATATATATATATGTATATATATATATATATATATATATATATATACAGGGTGTTATATTTTAATGGACCCAGCAAATATCTATATATATATATATATATATATATATATATATATATATATATATATATATATATATATATATATATATACAGCGTGTTAATTTCAAGTGGGCTACCGTTGCTATCTCAAGACGTTTAAATGGGCAAACAATTTCTATTTCACAAGACAAATTTAAAGAAAATAAAAAATATTTCTTTGGACCAGTTCTCAAAATACGGAACCTAACTTCTATTTTAAATGAGAACACATATTTTTTATTTGCTCAAGCGTTGGAAAATTTAATTCTGAATTTAGTGATATAATATTTTTATTCCCTTAAGTAACGATTTTTTGTTTTGAGAAAATTGCTTGTAAAATTATATATTAATTTGTTTAAAATATGGCTATAATGAGAGTGACATGAATCGAAAAACGAATAGGTACGTGTTAATTCTTTTACATAGAATTAGAATGCTATGAAAGAAATATGCGAATATTTACTTGCGTTAACATTTATGATCAATTACAAGAACAAAACATTCACTTCTTTTGGTCAGGGCACTCTAATTCTATGTAATAATAATAACATGTATTAATTTTTTCCATTCGTGGAACTCTTATTATAGCCATATTTTAATCAAATTAGTATATATGTTAAGTTGACTAATATTATTTTGTAAACAACATTATTTTGCTGATGATGGACAAATAAAAGTCCGAAACGTCCAATGATGTAATAAACGACGAATGTCTTATTTTACGACGAAACTTATGGCCTACTTTCTTAACCCCAAACTTCAAGGTTGTTCCCAAATTTCCTATTACAATCATAAAATTAATCATGGCATTCATAAAGTTTTCAAGAACAATAATATTTTTTAAACAATGTTAATTCTAACCTAAATCCTAACATATTATTTACAAACATTAAAGATATAATCCCTAAACAGAAAAACAAAAAAGGAATTTATTAAATAAACTGCGAAAAATGAAAAAAGATTTAAATATTTAGATTTAAATGTTTAAAAAAAGTCTCTATCAACATGAGTAAGTTAAAAAAAACTCAACACACACTGCACTCGTTGTTGATAAAGTCTCTAATGAAAATCAAAGATTATTGAAACGATTTTTATATATTAATTTAAATAATAAGCAAGGTGTTAATAAGTGTCAAAGAACCTGTATCCGTTTTTTTTTTGTATTCAGTAAGTTATACCTCTTTTGTGTTGCACTGTGCAGTTTATAAAAAGAAATGTGCTTTATTTTTAAACTATTTATTTAAAAAAAACTGAATGTGGTTACATGTTCGCTGAGTAACCACAATCTGTTGTGCCCTAAATTTTGTGCTTACGATTCATTTGTGTTCAATTTGTGCTTCACTATTTAAAAAAAAACTGAATGTGGTTACATGTTCGCTGAGTAACCACATCGTGTTGTGCCCTAAATTTTCTGCTTGCGATTCATTTGTGTTCAATTTGTGCTTCACTGTGCAGCATTTCAAATTAATGTGATATTATTATATTTTGATTTTCTATTATTTCAATATTTCCTATCTACATAAATCCCTTTTTCTAATAAAAAGAAAATATTTAAATTTGAAAATTTTAAGCCTTTGCCTTTTTTGTCACTGAGAGATAACCTTATACTCTGTTACCTTACCAATTCAGTATTGTGGAGAATAGGGCAAAGTTTTGAACTCTCTGATTGGCTGAAATTGGAGCCAAGTTTAGGCAATGTAATTTCAGACTAGTGTCAGTGTACATCGAATGTTACATCACGTAACATTTTTATGTGAAATGTCAAGTATTATCTTTATCTTATTTGGAAAGCAGGTAGATAATAACTTTATATTCAAACCTACTGACTATAATTTACAAAGTTTTGATAGCATTATGAAACCTTCTTATTTTAATATAATGTAAGATGGCAGCAGTGGAATACCGCTATTTTTTAATTTTGGCTGTTTAAAACTGGCGCTGAATTGGTACGGTGAAATAGAGTATACACTTGTGCTTTGTTCTTGTAATTCTTTTGTGAAGTGCGAAATATATTTTTTAATTATGCCTGGTTACAATAATTGCTGCATCCCTGATTGTGATTTGAATTCATTAATTAATTAATAAGGGAATATATTTTTCTTTTTTCCTAACGATAGTAGACTACAGAGAAAAAAGTTAGGATTGAGGCACTATAATAAGTAATATGGTCTATTTGAATTATAAAATTTATTACAAGAAATTTATAATCAAATAAAAACTGTTTGAGAATATCAGTGGCGTAACTGATGCAAGCTCGTGCCCTATTTGAAACTGTTATTCCCATTAGTTATATACGTGGTAGGCGGTGCTAAGCGGTCTTCAGTTGTCATTCAGAATAATTCATATTCCTGACATTACGCTATGACAAAAAGCCCCCCATATATCCGAAGTATTTTAATTATATCATTTCAATTCCTATTAATATTCATTATTATGCATATAGTTTCCGTTCATTTTATTAATTTCTCTTAATTCGACCGAGCTGAAATAGCCTATTAAAACATGACAGTCTTAATAAACTCTTACAGAAATCATATAATTTTATAAACAATTAGTTAAAATTCTATATGTATTCATTTGCATAAAAACTCTTTCACGATATATAAAAATAAATACATTCGTAAAATGTGGAAAATGACATATGGAATATTCAAATAAGAAAATAGAAGGCTCTAAGCTTACAGCTAGAATAAAAAATAAGTAAATTTGTGAAAAAAAATGGTTCACATCATATTCAAATATACAAATAATTGTAAAAGTAAGATATCAAAATTTGCCATAAATTATGAAATGTTTCTCAATTACAATCAATATAATAATATAATAAATAATTGATATAGTAGTCCCATTTCCTAGTATAGCAATACATTTCAAGGTTACATACGCAATGGCAAAGTGAAAGGGAAATTATATTGTACAGTCCCATGCATAAAGCATAGTACCTACCAATATCTTTCGTAAGCACGAATTCGAACGAAGTGGAGCGGGTTATTCAACTTGCGGTGATGTGACAAGTAAATTTATTTGATGCTAATATTAAAATAATGTAATTACTTGCATATACATATAGGTATAAAGGTAGATACAAAATAATACAAATTATATAAAGAAAAGATAGTATTACTAACTTCTATTAATTTTCAAATACAGAATGTCCCAAAAGTCGCCATGCATAAAGGAAAAGTCTAGCAAATCAAGAATATAAATGCATTACCCTTTATGTATGGCACCTTTAGGGACAATCTGTATTATAACGGTGTAAAAACTAATATAAATATTGAAAGAAGCTTTCAGAACTCATAATATAAAGATGTCCCGCAATAGAATGTATATATTCCTGACGTTATTTTAAGCCAAAAAGTCCCAATAAACATGTAAACTAAAATTAATCGTAACAAAGTTATTGAAACAAAAATATTTTTAAATTAAATAAGTAGATACATGTTAAAATTGGACAAAAATTACATGTGGTAGTTTAGTTACATGTCATTTGCAAAATGACTTCCTCGACTAACTAGGCACATTCTTGCCTTTAAGGAGACCGAATTAATTTAATTAATTTCAAAGCTTTCTTTTTTGTTTATGCTTGATTGTACCAATGTACATACGTAAATGGATAAATTCAAATAAGAATAACTTTGGAATTTTAGGATACATGTTTAATGGAACAACAGGAAAATATTCTTAAGCTATGTGTATTCTATTGTCGGATATCCTGTATAAATAAACCAATATTTGCGTGATAGTTGTGTTAAAATTTATTATAAAACTACGTTATGACGCAAATTGTTGCATTCATCAAGAACAACAATATTACTGTTTTATTTACCTAATGAAGGCAGAACTTCGCTGTCTAAACGTGGTTTTTATAATAAATGGTAACAGATCTATTATCAAATATTGTTTTTTATTTTTATTTATTCATTCATATAACTTAATGTAAGCAATCAAATGCGGTATTAAACATATTTCATTCCATATGTTTTCTATAGGATTAATTTTCATGTCATCATGTTCTTCCCAGCTGCCATCTGTACGTTTTACATATGATACGTAATGGTCCAAACATCCAGATTCTGATGCAATATATTTAATAATAAATTTCAACAGATATTTTCCTTCTTTAATATTTATAGTCGGTGGAAAATCTTTAAGACAAAAATTTAAATAATTCTTAACTGCCATGCTACACAAAAAATTTCTGTCGGATGTGAAACTTAAATAAAAAAGTATGATTATTAAATGTTCTTGTAAGATTAACGGCACCATGACTAAAATTACATATTGAATGAATTGGGTTATTTTCTTTTATAGCGTTCTCAAGAGCACTTATGCCACTTTTAATTATTATCTAAACATCAAGTGGAACAATGGGTAAAAACGTATCAAAAAAATTATTGTCGCATTTCGCAGTACGCTGCTTTTTTTCTAATACACTTGGCTCTTCTTTACAAATTATATACATTAATCTTGTAACATTAATTTCACAATTTAAAAAAAGTAAATTTTCCTTTTCTGTTTTTTGGAAATCGTGTAGGTAATAGATATCTAAATAATCTGGATCTATCCTTGTATATTACTATAGAGGTTCCTTTTCTTCTTAAATTATTAATAAAATTCAGAAAATCATGCTGACTTTCATTTACGTAGTGTTTGTATGAGGTGTCATCTAAATATACACCTAGTAAACCTTGGCATAAAGAGTCAAATGCACAAGTATTTAAAACAGATATATAATTCTTGTCAACTTTTAAAGGTTGGCAGATGTTCCTGTTATTTAAAACTGAAAGTTTATTTTTCTTATACCTACCTAAAATTCCACGTCGGTAATAAATTAAGATATTTGCTTTTGCGTTTTCCTTTTGATCTGGTTATTTTTCCGCGCCAATTTTCTATTTGTAACATCATTAACTTTTAATTCTTCAGTATTTTCTTGTTTTAATAAATTAGTATTATTTAATGTAACATCATTTAGTTCGCAATTACTTTCTTTATCTTCACTCATTGCTAATTTTACCCTTCCATTTATAGAATTTAAATGAACAGTCACAAATTTATCTGCTCTCATTGGTTTAGCTATATTATGAAGTATTCTTTTCTTTAAATCTGCAAAATTTCCTTCAACAGCTGATGAGGATGGATTTGCCTCTCCATAACAAAAAAAAAAAAATGGTAACATTACGCCTGTCCATAAAGGCACATATTTGAATATTCTTATAAAATCTTTATGCAAATTTGGAATGTGTAAAGCATTAATGCCTGTTCCAGTAGATTTTTCAATACTAATAATAGCTGTTGAAATTAAATTTGTTATCCAACTGTGCACAGAAGAAATTTTTTCTTCTACTTCTAGTTCATTAATATCCTCGAATTCATTAATTTGTACATTAAATTGGTCAATCACCGAATTTATCACTTTTTCATTTCCAAATATAATTATGTTTTCGATATATTTTCTATCGTCTAAAATATTTGATTCTGTTTCACTTGCACTTAGTTTTGTTAATGCCACTATTATATTTTGAATTGTATTGAATGACGTACTGTGGAAAATAAATGCCAGAGCACGTACATAAAATTTCCTTACTTGTAAATTTTCCCATTTAGTAAATAATTTTATCAAGTGACTAACATCAATTCTTATAAAACATTTTGGTAAATTTGTATCTTTTCCGATAATTATATTAAAATATGTAGATATATAAGACTGCAAATCCTTTTCATTGCAATATGCCCTCGCGATTGCACATAACAGAGCTAAAGAAAAATCACATATTATTTGTTTGGGCCGAGGTGCCCCGGCACGAATAATTTCTTGAAACCAGTACTGAATTGCGTTTGTATCGTGTTTAGATGATATCATTTGAAATACAAGAATTGGTGTATTGTTCCTACCTCTCCGACAAACGCATTCATATAAGAAAATATATTGAGATATCTCATTATTTTGTAACTGAAGTTTTGTAATTAA
The DNA here is from genome assembly GCA_963082715.1 of Harpalus rubripes. Taxonomy (NCBI): domain Eukaryota; kingdom Metazoa; phylum Arthropoda; class Insecta; order Coleoptera; family Carabidae; genus Harpalus; species Harpalus rubripes. The sequence continues at coordinate 50,062,753 of OY720448.1, forward strand.
AGAACCAGTAGCGTCAACACACAGCATATGTGAATTTTTTTGAAATAGGAACATTTGTTCGTTGGTCCAATAATATACCTAAAATGGGTCGTAGCTTATATTACGAATACTGCTTGAATGTTCTGACGTATATTTTAAATGCAATAAATTGTCAATTGGCTTTTTGTGGGTATAATTAAACTGAAATCGCGAAAATTCTTCTTTTGCTTTTTGATAAACATGTTTTGAGCACAGGTGTGGTAGTTCAGAATCACTGAATTTCATCAAAGGATCTGCTGCATTCGGTCGCATTATAGAGGGAAATACGTGTTGTTCTGTCATTATTTCACCTACTTTTTGTCGCAAGTGTCCTATTAATTGTCTGTTTTTCTTATGAGGAGCATTTTCATTTAAATTTTCAACAATTACATTGAAAAGAACAATATCTTTTTCTTCGGGTTCTCCAAATTAATAAGCTGACAAAAGTGCATTACAGTCAGAACATTTACCTTTAATTTTAACAAATGCTTGACTTGCTGGATTTCTGTGCACTTTACCACTATAAAATATCCATGAGCATGGTAGCTTTGTTGTTCACCATAGAGCATTAAAAAAAATTGGGGTCCAACGTCTTCTTTTCAATACACTATAGGTTCTTCCAGAATACACTACTTCTTCTATTTCTATATTTAACCACTCCTCCCATGTAAGAGGTACTTCAAACATAAAAGAATTATCATACTCATAAATGTGATAATATAATAACATATGGGGACTACTTAAAGTAAAAGTACTGGAAGTATTACTACATCCAGTATTTACAATACTTTACTTAAAATACTTTTGCAAATTAATACTTAGCACTGTACTTAAAATACTTTTTTTCATAAACAGTATTTAAAATACTTTTTGGTACTTAAAGTATCCAAAAGTATTTAAAGTAACTTAAATACATTAAATACTTCACGCATGCGCAAGGACATATTTCTGTGTTTTGTGCACTACTGGCAGTACATGTTTGAACAAGTATAGGTAGGTACTAAAGTTTTCGCTATCTACAGTTTTAATCGAATAGTGGAAGACGTAAATAAAGATAAATCCCGACGTAATGAATTTACATGATGTACATTTATAGAACTAAATAAGTAAAGAATTTTTCTACTCTAATGCGTGAAGTTGTAGCTACACACGTTAAGGCCGTAATGTAGCTACCGAAATGTAACAAAAATGGTGCTATAGAATTTGCATTGCACTAATTGTAATAATAATATAAGAGCATTCGTATTTTTTCACAATATATAATATTATTGCTACACGGCGACGCATAGATATTGCTAAATTTTTTCATGGTATTGTCTAAAAAAATATCGGAAAACAACGAAAAGTACTACTTTTAAATGTTTAATTTTGTGTAGTTTAAATAAAAAATATATTAAAATTCATGCGTTGCCTTGTAGATATAGTTGTAAACAGATTGCCAATTGTTATTGAAATATGATGAAAATAAAATGATGCAATTATAGTTCATATATACGATCTTAGATGTCGCTACTAGCGACAAGAGAGCTGTGTTATTTGTCGTACCGCCAACAAAGTGTTTGATGATGGGGAAAGGGGCATTTCAACTTGAAAGCCAGACATATTGGTCCGTATTCTCACCTCTCGAAGTAGCGCTACTTCCGAAGTAACGCTATTTCGATTTATAATTACAAGATTGTCAAGTCAACTTTATTTAAAATATATATAACGGTATTAGCACCACCTATTAGGCAAAGATAGAGGCTCAAATTTAAATTATTTTCTGTTTTGATATGCAATATATTTTTATTATAATGATCTATAACTTTTAAAGCAAATTGAAATATATGTACTCATATACAGATTGGTTGGTTTTTGATTGTCTAGCTTATATATGCTGAAACAAAAAAAAAAATAAATGGAACAGTTGTCTAGTACCAACTGATCTAAATTAACATTTTTTTCCATGGCCTACTAATTTTCCGGAAAAATATTTTAATTTGATTTTTATATGGAGATCTCCTGTATATTTTTGCGGAATCAGGCTCCAAATCAATTTCTCTTTACAATGATGTATAACAGGTAGGCGGGGTTTGCCTTTAAATTATGTCTAGTAAAATGATAACATTCGGCTCTGATATTCTGTAGTTCATTAGCAGCCTGACGTTTATCATTATTTAATCTGTGAAAATAGCATAGCATATCAACTTTTTCACTTTTTGTGTAACTGATGTTCATTTTTCTAAATTAGTAAAAACCTTTCTCACTAACAAACACTGCTATCAGATATATGAGAGATATGTGCAGGTATAAACAATAGAATATCACAGCCGACTGGTATCATTTTATTATAAGCTTTATTAAACATAATTTAATAGTATATTCTACAAGTATTGGAATGGACTATATTCCACACGAGCATGTTTATAGTCCGAGCCGAAGGCGAGATCTACGGTTTGTGAGTGGAATGTGTTATGCCAATATTCCAAACTTGTACTCTACATGTATTTTCTCCAACCAGATTTTAGAAATTATACAAAAAATGTAGCTTATTTAGCGATTAATTATTTTTCTGGAAACTTACAATTTAACAAACATAATTTTAATTTATACATGTCCATAAATTACTTATAACAAAATTCATACCTTTCTTTTGATTTAGAACTGGCATACATTCCTTATCTTCATTATCACTAGACATTTTTCTCTACAAAATATCATTAGTTAATTTTGTAAGTAATATATTATTATTTAGCTAACTGCTTTGAAGGTTTAAGTTAACAGAAAACTCTAAAATGGGTAAAACTTTAAAAAGTTAAACGCGAATTCAGGAAAAATAAAAATAAAACAAAGAGACGTAAGCATACCAACCGAACCAAGATGTTTGACATACCGACTAAAACAGATTCTGATTTGTCAAAAGCCGTTTGAAATTATTCCAAACGGCGTGTAAAATTATTCCGCACGGTTTGTTGGAATGTTATTGATTCCAACACAATTTTTTGTGGAATTTGTAGTTTTCAAAATAGGGATGCAGAAAGGTAAATCCCTACTTGTTACACACCATTCTAAAGAGATATTGATTTAGAACCTTATTCCGCGAAAATATATAATTTGTTTCATTAAAAAAGTCAAAGTAAAATATTTTTCCGGAAAATTGGTAGACCATGGAAAAAATATTTATGCTAAATTAGGTAAATATCACATTGTATTAAATAACTCTTATGTTATACTTTTTCTTGTATCTTTCATATTTCGGCAGATATAAGATGGACAAAGAAACACCAACCATCCTGTATATAAGATGGTTCATTGGTCTGTTTTTTTTTTCGTAATATAACTCGATTATTTTAAATATGGAGAAAAATGTCAGGAATATGAATTATTCTGATTGACTACTGAAGACCGCTTAGGAACGCCTACCACGTGTATAACAAATAATAATAATGTTAATAATAATAATAATAATAATAATAATAATGATTATAAAAATAATAATAATAATAATAATAATAATAATAATAATAATAATAATAATAATAATAATAATAATAATAATAATAATAATGCATTTATTTCCAAACAGGTTTAACACCCAGTTACAAGAAAAATACAGAACAAACAGAGAACATGAAAATGTACAAAAATAGTTTACAATTATACAAATAACAAATTTTGCATCAGTCGCGCCACTGACATTCTTAAACAGTTTTTATTTGATTATAAATTTCTGGTAATAAACTTTATAATTCAAATAGACCATATTACTTATTATAGTGCCTCTGTCGGCAGATTTATGAAATGACGAAAAGCGTGCCACGGTGACAAACTTATTTAAAAAATTCTATCAATTATGTTGGCAATCCTAATATTTTTTCTTTCTCTACTATCGTCGAAAAATATATTCCCTTATTAATTAATTAATGAATTCAAATCACAATCAGGGATGCAGCAATTATTGTAACCAGGCATAATTAAAAAATATATTTCGCACTTCACAAAAGAATTACAAGAACAAAGCACAAGTTTATTCTCTATTCCACCGTACCAATTCCAATTCCACTGCTGTCATCTTACATTATATTACAATAAGAAGGTATCATAATGCTATCAAAACTTTGTAAATTATAGTCAGTAGGTTTGAATATAAAGTTATTATCTACCTGCTTTCCAAATCAGATAAAGATAATACTTGACTTTTCACATAAAAATGTTACGTGATGTAACATTCGATGTACACTGACACTAATCTGAAATTACATTGCCTAAACTTGGCTCCAATTTCAGCCAATTAGAGAGTTCAAAACTTTGCCCTATTCTCCACAATACTGAATTGGTAAGGTGGAACAGAGTATAAGGTTATCTGTCAGTGACAAAAAAGTAAAGGCTTAAAATTTTCAAATTTAAATATTTTCTTTTTATTAGAAAAAGGGATTTATGTGGATAGCAAATATTGAAATAATACAAAATCAAAATATAATAATACCACATTAATTTGAAATGCTGCACAGTGAAGCACAAATTGAACACAAATGAATCGCAAGCAGAAAATTTAGGGACACGATGTGGTTACTCAGCGTGCCTCTAACCACATTCAGGTTTTTTTAAATAAAACGTTTAAAAATAAAGCACATTAATTTTAAATGCTGTACAGTGAAGCACAAATTGAACACAAGTATATCGCAAGCATAAAATTTAGGGCACAATACAATGTGGTTACTCAGCGTACTTGTAACCACATTCAGCTTTTTTTAAATAAAATGTTTAAAAATAATATCACATTAATTTTAAATGCTGCACAGTAAAGCACAAATTGAACACAAGTATATCGCAAGCAGAAAATTTAGGGACACGATGTGGTTACTCAGCGTGCCTCTAACCACATTCAGGTTTTTTAAAAATAAAACGTTTAAAAATAAAGCACATTAATTTTAAATGCTGTACAGTGAAGCACAAATTGAACACAAGTATATCGCAAGCAGAAAATTTAGGGCACAATACAATGTGGTTACTCAGCGTACCTGTAACCACATTCAGCTTTTTTTAAATAAAATGTTTAAAAATAATATCACATTAATTTTAAATGCTGCACAGTGAAGCACAAATTGAACACAAATGAATCGCAAGCAAAAAATTTAGGGCACAACACAATGTTGTTAATCAGCGTACCTGTAACCACATTAAACTTTTGTTAAATAAAATGTTTAAAAATAATATCAAATTAATTTTAAATACTGCATAGTGAAGCACAAATTGAACACAAATGAATCGTAAGCACAAAATTTAGGGCGCAACAGATTGTGGTTACTCAGCGAACATGTAACCATATTCAGTTTTTTTTAAATAAATAGTTTAAAAATAAAGCATATTTCTTTTTATATACTGCACAGTGAAACACAAAAGAGGTACAACTTACTGAATACAAAAAAAAAAATGGGGATATCAGATATGCGGTTACAGGTCCTTTTGACACTGTTAATAAACATACACTTTTAAAATTACTTTGAGCATGCAAAACAATTCTTAGGGAATTTTAGATAATTTTCTTCTTCTTATCGGTCTGTTTTAAATTTTGTCCTAGGCATGCGCAAAAATTTCTGAATTCTTATATTTAATGTTTCATTAAAAAAATGATAGTACACCCACAAGTTGTCATCGAAATTTCTTTTAACTAATACAAGATTATGCTCACAAGCACTACAATAATGTGATCTGTTTTCATTAATAACAATGTTATCATTAAACTATTTGTTTTCTTTATTTTTTCTTCGAATTTAATAAGGTGAGTTGTTACACAAAGATGTTAAAAAACTTTTTATCTGTTCATTTATTATTTTGTAACTACTGACATACTATTGCTATTTTGTATGAAAGCTGAAGATGGACCACTCTGTAATCCGATACGTCCAATTTAATACATTTTCTTCATAGTGGACCAGTAAGACCTTTTCTACATCAAATCCTTGATATATCAATTTACATTTAAACATTTTTATATTATTTATTTCGAGTATTTTTTGCAAAAGCCTTTGTTTGTCGTCACTCCGTCTATCATACTTCCACTCCCCCTCCACTGTTTAAAAGCTGGTGGCCTTCACACTATCACGTACTCAAAATCGCGCAAGCAGCGGTTTCACGTCATAAGCTGTTACTTAAAACTAAAACATTTTACCTTTTGTTTTTTGTTAGTTTACTACTCTAATTTATTTTTTAAATATGAATAATTCTAAATCAGTTCTTATTAAAAACAACGGATAAAAAGAGTAACTTTATAGTTAATATTTTCGATTGTGCTATTTGACGAGATACTTTTTTCTATGACAAGGCGAGGGCAGAGCAATGGCAAGCAAATAAATAATTCCAAAAATGGCGAATAAATATAAACAACTCAATTTGTTTAGACAGTAACTAGATACAGATACACTCCAAACCATGACTGGTTACAGGAATAAGTTACATGTATACCCTGATACTATTGACGATTTAACGTTTTTTAGTTACCACAATTGCACAATTATTATTGTTATTATGAACAACCACGATTAAGTGGAACAATAATGGCTATACGGTACACTGTACAGAACGCACTTATAACTTAAATTAAAAATCTGTTATGATCCAAATACTCGTATTTTAAAAGTAATTAAATTTTTCTCATAATTTTTATGGCTTCACATTGCAAATAAACAGAACTCATTATCGTTTTATACAGCTGACACCGTGAACTGATATTGCAGTTAAAACTTTTATTGAACGCGGAGTCATAAAATGTGAGTAAAAAAAGCAATACCTTCGTCAAGTAGACAGGCAGGTGGTCGGCGATAATGAAAACTTCTTATGTAAGTATCAACTCAATATAAAAAAAAGTCTGGTGTAGCCAACACAATACCTCCCACCATTTACCGTCCGAGTCACAAAAAAGATTTTTGGATTAGCGAATTTTACTCTAATTTTGGCAGTTTATTTCTTAAAATTTAAAATATAGTATAATCTAATCCAAGTAACTACCTTTTTTTAAACCCCTCAACAGGATTAAATCCCAATTACAGAGTGGGTTTACATTCACACACATCCATGTCTTAGTGGGATTCGAACCCAGAGCCCCGAGGGCACTCATGACATGAGGCGTTGCTCTAACCATTAAGCCAGTAGAGCTATAATAAAATGAAGATTAAATTTTAAATACCGGGATAGAATAGAATTCACTAATCCAATAATGAGGATTAGCTTAAACATTTTTGTGTATCGTTAATTTTTATTAATCTAAACCTACATATTTACTTATGCTAGAAACTATATTGAATTCTTTTTCTATTATTCTGTTTTTTTTTATTTTTTAAACGTTACTAATATTGGAGATAGGTAAAATTTCTTGACTGGGAATGGATGATGAGAAGAAAATATATTTCTGGATTTCAGTCAGCTTTTATTTATCAACCCGACTAGTTTCGACACCACATGTGTCTTCCTCAGGGGCTACAATTACAGATTTAAACAAAAATACATTAAAATACATTGTAACTTAATTTAAATACTTAATTACTTACATGATTTTTAGTAAAAGTTTATGAAAAATGTTGCATATTATAAAAATGTTGAATGCAGTATGATTAGAAAGCATGGAAAATTATTATTTGTATATATATATATATATAAAAAAAAAAATAACTTATAGTTAAATAAATTTAACAGTCGAAAAATAAATAAATAAATGAAACATAGATATTGTACATTTATACAAATTGTACTGTCATAAAAAACAAGTATAATATTAAATGTGATAAAAATATATAAAAAATATGTCGAACACCCTTAACGGCTAGCCTTCAACTAAGTAAAGTTTTGACCTGTCTTGTGACTTATCTTCATTTATTTAAAAAAGTTAAGTCATGTGTTTTAATGAGTAGTTTTAAACCGCCAATATTTAAAATGTAAAGTTATAAAAGATAAAATATTTTTAATTTATATGGAAAATTTAAGTCTGATTTTATTGTAATGATGAGTCTATTTTATTTATGTAAATATGATATTGTTTTATTTTATTTGTGTTGTTTGTATTTTAAAATGTTATTATATATCTTACTTATACCCATTGTGTCTGTTTTCAAATTGATATTGTTCTTATCGTTGTTTATATGAAGCATTTCTAGTGTTAGTCTTTTATGTAGATTTTTTTCCGTATCAAGTATCATAGCGTTTTCAAATTCAAAATTGTGATTTTGTGTTTGCGCATGTGTGACAAGGGCACATTTATTTTGGTTATTTGTCTGTTTTAAACAGTTTTTCCTGTGTTCTTCCAGTCTTGTGTGGAGATACCTTTTTGTCTGACCTGTATATTGGGAGGGGCAATCGCGACAAGGAATTTTGTATATAACATTAGACTTCATTTTGTTGTTAATTTTTGATTTTATATTACTAAATAAGGATCCTACTGTCTTCACTGGTTTAAAACTTATTCCTACGTTCAAATATTTCATGAAACATCTCTTGAGTTTTATGCTAATGCCATCTATGTATGGTAAGGTGTAATAATTTTCCTTTGGAGTTTGTCTATTTGTTTTATTTTCTGTTCTCGTATTTATCACCTGGTCATTCATTTCTGCGTTGTTTTTTTCTTTATTTCTTTTTGTTTTGTTTTTACATTCATTATTCAGGCCATTTATTATACGTTTAGGATAATTATTTATTTTAAGTAGATTATTAGTGATGTTGTAAACTTCTTCATGAAAATTTTCTGAGGTTAAGGTGATTGCTCTATTTATTAAGTTTTTTGCGTTATTTATTTTTTGAGTTGTAGGGTGGTTCGAATTGTAATTCAGGTATCTAGTGCTGGCTGTTGGCTTCCTGTACCATTTTGTAGATATAGTTCCATCGTTATTGCGTATCAAGGTCATGTCCAAAAATGCGATCTGGCCTTGATCTTCTAGTTCAACAGTAAATTGCAGGTGGGTGTTATAATTATTAAAAATCTGTAGTGTGTTGTTAACTTGGTCGTTAGGTACAGTCAGGAGAAGGTCATCAACGTATTTCTTAATGAAGGGTACGTTATAGGGTAACTTTGGTATTACAGAATTTAATAATTCATCCATCACCAAATTTGCAATAACTGGAGATAAAGACGAACCCATTGCCACACCCCATGTTTGTTTATAAAATGTGTCTCCAAATTGAAAAGAGCTTTCTGTGAGGCAGAAAGTTATAAGTTCTGTAAAATCTTGTATTGTTATTTTGGTTTTTTTAGAAATTGTGTCCCAATGTTTGTTTATGGCCTCTATGACTAACTCCATCGGTATGTTGGTGTATAATGACACAACATCCAAGGAAATCAATACATACCCATCCTCTAGGTTTGTGTGGCTAACACACATTAACAACCACTTTAAATGTCTAAATAACATTTTATTACAAAATAATCCGTATAAAAATCATGTAAATAAAATAATCAACAATTTTAAAATACAAACACTAAATTTAGAAATAAAAGTAGTTTGTTGGCGTATTAACTATCTGGAAAAGAGATATTACCATCACTATGAATGCATAAGACAAAATGTAAGCTTCATTCATTGGCACAAAATACAACTTTTACTAAATAGGAAATTCAATTTTTACAACATGAAATTTAAAAACACACAAATTAAAAAAATAAAAAATTTAAAACTAGGTAAAAACAGTTATAAAAATGATTGGTTTCTAAACCTAAGTAGTACTGAATTTCCTCAGGAAGTTATAGAACTGCTATCTTTGGGGCCAAAATATAGTTTACCCATACAACCTTATGAAATACCAATGTTTCATCTTATAGCAGATGCGGAGTACGTTTTGGAACATACGAATGACATTCAAATAAGAAATACAATCAGAGCAGAATTCACCAATATAGTAACTAATCTATGTAACAAAAATAAACAAAATAAATCTCGTGACAACTTAACTAAAAGCTATAAAAAAACACAACAGTTCTTAAAAAACAACAAAGAAGTTTTGATAATAAAAGCAGACAAATCAAATAAAACAGTAGCTATTAATAAAAAGGATTATGATGACAAAATGAATGACTTACTTTCAGATACTAATACATACAAACGGTTAAATGAGGACAATACCAAAAAATTACAAAACAAAAACAATAAACTAATAAAGAAGTTACATGACAAGGGTACAATAAAAACAGAAGAAAAACGAAGGTTAACCATGGACAACGCTATACCACCTAGGATTTATGGTCTTCTCAAGGTCCATAAACAAAATGCACCATTAAGGCCCATAGTATCTGGAATAAATTCACCAACGGGTGCGCTCTCCAAATATCTGGCAGATGTACTAAAGGGACTGGAAGAGGAAAGATACTCGGTAAGAAATTCGTTTGAATTCCAGGAATTCATTAGCCACACAAACCTAGAGGATGGGTATGTATTGATTTCCTTGGATGTTGTGTCATTATACATCAACATACCGATGGAGTTAGTCATAGAGGCCATAAACAAACATTGGGACACAATTTCTAAAAAAACCAAAATAACAATACAAGATTTTACAGAACTTATAACTTTCTGCCTCACAGAAAGCTCTTTTCAATTTGGAGACACATTTTATAAACAAACATGGGGTGTGGCAATGGGTTCGTCTTTATCTCCAGTTATTGCAAATTTGGTGATGGATGAATTATTAAATTCTGTAATACCAAAGTTACCCTATAACGTACCCTTCATTAAGAAATACGTTGATGACCTTCTCCTGACTGTACCTAACGACCAAGTTAACAACACACTACAGATTTTTAATAATTATAACACCCACCTGCAATTTACTGTTGAACTAGAAGATCAAGGCCAGATCGCATTTTTGGACATGACCTTGATACGCAATAACGATGGAACTATATCTACAAAATGGTACAGGAAGCCAACAGCCAGCACTAGATACCTGAATTACAATTCGAACCACCCTACAACTCAAAAAATAAATAACGCAAAAAACTTAATAAATAGAGCAATCACCTTAACCTCAGAAAATTTTCATGAAGAAGTTTACAACATCACTAATAATCTACTTAAAATAAATAATTATCCTAAACGTATAATAAATGGCCTGAATAATGAATGTAAAAACAAAACAAAAAGAAATAAAGAAAAAAACAACGCAGAAATGAATGACCAGGTGATAAATACGAGAACAGAAAATAAAACAAATAGACAAACTCCAAAGGAAAATTATTACACCTTACCATACATAGATGGCATTAGCATAAAACTCAAGAGATGTTTCATGAAATATTTGAACGTAGGAATAAGTTTTAAACCAGTGAAGACAGTAGGATCCTTATTTAGTAATATAAAATCAAAAATTAACAACAAAATGAAGTCTAATGTTATATACAAAATTCCTTGTCGCGATTGCCCCTCCCAATATACAGGTCAGACAAAAAGGTATCTCCACACAAGACTGGAAGAACACAGGAAAAACTGTTTAAAACAGACAAATAACCAAAATAAATGTGCCCTTGTCACACATGCGCAAACACAAAATCACAATTTTGAATTTGAAAACGCTATGATACTTGATACGGAAAAAAATCTACATAAAAGACTAACACTAGAAATTCTTCATATAAACAACGATAAGAACAATATCAATTTGAAAACAGACACAATGGGTATAAGTAAGATATATAATAACATTTTAAAATACAAACAACACAAATAAAATAAAACAATATCATATTTACATAAATAAAATAGACTCATCATTACAATAAAATCAGACTTAAATTTTCCATATAAATTAAAAATATTTTATCTTTTATAACTTTACATTTTAAATATTGGCGGTTTAAAACTACTCATTAAAACACATGACTTAACTTTTTTAAATAAATGAAGATAAGTCACAAGACAGGTCAAAACTTTACTTAGTTGAAGGCTAGCCGTTAAGGGTGTTCGACATATTTTTTATATATTTTTATCACATTTAATATTATACTTGTTTTTTATGACAGTACAATTTGTATAAATGTACAATATCTATGTTTCATTTATTTATTTATTTTTCGACTGTTAAATTTATTTAACTATAAGTTATTTTTTTTTTTATATATATACAAATAATAATTTTCCATGCTTTCTAATCATACTGCATTCAACATTTTTATAATATGCAACATTTTTCATAAACTTTTACTAAAAATCATGTAAGTAATTAAGTATTTAAATTAAGTTACAATGTATTTTAATGTATTTTTGTTTAAATCTGTAATTGTAGCCCCTGAGGAAGACACATGTGGTGTCGAAACTAGTCGGGTTGATAAATAAAAGCTGACTGAAATCCAGAAATATATTTTCTTCTCGTTACTAATATTATTTTGAAATGATTAGTTCTTTGAAAGTGACATTCATCTGTCAGTTGCATACATTTGAATAACTGCGTTTTATTTGTTTAAAGCGTAGGCTCTGGGATTTAAATTATAGATAATTTTATAAATTTGTCCATAAAATATATAGAAAAAGCATTAATGCAAATCTATAGAAAATTTATTAATCTTTAATTTTTATAACAACATTAATCTCGAAAAAATAACATTTAAAGGTATTTGCCAAAGAAAAACTATTCTGAGCTTCTAATAAAGTGTCAGTTCCGGTTATCTGATTTTCACTAAAATCTAATGGGCTCTTTCCACTACAGAAAAAGTTTGAAATATAAGGTTTAAAAATTTTCTGAATGATAGTATTTGAGTTAGAGTGGAGGATCCACACACACATACACATATGCACACAGAAATCATCGTGAAAATGTTAAAATTGGATTCTAAGGACCTTAAAACGTGGTCATTTACCAAAATCTCGATATGCGATTTTTAGCACGATCCCTGTACCTACCTCCCTTACTAAGGGTAGTGGGAAGTAAAAAATATATTTAATTGAATTTTTAGCCATTAAATTTACGGCATCAAAATACAGAGTAATGTAATTACAAACCAATTTATATTAGTAGTGTATGTCATTTGCACTTGTTCAATTACTGTCCATTGTTCTACTTGGATAAAGTGAAAGATAAAGTGTGCAGCAGATAACACAATTATTTCAATGGAATGAATTGTTTCTAATGTAGCTGTTATTTTAAAACTTCGAATGTATACATTACACCTAGATTAACTGACAACAATGTAAATACATCTCTCTCATACAAGGTGTCTTGCAAATAGGGGGACATGGCTTAACCACAGATTCCTGGGCCCAAGCTACGACTATTTAACTAAACTTACCTAAAGTGCACTGTTTAGCCAGTATTCTGCGCAAAAATCATTCTAAAAAAAATAATTATGCTTATAATAACGATATCGATTTGAACGAAATTAGATATGACGATGTATATGGATATATTAGATTTTTTTAAGACTGTATTTGTTATTGTTAGTGAACTACTAGTCACTAGTGTATGAAATTTGGGTGCCGCAAATATTATTTGACCATAACTTTTTCATGGCAATATCATTAACGCAAAATTATTTTTGTCACACTGATACATTCAATTAGTGCAGGCGCCAAGAAACATTCCGTCTGAAAAAACCGGTGGATTCATTCTGATTGATGATTTAATTTCAGAAACACCCAAAGAATTAAATTCTGAATGTTGCCGGACAAAGTCAGTGGTCAATTTTTTTATAGGGGGTGTAAGAATTATTGTCAAAATCGCTGTAACGGACAAGAAAACGTTACTTATTGCTACTAAAAAGTTGTTTCTGTAGGGTATGAAATTAAAAACATCACGAATATTATAAAATACAAATTTAATATGGTAAAAAAGCCGCGTGCCTGAGTGTTTGGTCGCGAATCTGAGGAACCGGGTTCGATCCCGACCAAAGCCAAAAAGAAATATTTCATATATAAATGGCACTAAAGCTTCCCTTGTGGTACACTCTCCACACATTGATAAGTGCCCGTGAGGTGACGCCTGGTAAACGCCTGCACAGTTGCCGGATACGACCGATGGTCGTTTTCTTTGTTTCCCTCTTCGCAGCAGTTTATACCAGTTCCAAAGTGTTGCAGCGGGCCATTTTGTAGCCGACACGGTTTAGACGTTTTAGTTATAAAAGAATTTTCACATAACGTCAAACTAGATAGTGTGATAGCTTATTTTGATTGCTGAGTTAACAAATTTAAGTGAGAAAGATTTCAAGATGCCTCAATTTTTAATAAATTGTCACACAAACAACATTTAAAATAGAAATATATATTACAATCTCCAAACAGTTGCGTAAAATGAAATGAATATTTGTAATATTTTACCTGGGTTGCATGTTCTAACTGGTTGAGACACGACAAGCCGGGTAGGAACTAAGAAGCAATGTCTGTATGCTGCATCACAAGTATTTGTTCAAGATGCTCTCTTTACTTTTGGAACTAAATCAGAAATTCCGATGCACTTTCAGCAGATTGAAGAAGTCTGCACTTAATTGTTCGCCAAACAAAAAATCACATCAGATGAATTATGCTACAAGTTGATATTCCGTAATATTGGGTTCAATTTAAATTTAACCAAAATTATTTGTACTTCTGATGTTTTATTTTCACATTGTTTAAGAGTTGCAGCCTAAACAAATTTATGGAAAAAATCATTACAACCACTGTTCGAACCTCTGATCTTCCTCCAATTCGACTACGAATTACGAAATTCCAAGTTACACTCGACGAAAATGATAAAACTTCCTCTGCCTGACTATTTAATTAGGGCTACCACAATGTAATTCAGACTGCAGAACAATGTCTCGTAGTTGTAAAAAAAATGATTTAAACTGTACTCTCTCTCTAAATGTGTTCATAACGATTGTCAAAACTTATCTTTTTAAGGTAGTATATTCTTCTTCTTTTTTTTCTTCTTCTTCTTCTTCTTCGAGGTCGCTGTTCCTTGCTCTTCTTCTCCAATTATTCCTGTCCAACACATCTTCTACACACTGTCCTTTCTCACTCAAGTCTTTTGCGTCACAGTCCTTCCTCCTTCTCTTTGCCCTTCCTCATACTCCCGAGATTGAGGGTTCTAATCCTGAGGACTGGCTTCTCTAACCCCGACTGTCCATGACGGAGTAGTCCTAACCGACTTGGCACAGGGGTCAGGCGAGGCTACAACTGCATGTTACTTGCGAGGAACACCCTAGCCCTTATATCACTTTCCGATCCTACGCCTTCCGTCTTTGGTTTCGGCGAAGATTTTACAGTCGGATGTCTTTCCTACCACCAACTCTCACCATTTACTCGGGCTTGAAACCGGCGCCAAGTTTAGCTGACTTACTCCCTCAGTGGCTTGTTATTGTACAGAACAATAATATTAAATATTTTTTTATTGGTAAAAATCGATTGACCGTCTCAAATTTGAGATAAATGCAATCAACGCGAGCTATTTTTGTATGTATTTTCTATATCAAGCAATAGTAAATGTCATATTTTTCAATGTAGCTTCAAAACATTGCTTTCCATTTTATTAAAAAAAAAATTAGTTTATAGAAATATATAAATGACCAATATTAAAATAAAAATAACTTTTTTGATGATATTGTTTAAGAGATATAGCTTAATAAAGTGCGAAATTTTTTACTAATACAGGGACGGATGCGGTCGATGGGTTATGATCTGGAAACACAGGCTTGTTTAAATGTAATATACTTGGCCTCTAACTAAGAAAATTGTATCATCAAGCTGCTTTTTCTGGAACAGCTATTAGAATTTGCACTTAAATTTATTAACTCAGAAATAAAAATTAGTTATCACACTATCTAGTTTGATGTTATGTGAAAACACTTTTATAACTAAAACGTCTAAGCCGTGTCAGATACAATATGGCCCGCTACAATACATTGGAGCTGGTATAAACTGCTGTGGAGAGGGAAACAAAGAAAACAATCATCGGTCGTATCCGGCAACCTCACGGACACTCATTTATGTGTGAAGAAAGCACCACAAGGGAAACTTTAGTGCCATTTATATATGAAATATTTCTTTTAAGCATCGGTCGGGATCGAACCTGGTTCCCCAGATTCGCGACCAAACACTCAGGCTCGCGGCTTTTTTACCATATTAAATTCGTATTTTATAATATTCGTAATGTTTGTAATTTCATACCCTAAGAAACGACTTTTTAGTAGTAATAAACAACGTTTTCTTGTCCGTTACAGCGATTTCATCAATAATTCTTATACCCTCTATAAAAAAAAATTGACCACAGACTTTGTCCGGCAACATTCAAAATTTCATTCTTTAGGTCTTTCTGAACGTAAACCATCAATCAGAATTAATCCACCGGTTTTTTCAAACGGAATGTTTCTTCGCGCCCGGTCTAAATTGTAAGTTTTCGACCTTGGGTCCCCTTCCAACTTGGCAAAAATGACGCAAAAAATCTGTTTTTTCGAAACACCTCTTCACCAACAAGCATTGGGGCAAAAATAGTCATTTTTGAATTCTTGGATTACTTAAAAGATTTGTTTAAAATTTTCATCGCGTAAGGAGAGAGGGTCACTTGCATTTCTCAGTGCCTTGTTGTGAATACATAACCTAAATATATAAACAACACAAAAATGTAAATAGTACGAATTATGATATAAAATGTTGAGTTGTATATTTTTTCAATTATGTATATTGCATTGAAGTAAAAGCGATATAATATTCTAACTGCTACTTTTATCTGATTTTGACATTTGTTATCTATCATTAATATGTTAACGGCAGCATATTAGAGATCGATAAATTTCAGTGTGTTATCGACTACCATTAACCAATTTTAATGATCACGTGACTTACAGAATTCCAATTTGAATTGCAATAGATCATTATCTCGATAATGATCGATAAAAAATAATGATTGCGTTACAGAATAGCTTCGAATAAGTATTTATGTGTCGAAGTGGTTGATGAAAAATTGAGACATTTAAATGTTTTTAGGAATTTCATGTGAGTTTAAGGTGTTAGTAACTCACAAATCGTTCATCAGTAAAAATCGTGTTATCCATAATATGAAAAAGAATATCACGTTGATTTCAAATTTTTAAACCGCATTATCGTATCTTCAACAGGATCAGAATCGTGGATGAAAAATAAAAAATTGCAAGAAAACTTTAACAATTTTATTTTTAAATCGTCGATAATTAAATTTTGTCAATGCCACGATGAATGTAGACTATTATAATTATTAAAACCCATTAGACTGACTATTAAATACGTAATATTATTTTTTTTTAATAATTTAAATATCTTTCATAATTGTTATCAGCAAATGGCCAAGAACCTAAATATGTCGCTATTTTTCCCAATTAGCGGGAAGTTCCCATGCTCCGGTATCCGTATAATTATAATACGATATACAGCGCATTTTTCTGGACAGGATTCCGTAAAAAAGCTTTTGTTGCAATTACTCTGAGGTAAAATCGAAAATTTTCTGGACTATAAAACCCGTTTACAATGAAAAAAGGTAAACAATAATAAATGTATGTATGAATATTAATAAATAACTCGTAAAAAATAAAAAATATATATAATAAAATATGATCCAAATTAAGCATTAAGAGAAATTTCAAAATTTTGCTGTTTGAAACGCTGTAGCTCGCCATCTGTAGATTATAGAAAAAAATGTTTAAGATGAAACAACAAATTCAAACTATTTTTGTCCGAATGCTTATTTTTGAAGAGATATTTTGAAAAAGCCAATTTTTCACGTAATTTTTACCAAGTTGGCAGTGGTTTCCGAGGGGCCGCAAGGTCGAAAACTTGTATTTTTTATTAGGACCCACAAATAATGCAATACAAATTTACAGAAAAGATACAGGCAAATCGTAAAGAGAGAAGCACAGACAATCGATCGACATCAGTGTTCTCACAGAAAATTCTCTTCTATCAGTGAGAAAAAACAGGGCCCAGCTTGGCTTGAATCTTCCCACTCATCAAGTAGTCAGTAAATGTGACACGAGTTAAAGGAGGAAAGTCAGCAAACCACGTGTGGTTTGACCGCTTGACTCATGTAAATGTTCTAACTTCTAAGAACAGTGACTAAGTGTGATACCAATAACTAAAGGCGAGATTTAGCCAGAGGCTTCTTCCACCTAACCTAACCATACAAAAATATGCCAAAATGAAACAATTTGAGAACACAAACATACCAAAAAATATATTGAAAACATCCAAAATATTTGAAAAAACGCAGGTCACAGAATTAAAGCAGCAAGCATTGAAATGTACATTAGGGTAATATTAATTAGACATTAATAGTTTTAATCCGGGTTTTAAAAGAGCTTATACACAATCAGCCGTATTCATCGTAATTCTGACGTGGTTTAAACCATGTCTATCTAATGACTAAGCTTTTTCTTTATTCATAATAACGGCAGACTTAGACCCAGTTTAAACCTAGTCTAAAATTTAGACATGTTTTCTGCCAATCAACATTCAGTATCTCCCTAGTTACATGTCTGTTGTAACTTTTCTGTATATGTTGGCACGCCTGCATATGTTGGCATGACTGTAGTGAAAAGGAAGAGAAAGATAGTACTCTGAATAAAGCAATGACGCACGAACCAGTGTCTTCATTCTTACAATTTCACAAGAACACAATTTGGTCCTTCGAAAACGGTTACTAGTCAGATGTATCAATAACATCAGCACAAGTGTTACAATTATCAATTCAAGTCAGTGTTAGTGCCTTTTAATCAATAATTGTGATTAAAATCAGAAAATCTTACAACTACAATCGGCCGAGCAAATACTCAGGCGCAACAACGACAATCGCAGCGACGAGCGAGTTGTTCAACTACACAAAGTGGCACAGTTCATGCATGAAGTCGACAAGACAAGTGACCAGCTATCACAATTAGAAACCAGAGTATCCAAGCGGCTACTGAGCAACTGTACACAATCTACAAAACCGCCAGTAAATCCTTTTAACCCAGTTCCCTCCTAATATTGTATTTAATACATTTTATTCTCGTTAATACAGTCTAACAATTCACAATTTAAGTTACAATTAACAATATGACAGAAACTAAAGATCTAACACGCAAATTGGGGAGTGTAAAATGCAAATTAACAAATTTAACTAAATTCTTCACAAAAGTTGCAACCACAGACAAGAGTAACGACAAGTTTAAGGAGTTAGTAAACGAATTGCATATTAGATACAACGATAGCCATAATCTATTTAGTGAATTCAATGAAATTCAAACGAAAATCGAATGTATCTGTTCAGATGAAGTTCTTGACGAGGAATACACCGAACGGGGAAATTTAGATAGGGACTATTATTCCACCAGCGCGAAAATAAGTTATTTTTTGAACTTACATTTACCAAAAGCTAATGAAAATATTGCAAATGATATACAAAAGTGCGCGACTTCTGTCTCTGCGGACAGGAGATAAACGGACTCGCAGTCAGTACACTTAGTACAGTCTGAACAATATCAAATTAATAACATCAAGTTACCCACTATCCAGTTACCTATTTTTGATATTGGCAATATTAACAAACCAACAACTGTAGTGTTAGACAATTAGTAGACGATGTATCGAAACATTTAAGGGCACTTAATTCGCTTAAATTACCTACCTATTCGTGGGATCTACTGATCATATTCGTCATTTCTAATAAATTAGACAAAGAAACTTTGAAATACTGGAAAGAGTACAAAAAGAGAAGCGACCTCCCTACACTTGATAAACTCAAACAATTTTTAAAATCTCGAGCAGATTTGCTAGAAACATTAGAGTCTCGTGACACAACTAAATTAAACAAACCTGTAGCAAATACGGAACATAAATTAGCCTTTATTGCAAATTCTCACACGTGTAACTATTGTCGTGAAGAACATTTGATTTATCGTTGCACGGATTTTCTAAAATTATCGGTTCAAGCTAGAAACGATGAAGCACAAAAATTAAAACTTTGTAAAAATTGTTTGCGAATAGGCCATATATCTAAAAATTGTCCATCTTCTAAATGTAGAAAGGGTCAGAAAAAGCACAATACACTTTTACATTTGGAGACCGAGATTGTAACAAACAACAATGAAAATGTAGTCGCTGAAAACGCAGTGGTTAAACAAGTCTTCACTAGCCAATACAAGGATGCTCACGTAAAATCAGTATCACTATTAGCGACAGCACAAATCATTGTTGTAGATTATCAAAAAAAAGGTCATAAATGCAGAGCAATTCTAGATTGCGGTTCGCAGACTCATTTCATAACCGCATCATTTCGTAAAAAATTAGGGTTACCTATGACAAAAGTTCAATTGTCAGTGATCGGAATAAATCAAGTAAAGTCCACAATTGACTCTAAGTGCGAATTAACAATCATTCAAGGCGTACTATTTCATGTTACACAATCCCAACAATTAGTGAGAAATTACCTATTTGCAATTTTAATATGGACGAGTTAAATATTCCTAGCAACTTACAATTATTGGCCGACCCCGAATTTAATGAACTTAATGAAGTAGATTTTCTCCTAGGTGCTCCATTATTCTGGGAAATTCTTCGTGGGGGCAAATTTAATTTAGGAAAAAATAAACCGATTATGCAAAATACTGAATTAGGTTGGCTAATAGCAGGTTCGTTAAATTTACCCATTACCAGCAATCAGACCATTTGCAATTTAGCGCGAGATATCATAATGCAAGAACAGCTTCAAAAATTTTGGGATATCAAAGATAATTCTTTAACTCCAAGTGAATCCATTCAAAATATGAAATGTGAAGACTATTTTCGTAAAACTGTAAATCGCCATAGCAACCGTCGATTTGTTGTAGCCATACCATTTAAAGAGTCTACCGATAAACTCGGTGATTTTAAAGCTAACGCGTTAAAACGTTCCTACTCAATGGAACGCACACTATAATTAAATTCCAATTTACTTATACAATACACAAAATTTATGGAGGAATATCAGTCACTGGGTCACATGACAAAACTTCCAACTAACGTATGTAACGACAATTCATATATCTTTCGCATCACGGCGTTTTAAAGGCAGACAACGTTACTACAAAATTACGGGTCGTGTTCGATGAATCGTGCCCAACAGACTTCGGATGGTCGTTGAACGATATTCAGCATGTAGGTCTAAGTTTACAACAAGAACTATTAAGTATTTTACTAAGGTTCCGACAACGCTGTATTGGAACTACAGCAGATATAACCAAAATGTATCGTCAGATTACGGTAGTGCCTGACCAGAGACGATATCAAAGAATATATTGGCGAACAAGTCCAAATGACGATTTATCCGTGTACGAGCTTAACACAGTCACTTATGGCTTAGCATCATCACCATATCTCGCAATAAGGTGTTCAATTCAATTAGCAGAAGAAAATTGCGAACTATATACGAACGCTGCACAAGGTGTCACTAGAGATATGTACGTGGACGATTTAATAACGGGCGCGGAATCTATTCCCAAAGCTAATAAAATATGCAATAAAGTCTCACGCGTTCTTTCATTCGTGTGCTTTGAATTACGAAAATGGGCATCTAATGAACCATAATTATTGAAAAATATTAATGTTAACGAGCACAATTTATTATCTAGTTTACAATCATTTGGCGACGACAATAACAAAACATTGGGATTACAATGGGTTTCTATTACAGACACTTTAACATATCGCATTAATTTCTCGCGCAATAACACAATTACAAAACGATATCCAACGTGTTACGAACATTCAAAGTTGGAACCATGTAGAACCAAAAGAAAACCCAGCCGACTTGGTTTCACGTGGTACTTTACCGAACGATTTGCTACAAGATCGAAAGTGGTGGTACGGACCATCTTGCTTCATGAAAATGAATGGCCAACAACACATGAGCTAACTTTGTCACCATCCGAATTACCGGAGGTAAAGAAATGTATTCAATCACTATTAACAAAATCGACAAATGGACACCATATATTTGAACTATTTTCTGATCTTCAAAAATTAAAACGTGTGACAGTCTTATGCTTTCGATTTATACATAACTGTCGTTGTAAAATATCGACAAAGACTGACAATTCTAAACGTCGTATTGACGGTCCAATAACGGTCATAGAATTAAATAATGCGTATGACAGATTAATTAAACTGGCTCAGGTGGAATATTTCCTATCAGAGATCGAACTTGTACAGAATAATAAACATGCACGTCTTAAGGGAAAATTCGCAAAACTTTCACCTTTTTTGGATACTACGGGTGTACTGCGCGTAGGCAGTAGAATTCAAAACTCCAAGTTAACTGCAGAACAAAAACACCTAATTTTACTGTCCGCGAAACATCATTTAGAAACATTAATTTATCGTTTTGAACATCTATTTATCGTTTTGAACATCTTAAATTATATCACGGCGGTCCTCAATTATTATTAGCCGTAACCAGGTCGAAATTTTGGGTTGTAAACGGAAGGAATCTAGCTAAAAAAATTGTACATGAATGCATAACATGTTTTAGAACTAATCCCAAAAGTATGAATCCATTAATGGGAATTTTACCTGCTCATCGAGTACAGCCTGATTTTCCATTTTCAATCACTGGTACGGACTATGCTGGTTCTTTCTTCGTTCGCCAGAGACAGGGTCGAGGCATAAGGAAATTTAAATGTTATATTTGTGTTTTCATTTGTTTAGTAACAAAAGCTTTACATTTGGACCTTACAAAAGAGTCGTTCCTATCCACATTAAAACCTTTTGTCGCAAGAAGAGGCAAACCTACTCATATATACTCCGACAATGGTACCATGTATGTGGGAGCATCAATGAACTTGCAAATGACAATATCAGTTGGCATTTTATACCTCCTCACGCGCTTAATTTTGGTGGGGTTTGGAGCTGCCGTGAAAAGTACAAAATTTCACCTGAGACGTGTTTTAGCTAATAGTTCACTCACTCTCGAACAATTTATGACTGTATTGACAGGCATAGAAGGAACCCTTAATTCCCGACCACTTTCCTCAATGTCCACAAATTTAAATGATTTTCAACCTTTGACCCCGGCACATTTCCTGATTGGGCGTCCGATTGCATCAATCTTGGAACCAGACTTAACGGAAGTCAATCCGAGTCGATTGAAAAATCTACAACATCTGCAACAATTACAACAACAATTCTGAAGAAGATGGTCACTACCGAACTCCAACAGCGCGACAAGTGGTGTCGCAAAGCCTAAAATCTTCAAATCGGAACACTAGTCCTGCTCAAAGAAGATAACTTGGCTCCATATCACTGGAAGCTAGGGCGGATAGCTGCGGTCCATCCTGGCGCTGACGACGTCATGCGAGTTGTCACCATTCAAACAGCCAGCGGTACCTGTAAGCGACCAGTGTCCAAAGTGTGCCTCCTCCCCATTGACACAAGTGTTGATTATCCCAAAGAGACAATATAGTTATTTCAATACTATATACTTACCTTTGTTAGTTATTACGAGTATACATATTTTTTTGGGTTATATTATTTGTAAGTTAATTAATTTGCATTTATGTACTTACCTATTTGAAAGGTACCCTTCCAAGGTGGGGGGTATGTTGTAACTTTTCTGTATATGTTGGCATGACTGTAGTGGAAAGGGAGAGAAAGACAGTACTCTGAATAAAGCAATGACGCACGAACTAGTGTCTTCATTTTTACAATTCCATCACAGCGATGATAAAAAACAGAAACTATCACCTTATTTATATTCGTTACTAAGGGATTTGTTTTCTTTATTTGACATTGACAGTTAATTTTGAGTATAAGAATGTGCGAGAATCGTTAGTTTGATATCAACAACGATGAAAATAATAAGGCAATTGTCAAATTAAGCATGTTCTAATGCAATCAGTGACCTCTATATACAAAATGGACCGGCGACTGAATAACTTGCGTGTATCCACTGAGAATACCACCCGCCTTACTGGTGGGGTATCTACTCACTCTAACTTTTGTATATAGTTGGACCAAGCAGATTTGATTACATTTTATCCTTTTATTTAATGTGAAAATGTTTTTAAGCATAAATCGAATGGGAGTTGAACTGAAAAACAATTTCAAACATTTTACTAAATTCTAAAAACATTATTTGAATTAAACTAATTGAAATTTAATTGATATATTCTTTCATCGAATGATTTAACGTAGGAAAATCACAAGGAAAAAAAGTGAGAATAGCATTATTATGTAGTTTTTGGGAAATTAAAAAAAACTACATAATAAAAGCTAAATAACATTGAGACTGATCCTTATTGCAATGGAATTTTGTATATAAAATTCTACCGTATTTGATGTACGCGACGCATATCTGAACTAATTTAAAATGCGACATTTCCCCTTTTTGCAATGTGGTCTTCATATGTATTTTGATATTAAAAGTAATTGTTAAATTATCTATTACAAAAAAGTATATACACAAGCCATAACTTTTTATATTTTATAAAAGGATAAGGACATCAAAAGTAGGATTTTTAACTATAAAAGAATAATAAGGTCGTAGTGTGTACAATTTTAATTTTATATAATATTTTTTATATAATACAATTACAATACAACATAGTCAAAAAATTAGAAATAATTAATTATACACGAATTTAAACAAGCAAGTTGAAGTCGTGACATTTTTATTTATTCTAAACATTAGAAAATAGAAAAAGTTTATTTAATTTGTTTCTTATACGAGCTTTGTTGCCATGCTCGTTTGAAGATTCATCATGGCAAAAGAGTAACCACGAATATCTATATACATGTTGATGACTTTCTTCAAAATTTGTAATTCGTGAATTTCTTCACCTAGAGCATGTATACCGGGATGAATCGGTAGAAACAAATTCAATTTGTCACCAAAATACATTGCATTGGCCAAGCTTCTTAACAGGATGTAATTTCTTCTTCATGTTCATCGTTTATTCGTTGAACTGGTACTAGTTGACGCATGCGTACTTCTTACTGTTAGAAAGAGATAGCTACCCCACCATGACAGTTGAGTGGATACAGCTCGTGCCGTTGTAAAGAGATAGGAGTCGCCGGTCCATTTTGTATATAGAGGTCACTGAATGCAATATATAAAAAGTTAGGTTAGCAGCACACACAATGTGTCACAAAAATTTATAATATTCTCTCATTAAATATAAGCTCGTGATATGATTAATAATCGAAGATATTGCTTGTAAAACCGAAGCACCACATTTCACTCGAGAATATCATCGATGATAATCATATCACTTGTTATATTAAGTATGAATATATAGTGTGCTCTGAAAAAATTGAATTCGTAAGATATATGAAATTTTTAATTAATTGTCAAATTGACAATTTTGATATTAAATAAATAAAATTCAACAGATTAAAGGTATTTTTACATACATAAATGATAAAAAAAGATCAGATGTCAATGTTGAAGGTACATACACTTATAATATCTGTAAATTTGATATAATTGAAATGTGTATATTGTGTATTTAATTTTAGAAAATATAATGAGATACAGAGATACAATACTTGAGGTAACGAAGCAGGGAATTTATTTAGACAAAATCGCAATAAGCCCGGCAACAAGGATACTTCAAACCTCACTTGTAGCTGTCAAATATTTTTATATAAAAATTAATCTGTTAGACAAATTTTGATTATAAATAAATGATTTGTTTTCTGTACATTGCAACTAGTTTCATACCAAAATAAAAGTTCTGATATGTTGACAAAATCTGCACCGCAGGTAGGCTCGGGCAACAGGGGCACCTGCCTGGGGACTTGCGCTTAAGAAATAGTTACTTTTTCGGAACAATTCATTAAAATTAATAATAAAAGAAAAAATATTCTTCCCAATCTAAAAAAAAAAAATAATTAAAATTATGCACTGACACGGAATTACGAAAAAAATAAACGCTCTGGCAAAACCTCAGTTACCTTTCTCGTTTCAGCGCATTTATTTTAATCACAAAATAATATATTATACTTATGCATAAATAAAAATTAATTACTCTACTAAATTATTTCTTTCTTATTTTAATTTATAAATTTTATTCTGCCCAATTTTGCTCGTACATTTAAATACACGCTTCTATAAACTTATTGTTGGGGCACATATTATTCTTATTTTAGACAATTGGGGTCTCGGGGCCGCGTGCTTGAGTATCAGGTTGTGAATCTGGAGAACCGGGTTCGATACCGACCGACGCCAAATATTTCCAATTTTAAATGGCACAAAATTGACCCCTGTGGTGCACTCTCCACGCCAGCAATGAGTGCCCGTAAGGTGACGCCTGGTAAGCGCCCGCACGATGCAAATATTTCATCGTTACCGATATCTGTGTACAAAGCAGATTGGCACACCCAGCAATGGGTAATAAGCCGTGATGATATATTTATTTTATTTATTTAGACAATTTTATGTATTAATTTTTACACTGACAACTAAATGACATTTAAAAATATTCGAATATTTATGTCTGAATCTTACATCATATTCATCGCAGACCATGTCCAGATGGATACAAGGACTAAACTCGGTCTACGTAGACTAAGTTTAAACTGGGTCTAAAATTTAGTATGAATAGGTCCAGGGTGGTCTAAGTTAGACCTAGCTCATACCTAGTCTACATAGACCTAGTTTAAACCAGGTCTATCTCAGTTACTATGCATACGGCTGAATGATTTTAAATTGCCAGGTATACTGTCATATAAAGTTGGCGTTAGATACGAGAATGAAGCCTTGAATTCAGATTTTCTATAAGCTGAGGACGATGTGTAAGTCAGTTATTCTAAGGGTATAATTGTATTGCTTCTGTACTAGTTTGTCTAGCAAAAAATATGGAGTACCAGTATTTATGATTTTATGCAATAAACACAGATAGATAGTCTTAACACGATTTGCTATCGCAGGCATATTCGCAGGCATATACGCAAGGCGCAAATAGAAGTTCTGTACTAGGGTAATTCTATACTTATCCCAGCACATAACCTCTCGACAGATATTTTACCTGGTTGTACGCATACAACAAAAAATATTTATAAATACAAATCCACATATTCATGTCTTACTACGTAATAATTCTCACACATATTTGTAAAATCTATGGGATATTTTAATATAAATTATGTACAATACATACATTTTCTTTATATTCAATACCCTGAAATTTTCTTTTTCTACTTTCCTTTTCTTTTTCTTTATATTCGTCATTTTTCGCAAATTTCTTTTATATTCTTTTTTACGTATATTCTTTTGCATTGTTGACTTTTTTTATTTTCATAATCATCATAATAAAAATACAAATATTTTTAACAGTGACATTTATGTATCAATTACAAACATTTGAATTTCTTGATTTGAAGTAGTTTCATCTAAGATTTTTTACATCAAATTATTTTATATGCATTTCTTTATCTCTAAATTTATAGAAGATATAATAATGAATTTATATATATATATATATATATATATATATATATATATATATATATATATATATATATATGTATGTATATATATATATATATATATATATATATATATATATATATATATATATATATATATATATATGTATATATATATATATATACTCATAAACAGCTATTGTTGAGCCCGTTGAATATATAAATATAACGTTGTGGAGTCCGAACGTACATTGATAAGCCCAATTAAAGGCTCAACAGCGTATCCCTGTGTATATCATCGCCATTTGCTGAGAAACAATTCGGGGATTCCATAAAACAAATTTCTCAGTGGGCTCAGTAATGACCGGTTATGACAATGATATACACGAAGTAGTTCATGAAAAGTTATATTGGGGGCGCTGTCATCAAAAATTATATACTGTATATAAATAGATAAGAACATAACGTTGTTAAGCCCGAAGTATGGCAACGGTGTGCGGGCTTAACAACGTCTCAATAATATATAATTTATGTATACAATATTGGCTAAGCTACATATTAAAGAATGATACTCGTACAAACTAAATTTCTTAAATAATTTTATTTTAATTTAAATTAACAATTAAATAAAAAGAAATTCTTGTTTAAAAAAATTAATACATACTACTATTTTATGTACCTAAAACGAACAGTGAATCTTTAAGGTATAAGACAGTTGTAGTCGAGGCCGTAATTGCGAGTACCTTAGACATTTTTCGTCTGAATTACATAACACAAATTTATTACATACTGGTTTCTAAAGTTGTTAAATTATTAAAAGAAATCTCCAGCAATTCGTAGCAGTATTAGTTGTATGTAAGTAGCCTAAGGCGCAATTGTTTGAAATTCCCAACAACGCTTCTTGTTTGTTTTAATGAATGAAAATTACGATTCAAAAATTCAATATGAATATGAAATTCTAAAGGCCTATGACTTTAAAGTGAAATTTTGTAGTTCTAGGAGTTAAGGTTTCATTTTTTTCCATAAATCGTTCAAATAAATGTTGCATTAGAAACCAGTACGACATAAACTATTTTATTGCTTATGAAATGAACGTAATGCGCATAAATTTAATTTTTTAAACATTATTCTTTTTATAACTCTTGTACACATGCTTTTATTTTTACACAATTTTTATTTTGAAATAATTGCTTACAGTTCTTCATTAACAATTCTACCTTATTCGTTTTTGGAAAAATCTTTTTTTTTGTATATGATCTTGAAAATATATATCCTTTATAGATTTTTGATTTTTTGTCCATCTTTTGTGTAATATTTTTGATTTTGGCTTTCCTTTACTTTCTTCCTCTTTATCTCTTATTTCAATAATAGTACTAGTATCGTCATTTTCTTATAGTGATTTACTTATAGTTCTAGTCTAGGGTCTTGTATGCTTCCGATAGCAAATTAATTTTCTAAATTTTTATTTGATATTATTTTTTCACTGTCATTATTAGGAAATTGTCCGTTATTTTCTTTTTTTCCCTGTGTAAGTGTATTTTTCTTTATATTGTTTATTAAAACGAACTCGTCACTTTTCGAATCCACAGAATCCGACAAATTTATTTCTTCAAGTGATTTTCCCTTATAAATTTTTTAAGATTTTATTATAAATAATATGCTTTGAAAATTTACAAATTTATTTATACAGGCTGGGGCCTAGAAACTTCCTTTTCTTGAAGGCGAATAAAAACATATTGCTGATAGACAAAATTTATTTTTGGATAATGAAAGAACATAATTGGAAGTTTTAAATCAAGCAGTTTTAAACAAAAAAAACTTGAAGGTGATGGTCACCGTTCTCAATGAACCGATGTAACCGATTTCTGAAGCTCTTCTCTACACGTTCCAATATTCGGGCTATTTGCTAATGAAAAAGATTCTGCGGCTGAAGCTGGGTTGTAGAACGGTGTTTGTAAACGTCTGCCTCGAGATATCCCCATAAAAAATCACATGGCATTAGATCGAGCCCGATTGCTCTCATAACTCTAACGCCATGTGGTTTTTTTATAGGGAGGTTTACAAAAACCGTCCTACTATCCTGCTTCAGCTGAATAATCTTATTCGACAGGAAATAGGCTGAATTACCATTATTTTGTTTTAAACTACATGATTTAAAACTACATATTATGTTTTCTCATTAAAAACCCTAATAATATTAAAATAATAATAAACAAAATAAAAATATTATTGTGCTTGTCGTTTTTTTAAAAAAAATCTGACAATTCAGAATTCAGTTTTTTTTTTTGTTCTTTGTAAATCAATCAATTCTAAACTTTCACTGGAATCTGAGTTATTATTAGGCATATAATTATGAGATAATCCTGAAGAAAAATCTGAACAAGATTCCGTAGAATTCTCCATGTTATTGCATTTTGTGTTGTAATTCACCTGCCATTAACAGAATTTATTTTATATATTGTACATATTTTATTTTTCGAATGATATAAATTATTATTAAAAGGACGTACAAATGTTAAACGTTAAGTGACTGTAATGTGTGTATTGATAAATTAATACATCAAAAATTTGTAAAAATCAGTTTGGAAAATTGCATTCTTAGAGATAATTATAATGAGAATATCAACCTATATAACATTTTATACGTTTAGTATGAAATATAAAATAACCTAAGAAAACGCAGAAGATGGTCAAATTTTAATCCTTCCGGACGGGACTGTCCCGGTCAAACTAGGAAAGGTTAAGCAATCCACAATATTCGAATACGCACTTGTTCTGACAAAAATAATATAAATAACTTTCATTTTGACAACTTTAAATTGTAAATTCAGATTTAAAATTTGAAAAATCGAACTGAATAAGGAGTAATTAATTACTCTTTTGGCAAAATACGCTTTACGATAAATCAAGATAGGATGTAAGGACAATAAAAATATTTTGAATCAATTGCTCCTTCTCTTCTGTGAGAAATAGAATAAAACATTACTGTAAAATTTTTCAAATTCAAGTTATGCTATGTAAACTACAAATCAATCCTAAGGTAAGATAATAAGATATATATTTATCATTTATGATAGTATTAATTACTTATTCCTTCAATTGCCATTGAAAGAATTCTTTTAGAGCGACTTTTTCCCATTTTAAACATTTCTTGCATACTCTATACAACTTAATATCACAAGAAGTAAGACACCACTGATACGTAACGTTGTTGATCCCTACTAAGGTACTCCCTGCAATAGTGCAATATAATTTGGTGGCAACAATGTCGGGCCTCATAGAGTATACTTAATATATACAATATACAGTTGGGCTCACTAGCGTACTGTTTATATATTTGGGCTTAATAGAGTCCTATTAGTATCTAAAAACTTTATTAATCAGAAATTGTTTCCCCTCTACAAATGCCTTGACTTACGTTGAAAAGAGAAAGAAAATGATATAAGATATACTCTTCTATCTCATATAGAAATGCTGGGATCAACAGCGACCCGATAATATACTGGGCTCAATAACATACCATTTATAAGTATATATATATATATATATATATATATATATATATATATATATATATATATATATCGAATAAAGGATGTAACGTTCTTTAATATAATTATTTACATAAATTTTCGATAAATAATATTTAGATGAAGTTTTTCTTGTAACTCCTACTTCTGGTTGTCCAGTTGTTACTAAAACTTTTCCCATTATTGTTAAATTGAGGAATCCGTAGTTAAAAATGTCTTGTCTTATAGTATTTGAGAAATCGTGGATCCAACATCCACACACACACATCCACACACACACATACACACACACACACCCACACACACACGCGCGGACATCATCGTAAAAATGTTATAATCGGATTCTAGGGACCTTAAAACGTGCTTATTCACTAAAATCTGGATATGCGATTTTTAACATGAATTTAATATCTATCTTAGCGAGAGGTAAAAAGTAGTAGGATAAGTGAATTCACAAGTTGTAATTTTAAAAATGTACTAAGGTTATGTATAAATTGATACAGATGACGTAGTCTGAGTCTTGCTGCAGTCAGTTTTTTTTTATTTAAATGGTTTTTCAAAAATACATTTTCCTCCAACAAGAGACCTAATATGTTAATTCAAGCGCATCGTTGAAGTACTGAGCCGTCTAGAATTATATTAGGTTGTAAGTCAATATTACCAACAACAAGGAAAGAAGATTTTGTAGCATTCAATTTGAGACCGTTATTTTATATCTAAAGAGATAGTTTTTCTAAATTACTATTTAACATAGAGAGTTGTTTATTTAGATTTGAGGGGTTTAAAGTTGTAAGAAGTGTTGTGTCGTCTGCATATGAATGAGCAGAACAAACACTTAAAACCGGTTGCATGTCTGCAACGTGTAAAACAAATAATAATGGTCCCAAAATTGAATCCTGTGGGACACCACATTGGAGATTAAAATTTGATGATGTGTTTTGTAACATGGACAACTGAAACACTATTATTCAAATAATTTTTACACCACTCAAGAGCTTTATATGAAAAATTATAAAATTTGAGTTTAGGTAACAACATATTATAATTAATCATATCGAACGCTTTTGAGAAATCTATCTGGAGCAACAAAGAGTTATTTGATTTGTCAAAATTATTTAATAAAATATCAACAATATTCAGAAGACACGTGTTCGTGCTGTGTCCAGCTATAAATCCAGATTGATAAAGTGGCAAAATATTGTTTTTAGTAACATAACTGATGATTTGGTTGTGGCAAACTTTTCAAAGTACTTTAGCCATAGTTGGTAAAATCAAATTATCGGGGGTACTGCATTTCTCCTTCGTTGCTATTGGTTTTACTATCGCAATTTTCCAAATATGGGGAACCAGACTTTCTACTATATGGGTGATGTAATCCGCTATAGCGGGTAAAGCAATTAGTATCGTTTTTAAAGAAACACCATCAACAACAATAGCACTAGATTTTTGTTGCCTTAAAATATTGACTAATGTACCACCGTCAATACATTTAAATTCAAATTGTTCTTTGATTGTCTCCATTGATTTACTAGAAAGATAGACATTTAATAATTCAGGACTCACTCGCATATCATCAACCCTATCACATAAATATTTGCTATATTCTTCTGGATTACATAGATGATCTGGAATATTCTCCTGATTCATTTCTTAAGCCAATTCGATTTAGGTTCTTCCAAACAATTTTACTATTTTTAATATTATTATTATTATTATTGTTATTAATTTCGTATTGAAGAAAAGCTTGTTTTTCTTTGCGAATAGCGTCTGTGGTCAAATTACGGAGCTGTCTGCAACGCACTAGTTTAGAGTGGGTTTTAAGTTTTTTGTCTTCATAAAGAGCTCTCTCGTCTTTTTCTCTGCATAATTTTTATGACAGGTTTAATCCACGGGAATTTTTTATTTTTTTGGAAACTCTTACATATCTAATTGATGCATGTTTATCAAATAAAGCAGTAATGTTATAATTTAAATAATTTACTTTATCATTAATATCCTTCATATGTATCATATTGGGCCAGTGTATTTTGTTGCAATCAGAAAGGAATATTTCGGTATCAAAATTTTTAAAGGCTCTATACGAAAATAATTTTTGGGGAACATTAGATTTAGATAAATTTAATGAACAATACACATTAAAGTGATCAGTGAAATTTGTACAGTCAATAACGCTTGAAAAGGAACATAAGAATGTATTAGAGACTGCAATATTATGCAATAATATCTAAGAGTGATGTTGATGAGAGACGTGTATATGTGTTTATCAACTGATGTATGTCATGTGCAACAAGCATATTCTTAAAGAAAAATGAACACGTATCATTTACTAAACAATTTACATTTATATCGCCTGTACAAATTACACAATCAGCTTGAGTTAAAAACAAGGTTGAAATTGGATCCAAAACATACAATTCCTTGTAATACTTAGACTGCGGATTATATACAACTTTTATGATAATTTTAATTTTTTGATATGTAATTTGAATCCATAATTGTTCAATATTTTCATTTGTGACAAATGTTATATCAAGAATTTTATAATAAATATGATTGCGAATATATAAAGCCACACCCCCCATCACGTTTATCAAATTATTTATAATAATTTTAAATTCTCGAATTCAAAAAAAAAAAAACAAGAATTGAGTAACCTAGTATTAATATGACCTAGTAAACGTACCATTACACTAATTGTTGACCCTAGTATTAGTTAAAAATGTATTTAACAAAAATGAACAAAGTTTGGCAAAAGTAAACAAAATGAATGAATAACGGAAAACAAGTGTTAAAAGGTCTTTGGCCAACATACGGCCCGCGAAATAAAGTTATGCGGCCCGCGACTTGAGTTTAAATAATTCATTATTCTGTATTTAATTGCCACTTTTTCAAAAGTGTTTTTTTAAATGATATTTTCAATATACTATCTTTAATTTTAGTAACATTTTATTTCATAAAATGAATCATTTAGTTTTACGTCCTATATTTCCAATAAAATTATAAGACAAACACACTGTCAATTGCAGTTAACACTGACATCTTTCAATCAGAATTTTCTTAATACAGTAGCTTTTTCCATAGCTGACAGCTACTTTATGATATTGAATTTATAATTTTAACACTATATCCATTATAAAATGCAGTCAAATTGTATAGAGAATAAAATATTCTTTAATATTTATAAAAACATTAAATGTGAAAAAATGATATTTAACGTAGTTTTTTTAACTGTTAAAATCTTCTAATGAGGGTACTTCCGGTTGAGCAATTGTAACTAAAATCTAATCAGCTCTTCATATGGATGTAACAAAGAAGAATACGAAAGAATTATAATTTTTTAAATTGTAGTATTACAGTTATCGCAGACGAAATTTTTGTTACACACACATACACACACACACATATATACAGACATCATCGGAAAAATAGTAAAATCGTACCGTATAAATGTAAAAAGGGACAAATAAAATGGTAATATTGAAATTTTTATCAAATCACAAAATATGCAAAAAAATATCTTAAAACTACTGTTCGTAAAATCCCAGAATTACTTACACGGTAGTGAGTTTTATGATCGATCGCGAACAATTTTTGGTTAATTATTACAAAACCATTTGTGGTCCATCGCAGAGAACTTTCAGAACAATCACGAAGTTTTATCTGCCAATCACGAAGCAGTTTTTGGTCGATCGCGACTATTCGTGAATCTCAAATGTTTAACATGTACTCGTATGCATGAGTGGAGGCTGCATTTTGTACATTCAGGGTGCATTTATAACTGGGTCTTTTATATTTTATGACATAAATATCTCTTTACTCTTTATCCATGTTTATTATTAATTATTAGTACAATTGTATGTGGTTTTATATTTTATATCATAGTGAAACAACAATTATTCTAGAAACTGCATAAGACAAATCTACTTCGTAAAAACGAGTTCACTTAAAGTTGAAGTTAATGAATAAAAGTTTGAATTGTGTCAGTGAACACATGTGGATCGACTCCAGCAATTCCAATATCCACTCCGGGATTTCTGCGTTTCATAAGCTTTCAAAACTTAGGAACTAAACGTATGCGAAATTCTCACGAACTTCATATAAATATCACTGAACGTGATAACGCTGGCACTCGACCTATAACGTGACAATAATACGCTCACAAACCAAGACTTCGTGATTTAAGAAAAACTGTTTCCATGACAGACGAAACCCATTTGTTAGGTGACAAATCTTCCGAACGATAACGCTTAACTTAAATTTCCTGCAAAGGTGGTAACAAATTGCTACAAATTCTCCTGATATATTTGTTTTCAATTGACATAAATTATATAAACGAAAACTCTTTCATAACAAACAACTCATTTTTTAAAGGGCTAACAATATAATGATTTAATATCATGTAAATGAAATATAAATCTTGGTCAAATAAAAATATTCTATTGTCTATGGGTCAAACTAACCCATTTTCATGTTAATATTAGGTAGTTTTGTAAAACTACTGAAAAATAAGGCTTCATATTACATGTATTCCTCAAACATGGTAAACAGTATATTTTTTAAAAAATTTATATCATTCATTACAATTTTTACCTCTCGCCATACCGAAGGTAAGAGAGGTAATGTTTTCGGTCCAAAAATTTCAGTGAATAAGCACGAATTAGGGTCCCCAAAATACGTTTTCACTATTTTTACGAATGTATGTATGTATGTATGTGTGTGTGTGTGTGTGAGAGAGAGAGAGAGAGAGAGAGTGTATGTGTGTGACGATTTTTTCGTCCACGATAACTCATATCAAACTTCTAAAATTTTTCCATATTTAAGCTTTCTGCAGTCACATAGATTTTAATAGATTTTAGGCAAAATTAAACAATCGGTAGTAGTTCTTTACTTGAAGCCCATTACAGTTTTTAATAAATAACTATATTAAAATATAATTCAAAACTATTCAATTTTAGTATTTAAGACTCTTATATCAAGAAGAATAACATATTAGATTTTGGTTGAAATTAATAAACTGGAAGTGATACTTTGCTTGAAGTTCTGAACAGATTTTCGTGAAAAATATATTATGATATATTCCAAAACTTTTCAAATTTGGTATTTAAGACTTTTCTATGAAGGCGAACAACATTAGATTTTGGCTAAAATTGATAAACCGAAAGTGATACATTACTAGAACACTAGAAGCTCTGAAGAGATTTTCGTAAAAAAATATATTGATATATGCCAAAACATTTCAAATTTAGTATTTGAGACTTTTATATCAAGGGACACAACATGTTAGATTTTGGCTAAAATTGATAAACCAGAAGTGACACTTTACATGAAGCTCTGAATAGATTTTCATGAAATACATTATGATATAATTCAAAACTTTTCAAATTTGGTATTTAAGACTTTTTTATTATTAAGAACGCCATATAAGATTTTTTTCTAAAATGGTAAACCGAAAATAGTACTTTACTTAAAGCCATAAACAGATTATCTAGAAAAAATATATTAAAATATGATCCAAAACTTCTCAAATTTTGTATTTAAAACTCGTATATAATTTGAAACATCAACCGGAAGTGATACTTTACTTAAGCTCTTTGCTATTTTAAACGTAGAATTGGCGAGAGGTCATGTGCTAGCCACATCAGATTTTTTATGAATAAAGTTAATAAGTAACATAGGTACGTGATAAGTGGGTCAGTTTGACCAAGTGTTGTTGCTCTCATAATTACACATAGTAATTGTGATTAAAACAGAACCATTATCGTCGTTGGGGACTTCTTATTTTGTTTATTGCCGTTTGATGTATGTAGGGGATAGGGAGTTCAAATTTCTTTTATTTATAAGATTACAAGTGAACATCGGTGCTATAAATACGACTACGTTTATCTCCACGTTTGAAGCCGCTTGAATTTAGTAAAGCCCTTTTCAATCTTCGAAATAAGCGATCGAGATTAATATGTCAAATCAAGCCTATAAAATAACAGGCATCGACTTATGAAGCGGCTTGACTTCTGTTAAAATAAACAGTGAAGCTTGGAATAATGTAACTACGCATACGCATGTTTGCAATATGTTGCAGTGTTACTAAATTCAATTCATATCATTTGTTGGTTATTTGCATTTTATCTCATTTTATAAAAATCGCATAAAATTGCCCAAAAGCGATATATTTGAAGTGATGAAAAAACAAATATTTTTTTAATATTTAATTTTTTGGCTAAATTGCAGTTTATCTAGAATTCAAGAATTTTATATTAATGGTTATATATACTTGGTAAACCATTAAAAACACTAAATACCGCTAAAAATTGGGTGCGGATATTTATGGAGATTTTGGCATTTTTTCTGAAAAACAATAGGTTAGATGAACTACATATATTTCCATGTTTAAGTAGGTACTTTCGCTTCCATACGAACAATACTGTTTCAATTAATGTATGTTATATTATGCTACGTTTTATAACATTTTTTATTTATAATTTTGTGTTCATCTGTCAAACTATTGTAAACTAACATGTAGATAGTGGGTCGAGCGATGTCGAATGTGTATGCCTGGTAGTGATGCCGCGAGACGAGAAACGGCGAAAATCAACCCACTCTCGTCTCGTCTCGAAATTACTCTGTATCTCATCTCGTCAAAAATTTTCTTGCCTTCTCTCGATCTCGAGAGTGTCGAATATCTCGAATTTATAATTAGCAAAGAAACGAATAGGTACCATTAATTAAAAATTGATTATTTTACTGTGTTGTATTTAAATGGTTAATTACCTATAAAAATACTCAATATCATGGGTTTATTAACCGTTGCTGGGCGTGTCAATCTGTTTTATACGCAGATATTGGTAATTATAATTATATATTCGTATTGTGCGGGCACTTGAAGCTGATGTGAAGAGTACATCATAGGTATCACTTTTGTTTTGCTAAAACCCTAAATAACTTTAAAATGAATAAGTAAATATGAATGTAAATGAAGAGACAATTCAAATATTTATATATACCGATGAATATTTTGTTCTTTTATAGGTATTAATATTTTAATTGCATAATTTAAAAAAAAGTACATTCGAGATCTCGACTTTCCACTCTCGTCTCGAGCAAATCTCGAGGGCATTACTCTCGTCTCGTCTCGAATTGTCGAGACGAGAATAAGGTGAATCTCTTCTCGAAAATTCGAGAAATTCGAAACTAGTGCCTGGCGTGCGTTAGATACTGTTTTTGTCAGGATTTTTTTAAAATTTCTTAAAAAATACGTGTGCGTTAGGTAATGTTTTTGTCAGGATTTTTTAAAAATTTCATTTAAAATACGTGTGCGTTAGGTATTGTTTTTGTCAGTATTTTTTTAAAAATCTCTTAAAACATTACTGTGTTTGTTTTTGTGAGGATTATTCCGTTATTTTCCAATAAATTAGCGATAATAGTGATTGACTGATCAATCGGGACTTTAGTGAACAGTGATGTGACGTCAAAACTAACAAGTATGTCGCCGGGTTCTGTAGTGATATTATTGATTTTTTGTACAAAATGTTCTGAGTTTAGAATAAATGACTCAGAAAACCCGTGGATACCTCGTTCGAAACATTTACATCTATCCCTTACATTAAAGGTTTCTCGGATAAAATAGGTGGAATTCTCAATAAAAACAATATTAAGGTCTTTTTTAAACCTCCACAAAAGATCTCAGAAATACTCCCCCAAACTAAAGATAAACGCGAACCCTTGTCGTCACCCGGTGTTTATAGTATTCCTTGTTCTTGCGGCACAGTATACATAGATGAAACAGGAAGGAGTGTTCACACTAGATTGTCAGAACACAAACGCTGTCTGCGTAATGGTATGGTATTAACATCTGCGGTCGCAGAACACCAACACAACACAGGACATAACATCTTATTTGAAAATTCCCGCATATTAGCTCCTGTCCCTGAGTTTTACAGACGTAAATACAGGGAAACTTTAGAAATATGGAAACATTCGAATAAAATCAATCGGGATGATGGCTATTTCTTGAGCCACATGTGGAAACCGGTGATTCTCGGAACACTACACGCCCAATCTCCCATCACGAACTCGATTCCCATTGGTCCTCATTAGCTCTGCTCATCTACCGTATCTTTAGATTAGTATATAACTGTCTTCTCGGCCTTCCTTTCGTCACTTGGTTTATTTGGCCTCTAGCGTGGTTTACACGTCGGGTAACATTGTAAACTGAGTCTCCCTCCTTGTTGCTTAAACTCGGCCTCTAGCGTGGTTGACACGTCGGGTAACCGGGTTTAAGACAGTACTATCCCCCTTGCTCCTGAAGATGCCCCATATGACTGCGGGCGAAACGTTGAGATCTGACTCAAAATATGACACAGTCCATTCCCGGAAGACGAATATTTCTTATTCTGGATAAACTCTAATTCAGCCAATTTTTTATTTTGGGGTTAAATATCCAGTATGAAATTGGATCATGATCATATAATCATATGCCTTTTCCTGTCTGTCTCCATAAGTTAATATTTAACTATCTTTTTTAATCGATACGAATTTAAAGAAGATTAAAAATAAGTCAATCTGTTACGTCCCTCCGGTGCGAAGGACTAAGTAATAAGGACCTAATGGCTCGAAGGACCAAATGTTCAATACCTAAACCAGCGAATCCGGCCTAGAAGAACCAAAATGTTTTGATCCTGCTCGCAAGCCCAAATGCGATGTCTCTAGATCAGCAAATCCGGTCTAGCATCAATAATGTGTTTGATGTTAAATTCAATGAATAAAACAAAACTATATGTAAACCAAAATAATTACAACCTTCGATAGCTGGTTCACATCACTGGACTTGGCCAATATACGGGATAATATTAATTTGTTAAACGTACTAATTAACAACGAACGAAGGACCAGATAGTTTTACGAACTAACAAACGTGCTAAATATAATTGCACCAAAATAACAAACAACTGAAATACAATTCTGAGAGATATGTGATAGCGTATTGAATATAAGTGACAAACAATAATAAACCAAAGATAAAACAAATACGATATTTGTTGAAATTAACTAAATCATTTAATAAATGTATGAACAAACAAACTTAGTTAAACAATATTAAGAACTCTAAATGAACTTAATAACAACCAACTAGAATGCAAAACTTGTTGCATTGAATGTACCTAGTCGACAATAACAGCAGATGCGCTGTGGATGACGTCACTCGAAGGTGAACGTGTGTAAACAGGTTTACAAAGAAATAATAATAATTTCACCCAAGGAACTATGAATCAAATCCCTAACAACACGAGTTCCGTGAAAAATCAAATTGTACAGTTCGATTTTACAATTGATTCCTGAGATGTGTCTATTAGCTGCATAAATTGGCGCCGGAAAGTATTCACGGACTATAAAGTACCAAATTAAATGAAACCCGAACGATACTCCTTGAATTAGTCGTGCTAGGCTAATCAAGCTACGCGTACGATAATTAAACAACCAATTACTTTACTGACCATATGAAAATCAGAAAGTTTATGCAAAATGGTGGAAAACCACTCTCGCGGACGACGACGCGATACGTGTTTACCGTTTGCAAGCCAGAGACACGCTGAGTCGGTCGCAGTCGGTCAGTGCTGTAGCAGCTGCACTTGGCGTGGGGGTGCGCGCGCACTCGCGTGAAGCCAGATGCAATAATATTAATATTAATAATTAGTTTAAGATACTACAGCTATTTCAAACAATTCTAAAATTAAACTTAAACACGTAAAAACATATAACTAATTTTTCCAAGTAACAGAAACAGTTATTTCCATTTATTTATTGAATTATTTAAATAGAGTCAGGGCGGGTTAACCGTTCTATTCCCATGTGCAGCGGGTTGCTACCTCAAGGGGTTAATATTTTCTAATTTCTCTCATTTAAAACATGTTAGTTTTAAACACAATCAAACCAGTAGGTTTTTTCAAATAATAATATACTTGAAGCCGCTTGCATTATCGAGATAAACGTAGTCAATGACTGAGCGAAAAGATGAACTAGAAGAGCCCTTTTATATGGAAGTAATAGTAGTTGAAGCAGAAGGTTTTATTAACGTGAAAGACCCTAATAAAGACGATAATGTTTCGTTTGTCAATAAAGAATCTAATAAATTAATAGAAGCAGGGTTGTAGACTATAATTATTTTATTTTTCCTTTAAAAAGTACAAAAATAATACTATTACAAGTTAGTTTTCAAGGTATATATGAATGAGCCATTCAAAGCAGAAATCGGATGTTTATCGCTAAATCATTAGTGCGCATGTGCTATATATACAAAGTTTGCATATTTTATATTCTATACGCATTGTCTACATTTGACATTCTTTACATTGTATACGTTTTGTTTACGCATGTTAGTAATCTATCATAGATTACACGTAAACGCACAACCCTGATTAGAAGCAAAAGATGATTAAAAACAGCTGAGTAATGGTGCTGCTCAGAATAACGATAATAACTAGATTGCTTGCTAGGACGTATACTACGTAAAGAGGGACTATGAGGTGGCCAGTATGCCTATTTTTATTTTTGTTATTTTGTAATAAATGAAACAATTATTGTTTTTTGCACTTTTTGTGTGCATCCATTCGTAATAAATACTGTATTACCGTAATAAACTTTTTTATAATAATAAAAAATACATATACAACTAACAATGACATCAAACAGATGATAATTTTAGGCTGGGTCAATCTGACCCGTTTGCCAAATGTGTGATCTACTTCGAGATAATAGGAAGGTTAAGCTCCTGCAAATGGAAATAGTAGTTTGTACAACAAGTGTGGATATGATGTCCATATTACATGAGGTTTGAGCTCAATCATCCGAAGGCGATACGGGTATTATTAATTTTAATATCATTTAAGTACTTGTTTTCCTAGACCTTTTTAATGGCATTTGTTATTAAAATTATATTTTATTTTATATACAATGTTTTTACATACTATGTATAATTTTTCTCATTTATTAAGCTTATGATTAAACTTCATTTAAATATTATTAAATTTTTATACTCTTCTTCTCCTCTCTCATAGTCTGCTTCCGTCTTACGCGGGGTCGGCATTCCCATCTCTCAGCTTCCTCCTCCACTCATTCGGTCCAAAGAGTCCCCTGGCCTCCATCCTCTCTCCCGCAAGTCCTCCGGCACCTTGTCTCTCCCTCTAAGCTTAGACCGTCCTCTTTTTCTCTGTTCCTCCAATGCCAGGTGCTCCACTCGCTTTCCAATGTATTCTTCGCCCCTCCGCTCGACGTGACCAAACCACCTTAGCCCGTTCTCTTGCACCTTTTTCCCATCGGTCCCACCGTGACTGTCCCTCTGATGGACTCATTCCTAAACTTGTCCTTCCTTGTCACGCCGTACATCAATCTCAGCATCCTCATCTTCGCCACCTCCATTCTCCGCTCTTGGGCCTTCATGACTGGCCACGTCTCCGCACCCTGGTCGCACCACCGTCTTATATATCTTTCTTTTCATTATACAGCTCACTTTTTTGTCGCACAGGACTCTTCTCATCTTCCTATAGTTCATACACCCACATGTTATTCTATGCTGTATCTCTTCATCTAATCCGCCACCCGTCTCGACAACCGACCCAAGGTACTTGAATTTCTTCACCGATGGCAGCCTGTTATCTTGGAGCCGTACGAACACGTCCTCGGTACTCCACGTAGACATGTCTTCTGTCTTCACCAGGCTTATCCTCATGCCTCTCTTCTCCAGTGCCTATTGCCACTTCTCTAGGGTCTGTTCTAGAAGCTCTCAGGTCGGCTTGCAGAGAACAATGTCGTCCGCGAATAGCATGCTCCATGGCGCTTGCATATTCACATCCTCTACCAGCACGTCCATGACCAAGTCGAAAAAAGGATAGTACTAACTTGTCAAATGTGACATTTCATACCCTTCTGGTTCTCATTTTTATACCTTCTTTTTGAATACTTAAACTTATCTATTAATTCATAACATAATTTAGTTATATAGTATTAAATTATTCAAATCTCTTTTTATAGGTACTGAAAATATTTCTATCTGAATGACAACATTGAAATATCAAATGTGACATTTGTACCGTTCTTCTTCTTCTTAATCTTGTAATAAATGAATGGACAGTTGTTTGGGTTATACGACATAAGTGATTTGTGATTAATGAATTTCATATCCATCCTAGAATGGATATGAAATTATATCCGTTCAGTTAATTAGAATTGCAAGAAAAGATAAGTTTTTCAAGTGGGAGTAGAATTTTTTTATTAACAATCTGAATAAAAATGTATAGAAGACAGAATTTTACTTATTGTGAAAATCATAAATAAATCATACACGAAATATTATTTTTAATTTGTGTCCAATACTGAAAATTTTCAAAAGAAAGTGCAATAGTAAATTATCTGAATTATGGTAGAGAAATATTTCAGGAGAATCTTATTTTATCTAAAACAAAAATATGCTGGAATCTTCGACCGGTTTACATTATTAAATATCAAGAAAGCGCAATATATTAAATACATTGATATTATAATATATGGCTACAATTAAGTTTAAAAATCATTCTATTCTTAGAAATTTCACTAAATTAAATTATAAAGTTACGCTATCGGATTTCAAACTTATACTGGTCAATAAATAAAGCTATATGCGGTTGTATAGTGGAAACTCGATATAACGGTCTAATTTGGGCGATAAGGTGCCGAAATTGTATTACATACAAGCCCGTAACAAAAGGGGGACCAGAGTGGACATTGCCCACTCTGGAAAAAATCCTAGTGTTTTTAATTCCTGTTTTTCATAATATCTATTGATATTTTCTTTGTATATCTTTTGTTCAATGTTTTTGAAAAGAAATTACCTTATATGTGGTGTTATATAAGTAAAATGCCATAGTTTATGGTATAATAAAAATAATTGAAAGAAGTTATAATCTGAAACTGAAATATATTCGCACAATCTGTGAAGTTGTAAAAGTTATGGGACTGTAAATCTGACCAATTATGACCAGCTACTTGATAAATTAAAATCTAAAATTCAAGTTATTCCAAAAAACAATATTCGTTGGTTAGCTCAAATTTATATATTGGAAATAAAAGTATATGGTCTCATAAATATTCAGTTTAAATA
Source organism: Harpalus rubripes (assembly GCA_963082715.1). Lineage (NCBI taxonomy): Eukaryota > Metazoa > Arthropoda > Insecta > Coleoptera > Carabidae > Harpalus > Harpalus rubripes. The sequence goes on from OY720448.1 coordinate 50,106,759, forward strand.
TGAAACAGAAAATATTTAATTGAATGTTGTTCCAAAAAACAATATTCGTTGGTTGAATTTACAATCAGTGGCGTAATACTTAGATATTTAGAAATGCCTGTTACTTACACAAATGAAGAATACACCGACATGCATTAGGTTTACGTAGAAATGCGCCACAACAGTCGCCATTAATAACAAGTGCCGCCACTGACTTCATGCAAACCTTCAAATATGTTGTTGTTTTCACTCATAATACTGTGATTTTTAAATAATTCTTTATTGAAATAAATAATTCTTATTAGTCCATCTTGAAGTGTTTTTACAATTACAACAAGCGCATTAGAAAATAAATCATTGCAGATTACGGCACACTGCAAACTTGTTTATTAAGTGGTAACGTATAAAATGTTACATGCACCCTGCAGATTGTTTCAATAAAAGTATAATCTCAATAACGAATTATTTTACTTTAAATAATTAATGTCATTACATTAGATCTGATCAAAATTAATTGAAATAAATGTTTTTTCTTTACAATAGTTAAACAAAAATACAATAAATCTGCTTGCAACATAAATTTCATTTTTATATTAATTGTAACGGAATCATATTTTGTTTCAAATAAATAGGGGCACAGTCCCCTTTCCCCGGACCTCAGGACTTTCGTTTCACAACAAATGCCCGTATTGACGTATTTATAGTTGGTATATGGTCGAAGCCCCTATCATACAGTTTTAAAGTCTAGTTTTATTATAAATGACAAATGTTCTAATTTATTACTTGGTATAGAAAACTCCATTTTGTTAAGTTGATCAACTTAACCTCAACAAGTAGTAAGTTCAACAATATTAGCTTGTAGTTAGAGCTGGGCAAAGTACCGGAAAGTAGTACTTGAAGTACAAGTACCAAGTATCTTAATGTTTCTAAATGTACTTGAAGTAAAGTATTTTCTAAAGTATTTGGAAGTACCAAGTACTTGAAAAAGTACTTGTAAATTTGCGTACAAGTACTTTTTCTGATAATTGATATTTTTCTTATGTTAAATGGTGTTTATTGACAAAAATTTTAATATGTGAAATTCATTGGGTTATTTAAAACAAGCGTTCCTCTCTAGGACTGCCGTATCACCTAGCGATCGCCAGGCGATACGGAAATAAAGTTCCAGCTCTGTAGTTAGGTAGTATAAACATTATATATGCAGTATGCAGATTAGAATGAATTTATTTATACCAAAAAAAATTGCAATTATATATTTACTTTCATATTATCGCTGAAAATATATTTAATGAAATTCACATAATTATGTGCTACAGAAATAACACTACACCACTGCAAAAGAAACACTGACAGACAAACAAGTTTCATAACATTGTTAACTTTTAAATTATTCATCACACTTTAAGTACATTTAAAGTAATTAAAGTACATTAAAAATGCTTTAAGTGCATTTAAAATACTTCAAGAACTTATCATTGTACTTCAAGTAATTTCTCAAGTACTTGTGAATAGACTTACTTTGTCCAGTACAAAGTACCATAAATGGAAATTACTTCATATACAGTACTTGAAGTACTTGCATGCCTAATAAAGTACTTTTCTTGCAAGTATTGCGCAGCTCTGCTTGTAGTATTGTAGAATACCATGGTAAGCTTGGCAGTAACTTAAAAGAGTGTATTGATTTCAATTTTACATCTCCTTGACTGCAACGCTGTTATCCTTTATACTGTTGTCTTAACTGATCAGTCGAGATTACAGAAAACAGTACCAGTAACAGTATGTTAAATATCTGTAGTGTACATTGTCAATTTACTGATACGTCTCGTATTATGATTAAATGAAGCTTGCGAATGCCGAATGTAATTTCCACTCTATCAAAAGGGTTTTGAATTCCGTATGCAATATATAATTCTATTTCTACGCAAAACCTGCAACTGCAGATAAGATTATTATACTAGAGAGAATGTATTTACTATTAGCATGTCAGTAATCTTCCCTAAATTCTGTGAATAATTACTAGTTGGCAAACACGATAATGGTAGCTGCTATTAAAACTAAATGGTTCAGGTAGTGTGTTCACGTTCACTCCAAATGCAGATTACCACATCATACGGGTGCATTGTAAGCTGATTTATTACTTATTTTATATATATATATATATATATATATATATATTTCGCTACACGTATTGAAAATAGTTACAAGATATTTCATCCAAAGTTACTAACATAAAAGTGGTCTATATAATTTCACTTACAGTTCTAGGAAAATAACAAGAGTAATGTAATAAATAATAATAAATTAGACGTACAGTCCTTGTACAGTCCATGATATGAAAGAAAAACTGTCCGAGGAATGTGAAATGCTATCAGGATTTGTAGCTGCGATTAGAAACTACGACTTATACGCAATACATAAACAGCTTTGTCGAACAGAACTGCAATATACCAGTGACAAGAACACTATTTCATAGTAATGTTATTTTGATAATACACTTGGCCGACAGTTGACCATTTCTCTTGTAAACGTTGGTGTTTGGTATAGTAATCTGTATAACACTGATTTTGACCAAATTTAATCTCGAATATTTAAAAACATAACAGCTAAGTATAAAACCACCGGCATTAAATGAAATATTGGAAAATTATTATACCCTTACAGTCAGGAAAAGACTTTTTTCTTTAAGCGTATTATAATATGCATATTATGTTACTGTACACACGCTGTATTAGATATTCATTGTCTTGCTAGTACAAAAATATTGTTATTGTTGTACTAGTATAAAAATGTTAGCTTCTTAGTTCACCGCTGGCGCTGGCGACGGCAGTCGCCACAGCAACACAAATCATATTGAAAATTGTTATTTGACAATTACATTGTTTGTGTTTTGTAATGTACACAGCCAGCTTTGACTGAAATTTCAATTTCTACAAATAAAAAAATTCCAAAAATATGTCAAAAAATTATTTGAAACACTTGAAGAAAAATAATATATGTCATTCGGAGTAGAACGCTCTTTTTGTGCTTTACCCAGCTTCCAATTAAGATTATAACGTTACCCCCTTCCCCGCCAGCTGGTGTTTCAGGGTAGGGGGGAGGCGAGTATTTTGACGCCAAGAAAGTTTTTTGATAACCATTCCACAATTTTGGCTGCAAAGCGATACAATTTGACAAAATCTTGTTCACTAGGAATTTCCCTACGAATTTTAGAATCTTTATGCGCTCGTACGGCGTAGAATATGTTTTTTTTTTTTAAATTAATATAATCTTGGAAATTTTAGTTCATCCCCTATAAGCGAGACAAATATCATACTTATAAATTTGTAAATAAATAGTTAAATCTATAAGAATCAACTCCATTTTATCAATACAGTTTTAAGTAATTACTTATTTTGATTACAAGTGTATACTTTGGCTAAATAAGTATTTTGTTATAGCATGAGCTTATACGGAATCTTAATTAATACGTATGTAAGTACTTATAAAACTGTCAGTATTAGCATTTACTTATTTTTATTAATACTACCCAAAGTCTGTATCCACAACTTGATACCCACGTCATCAATCGTAAGCATAAGGTTCAAATAGCCAGGGTCATGTGGGAATTGATGACGTCATGGTGTCGGGTGAAATCGTGTGAGTTCCGAAGTATTAATACAAATCAAAACTGATAACTTACAATATTATATTATAACCTACATTGTATCAATTATGTTATTTATCAAAATTTTAAGTATAATTATGCAACGAGTGTACTAATAGTCATTATACATGCGTTGCATACACTATTTTTTCTACGACTATTCATAATAATTTCAAATAATGAATTCCATTCAAGTACAGATGACGCGTACTTAATAAGTATATTAAAGCATAGGAGTAGAAAAATAATTATTTAGCAATAATAAACCAATTGAATAAATACGATATAAGTACTCGTACAATGAATGAAATATATCTTTTTTTATTGTCCACAAAAACAATGTTGCAATATTTGTCGGCAATCTCAGAAACGCTGTTTTTGCAATAGAAAAATGCTCAATATAATATGAAGAACTCAGTGAAGCACAAATTATCAACGCCAGTGGCCAAAATCACTTTATTCATCATGAATGACATAAGTATTCAAATAAATCAAATATTTAACCGCGGTTACAATACCGTTTGTATTTCATTTTATGCCGTTGGAACATCTACTATAATGAATATAGGTCCCATAAACGTATGCTATGTGTGTACGACAAAGATGCTAGATAAAAGTTTAGTAATTCTTGCATAAGAAATTGATGACGTGGCGATCAAGTCGGAGATATAGTGTATAGGCGTTTCGTTTGCGAGAGAGAAGTAAAATAAAAGTTGTAATTTTTGGCTATTTACAGACTGCCATGGGAAATAGAAGAAAACTGTTAATCAGTTGTAATAACGGTTGTAATGTTCGAGTTTGACAGATAACATATGTCCATCATAAACACTCGTAAAATTTTTGTTACAATTTTTATTCAGTAAAAACATTTGACACTGAAAGAAAATGTGTCGTTTGATTCTATTTGTTAAATAAAAAATCGAAATGTTCTATTTGTCAAAAATTTTAACGAGCCGTTTGAAACTTTACGAGTATTTATGATTATGGGTCTAATATGTAGTATATGTTAAATCATGCTAAAGACCCTGAAATATTACCCTTTTCAATGCACCACTAAGAGAATGTTTGCCAGAAAATATTAGACAATTTATATTTATCTGCAGATGATAGAATAATAATAATATGTAAAAATACTAAAAAAAATAGAAACCTGTGGCAAGAAGAAAGAAAATTTCGTGTCATTGGATCTTGATGTTATTCTTTATTTACGTACATTTTTAACACTAATCCAAATTGGATAATGAAATCAAGAAAATAATTACGCATTTTATTTTTCATTTGTTCTGTATTAAGTCAAAAAACAACAGTTTTTAAACCTGTGGCTAGCGTTTCAATAGTTTCAATTATAATATTTTTGCATGTTACATCCGTACACCGAAATAAAATACCTAACATCCTGTTTGTTAATCTAAGTTTCATTTTCATAAATGTTATTATTATGTAGTATAATTTAAATTTTTTTTCAGGATTAACATCTTTAAAAATACTAACGAATATGTTAGCCATATCATAGTCTTTTAAACCTGTTGCTGAATTCAGTTTCTCATTTGAATCTAGGAAATATAGTACAGAAATTTGCAGATCACCACTTTTAATTTGGCATGCTGCATCCCTTAACTGTTTTTTCCCCAAATCGTTTTTTTTTTCTCTAGGGTTGATATCAGTTGTTATTTAATTTTTCTAATTTTTTTCTTGAGGGATTGCGTGAAAATTCATATTCGCGTCTTTTACCAGTTTAGCGTTCTCTCGAATTTTTAGTTTACGACTTTCGAACCTTTGTTTTCTTGAATTTAGGTGCGAATTATTTACACTTACAGTCTTTAGAAGATTAGTAGACGGGTAAGCGTTTATTTTCAAGTGTCTTCTTTGTGCAGGAATGTCTATAAGTTCAGATTTCATTACAAAAAATCTGATGTGGCCAGCACATAACCTCTCGCCAGATATTTTACCTGGTTGTACGCATAAAACGAAAAATATTTTTAAATACAAATACATATATTCATGTCTCACTACAAAATAATTATTTTAATATAAATTATGTACAATACATACATTTTCTTTATATTCAATATCCTGAATTTTTTTCTACTTTCCTTTTCTTTTTGTTTTATTCGTCATTTTCTCGCAAATTCCTTTTATATTCTTTTTAGGTATATTCTTTTGCGTTGTTGACTTTTTATTTATTTTCATAATCTTCATAATGATGTACAAATATTTTTAACATACAAATATTTTTGACAGTGACATTTATGTGTGAATTACAAACATTTGAATTTCTTGCCTTGAAGTAGTTTGATCTAAGAATTTTTACATCATATTATTTTATATGCATTTCTTTATTTCTAAATCTATAGAAGATATAATATTGAATTTATATTTATCTAATAAAGAATTTAACGTTTTTTAATATAAGTATTTACATAAATTTTCGATAAATAAAATTTAGATGATTTTTTTCTTGTAACTACTATTTCCGGTTGTTCAATTGTTACCAAAACTTACTCGACTCTTCCCATTATTGTTAGATTGAGGAATCCGTAGTTAAAAATGTCTTAAGTCTTATAGTATTTGAGATATCGTGAATCCAACATCCACACACACACACACACACACACACACACACACACACACACACACACACACACACACACACACACACACACGCATACACATACACATACACATACACACACACACACACACACATATATATATATATATATATATATATATATATATATATATATATATATATATATATATATATATATTTTTACGATGATGTCCGTACTGTGTGTATGTGTGTGTGGATATGTGTGTGTATGTGTGTGTGGATATATATATAGGTATATATATATATATATATATATATATATATATATATATATATATATATATATATATATATATATCCACACACACATATCCACACACACATACACACACATATCCACACACACATACACACACATATCCACACACACATACACACAGTACGGACATCATCGTAAAAATGTTAAAATCGGATTCTAGGGACCTTAAAACGTGCTTATTCACTAAAATCTAGATATGCGATTTTTAGCATGAATCCAGTACCTCTCTTAGCGAGAGGTTAAAAGCGTGTAGTAATTATTATCATGCAGTTGTACCTGGCAAAATATAATCTTACTTCACAATGTATAAGGAGCACACACGCATATCAACATTTTCAAACTGCCCTAATAAATTTTTCCATCGAATTTTGGTTTTTGTTTTCGGGAAATTATGAAAACTAATTTCTTGACTTTTGCGTGCTAATGAGGTACAGCCATAAACGCAACAAAAACGTGACGAAGTTGTAGATTTCGTTGCTAAAATCGGAAATTTTATTCCACTCATGTTCAATTTGACAAATAAGTGACAGAAACCTATCAAAAACATTGCGTTTGCATCAGTTCACCGCGACTTCGGCTTGAATTAACTATCCTGCACTAGATCAAATTTTCGTCGCTAGATGTCATGTTACTCTATTTCACTCGCGAATAGGTTTCTTTGTAGTTAGCCTTTGGT